>JAYESA010000002.1:111536259-111588759 GCA_036927795.1 Iris macrosiphon
ATATATTTATTTGTGTGTGTGTTCTTATATATATATATATATATATATATATATATATATATATATATTCTATTTATATATATATATGTGTGGTTATGTGTTTGTGAGTGTGTTAGTGAGTGCTAGTGTATGTGTGTAAGTGAGTGCTTGTGTGAGTGTGTGCTAGTGTGTAGGTGAGTGTGTGTGAGTGTGAGTGTGAGTGAGTGCCTATATATATATATATATATATGAGTTTCAGTTTATGTATATATGTATTTATATATATATGTAGGAGTGTTTGTGTGTGGGGTTGTGTGTTTGTGAGAGTGTGTGTGAGAGTGTGTGTGAGGGTGTGTGAGTGTGAGTGTGTGTGAGGGTATATGTATTTATGTTTGAGTGTGTGAGTGTGTATGTGTATATATATATAAATATATGAGTGTAGATATATATGTGTGTATATATATATAGATGTGTGTTTATATATGTATAGATATATGTGTGTGCTTATGTGTGTGTGTTGATAGTGTTGTGAGTGTGTGTGTGTATTAGTGTGTGAGTGTGCTAGTGTGTGTGTTAGAGTGTGTAGATGAGTGTGAATATATATATAGATATCTAGTTATATATATATAGATGTATATATATGTATATATATATATATGTATATATATAGGGGTGTGTGTGTGTGTATGTGAGATGAGAGGGGGGGGCAGAACCTGCTGCAGCAGCAGAATCAGCAGCAGCAGTAGCATAGAGCACAGCAGCAGCAGTAACAGGTAGCAGCTGCAGCAGCAAATCCAGCAACAGTGGCAGCAGCATACGCAGTAGCAGCCGCAGCAAACGCAGCGCTAGCAGCAGCAGCAAGCTCCAGAGTAGCGAGGGTTAGTGAGGGATAGAGAGATTGACACACATATATATATATATATATATATGTTTATAGATAGATAGATATATGAGATAGATATATAGATAGATAGGTAGGTAATAAATAGATAAATAACTATAGATAGATATCTATAGATAGTTAGATAAATAGATACATGAATAGATATATAAGTTAGATAGATAGATAGATAGATAGAGATATAGATATCTACATAGGTATTAGATATATATCTATATCTATATGTATATATATAAATACATATAGTTAGATAGGTAGCTAGATAGATATTAGATAGGTAGATGGATAATTATATATATATATAGGTAATTGATAGGTAGATAGTTAGGTTTCTAGATACTAGATAGGTAAATATTAGATAGATAGTTAGATATCCATATCTATATGCATAGATATATATATATATATATTATATATATATATATATATATATATATATATATATATACAAAGCTAGATAGATAGTTAGATATCTAGGTCTAGATATATATATTTATGTGCATAGGTAAGATAATGGGTATGAGTATATATGTGTGTGGATATATATGTATATAGGTAGATACCTACTTAGATATATATATATATGGTAGATATCTATATTACCTAGCCTAGGTTAATAACTAGGTGCATAATTAGTAGCTAGATAGCTAGTTAGAGGAGTTTAGAGCGGTATCTCAATACCTTGAGATATTCAAGGTATTGAGTTTCGAGCGGGGTAATTGAGCATTAGCCTAGGAAATGTCTTAGAGTGATTTTTATATGCTTATGCGTATATATTTACGCGTGCTAGCATAGGTTTTAGAGGGTATAGGCGGGGTATATAGCGTAGGTTGAGGTATCGGATACCGAGGGTATCCCGGTATCTCAAGGAGGTGAGTTTGTGAGTTTTCTAGCTTAATGAGCTCGGTTTGACCTAGAATTTCAGGAGCACCCTAGTTTGACCCAGACTTGACCGTAGTTGACTCGGTTGACCGCCAAAGTCAACTTTTGACCGAGTTTTGACCCAGAGTTAACTTTTTGGACCCAGAGTTGACTTATTGACCCAGATTTTATCGGTTTGACCCGTTTGACCTAGAACGACCCTATAAGCCTATTTTTTAGTTATTTTATATCTGTTTAACTCATTAGAACCCTGTTTAACCTTGTTTTTCGTATTAGGTCCTTGCGACACCGGTTCGGATCGCCAGTTGCTCAGGACGTCAGGCGAGTACATTCTCTGATAGTTTTCATTATTTGATGATTATTATGATTCAGCTTCTAGTATAGTATCATCTGATTATTCTGGCACAATACGGAACACTGATTGATATTTCTGGATTCATTTACTTACGACACGTACATTTCATGTTTCTGGCCTCTATTCTGGAATCACTACTGGCATCACCTACAGGCATCACTACAGGCATCATTCATGTACAGGCTGGACTCATCTTGATTTGCGTGTCGGGTCTTGGATCCACTTGTATTAGTCGGGGCGGGGAAATACTCGAGTAGACATGTAAACATTCCTATCTGGCATCATCAGGAATCACTCCCTCTGGTCTAATCTGGAATGATAGCAGCCGCGCACCCAGTGCGCGGTGAGCCGTACTTAACCCTAGCCGTTTACATGTCGAAATAAGTATTTCAAAGACACCGAGTTCATTCTTTATAGTCTGGACTCTCATGCATTTCTTGACTTATCTCACTTACATGTTTCTGGACTTGACTCACTACATGTTTTTCATGCTAGACTCACTACACGTTCATGTGCACAGACTTACTCTTAGTGTAGATTTCTTGTATCTTGCAGTTATTACTATCTTGCTCTGATATCCATGCATCTTTACCTTTATGCACCAGTTATACATATTTCCTTGTTTCATACTTGCTTCATTCTTCTTGCTACTTGCTATAACTGTTTTATAGTTTTTATCATTTAAATGGAACTGCTGTTAGAGATGTACTTGCTCCAGTCCTGACTGGACATATTTTTCCAGAGTATCCGTAGGATTGGTGTCCGACGTTTTATGGACCTGAGCCTGTCGATGGTGCAGACAGGGACCCTCTAGTTTATGGGTGATTTCCGGGTTGGTAGCCGGGATCATTGGGACCTTGTTGTTTTTATTAGCTTTTAGCACCGAATTTGTCTCCGGTTTGGATTGAGACCTTGTTTGTATATTATTTTGGATGTATTATTATTATTATTGATGTTGTGGTTGTTGTAGTAGTTGTTGTTGGTTAGACTTTATAGTTGTTAGATCTCTGTGTTATCTTATCGTGCTTAGATTCGTGATTGAGTATATTGTGATTATCATTGTGATATTGCTCCTCCGTTTGGAGTTGAGATATTGACAGGTTTATATTGTTTGTGTGGTTGCCCTCCTTTTGGAGAGGTCATGGCCAATTTTTGTGTGAGATTATTATTTAGTTAGTTGACCTAGACAGCGTTCTACCGCCGATGCTGCGGCGTAGGCTGGACGTACCCACGACTCATGCCCGATTTTCCGGGTGCGGGTCATGACAGTGGCAGCGGCTCCGGCGAGATGGCAGCAGCGGCGGCGGCACTGCAGCAGCACACATGGGGTCGGTTGGCGCCGACATCTTATCGTGCGACAGGCGGCTGAAGGGGCGGCTGAAGGGGCGGTTGAAGGGGTGGCTGAAGGGGCAGTGGGTCGGATGAAGGGGTAGTCGGCTGAAGGGGGCAGCGGGTCGGCTGTAGGGGCAGTCGTGTCGGATGAAGGGGGCAGTCGGTTGAAGGGGGCAACGGGTCGGATGAAGGACGGCGCCGGCGCTGTCAGCGGCGGTGGTGGTGGTGATGATGGTTGGGTGCAAGGGAGAGGAGGAGTATTCGGCTAGGGTTAGGGTTTGGTGAGGCTTTGTTGGTTTAGAGTTTTATATGGAGGAAGTTATGTATTTATATAGGGGATGGGCTTCGGGGTTGGTCTCGGGGTTTGGGCCGGCCAGGGTTCAAGGATATGGTTCGGTCAGGTCCAGTTGAGGTAAAATTAGCCATGAATTAATTAACTAGATTAATAATTAACTGCGCAAGGTGACGTTAATGCACATTTTATAGCTACGGTTGCACTATAGTCAGAGGGTACCTAAAATCGTCTTTCGGAATTTCAATTATCTCGGTTTGTCCCTAGTCCAAATTTTAAAAATACAAATAATCCCTAAATTGGTTGAGGGGGTTTACAGGTTCCCTCAAGATTCAAGCTTCCGAACTTGTCCACCTTCGTGTCCGATACTGAAGCTCCCCCATACACATACATTCTCGAGCAGATTATCATGTACTGTGTACGCCGTCATCGACCCACAGATCCCTCGAAATTGTGCAAATAGAGATACACCTGCATCCGATTGAATTTGCGCACACCTTGATCTCCTTCCTGGCTTCGAATTGTTGAAAATATTATAGCTCCATGAAGCTTTGGCAAAGTACCTGTCACCAAAATTGGATTCGTGAAACAACCCCCATATGGAGACCTACCAACTGTCATAGGACCGACAGACTAACCCTCAATCTTTGGCTCATCTCCATTCGTCACTTCATCTTGACGAATCAAATCATTTGTATCCCTCAAATCAACTTGATGACCTCCCAAAGCAAGTTTTCAACGATTCACAAACTCTTGTCGAACATCTCCCGAGCCTCCATCCGATGTTTGTGGCCTACATGTACGTACACCGCAACGGCTTGAGCATGTACATACACAACATATATCTCCTCGAACCAGTTGTTGGGAACCTTTCATAAGCTTCCAATTATTGTTCCCCCAAACATACTGCAACAGCCATCAACTTCCAGCGTTGCACGTATTTTATAGATAATTATTAGGAAGACTAAAAGATATCTGCTAATTATTCTAAGAGTACTTAGAAAGTCTAAAAGACAAATTCTTAACTAGTCTAAATTTATTATTATGTTATTATATGTAGATATTATTAATACCTAAGGCTATTTATGAAGACCAAAGAACAACTTTTATAATTACATAGTTGTCGCTATTAACTTTAATGAACACTTTTAATTAGTCAATATATGCAAGGGTATATTTGAAAAAAAAAGTTACAGTGAAGCTAACTTTTGGCATTATATAGTAGTATAGATACTAGCTAGTGAATTGATTGCTTCGGAATATTCTTGGATAATGTTGACTGTGTACTTTTCCAATGTGTCTAGTCTTTCAATAATTTAACTTCTTTGACCCCACATGTTCTAGGCTGCTAAAGTTGTCAAAGGCAACCGAGTCTCTATCATGAATTCTTAGTATGTGATGAAATAAGAGATGTATTCAAATTCAATTTAAATGTCAAACATTAACACTTACATAAAGTAACCTAATGGTTAAGAGTGGAAGAGACCATCTAATTTTATACCTAAGCACTACTCACAGAACCATAATTGTGGAAACGTGATTAAAGAGTTAATTCTCTACAGCAACAATATACAAAATTTACTTTGACGTTCTCTTTGGCAATGCAGTTTTATTATTTGCTTTGCTGCAAAAATGTGTGAAGGAATCGTTTCTCAGGCTCGTGTTGAGATCCAAGTCGCAAATCTTTGTTTCTTTTGCACGAAACCGTCTTTGAATAATTTGTAGGAGAATATGATATAGACATGGAAATAATTTGAAGAAGATGCTTAATAATGAGCCAACTAGTCTACTATTGGTTCGTATCTCTACCAACTTGCACTATAATTATATATGTACTAATATAAAATCACACATCATACAAACTAACTTGTACGATGTAGACCGGAAAAAGAAGTTTGTTTCTCATTTCTTGACACAGCCGTAACAACAATAACAATAACAATAGTAATAATAGAAAATTTGATCAATTCTGATACGTCGAAATTAATTAGAATTATTGTCTACAATGAGCAGTATGCAGTATCCCCACGGTGACTATTTGACAAAAGTTGGACGGATATTTCCAGTGTTGTGCACCAATTTCTTAAAGAATAACAGAATCCCAGCTGTCTCATTCCTATATGGTTTTTTCTGCCTTGCCTTATTTCTACTGTTATGTTGATGCATCACTTCGAACTCTAGACTTGATAAAATATAAAATTATATATATATATATATATATATATATATATATATATATTCATGCAAAAAATAATTAAATTTTAACTCTCACCAGACAAGTACAGTATTGGGAAAAGAACGTGAGTTAATTTCTCACTTAGCAACTTAACCTCCCTCCAACTAGGTATGCCAATAAAAAAAAGAAAAGAAATAGCTAATTCTAGCAAAAGGAAAAGAAGTGACTGTATGTTTGTGTTGAGCATAATTAATGTTGGAGGTTTTCTTATGCTTATGGGAGATTTTTATTTTGCAAGGCTAGAAAGATAGTTTTATATTAGAAAACACTCTGAGTGGGTATCTCAATATAATATCATACTTGGTTTTGAGAGATGCACATGGGATGGTGGTCAAAGTGGGTGTCATGTGATATTTTTTTTCTAGTAGGATTAAGTTTAAATTCCACGAAAAAATATTTATGCTTTTTGTTAGTCCCGATGCTTAATCAATATAATATCTTAAATTTTGACTCGAACGGAACCCCTGGACTCCTCTTATCTTAATTTGTGTGTGTCTCCAAAAGGAGGCATGAGGGCTCTATTAATAGAGAAGAGTGGAAACCCATATCCACACCCATATGACGTGGGACTAAAATACCAACTCGCAAAAATAAGAATTGATATTCCAAATCCCGAAATTAGTGGGACTATGAGCCAACCACGCTTTCTGCGAATATGTGCTCAGCAGCGCAACATGTCCTACGCGCATAAGCCAGCAGTGCAACGCCCATGCGCGCACGCATACAGCAGTACAGTAGTGCATGCACGCATACGTGTAAACGTGCATATGCACATAGTTGTGCATTGCCTGCACCTAGCCCGCGTCCGAGTCTGAGTCTGAGTCGTAAATTCTAAGAAAATTTTCTAAGAGAGTAACAAAAAGCATAAATGCTTACTTTAAGGAGTTAATCTTTTTTCTTCCTAGGATTATACCCCCACATGACACCCACATGTGCCCCATCACACCCCATGTGCATACCTAAACACATACAAAATATTATATTTAGATACCCACTTGGTGGTGTAGCCAATGTGGGATTATTCTTCACTAGTACAAAGGCAAAAACACCAACAATCTCCCACATATCTCAATATATGGGTTGAGCGTTCCCCACAGTGACTGTCCATCATGCATTAGGATAGACGTTGCTTACGACTTGAATCTTTCCGCATGGGTCACGATACAAGAATAGACTAAGCCTTGAATTATGTATCTTAGCTGCAATTCTTTCCACTCACACAATGACATCAGCTGTGCTTCTGGTTACACATTAAAGGTCCTATGCATGCCTGATTTTTGTGTATGTATATTGGACGTCTATAAACATACCCTCAAGAGACGGCCTATATCTTTTTCCACACACTCTAGGTGAGTTCTTTTAAAGAGTCCTTGGCATGAAGCCGTGTGCTTCCTTGAGGTGCTATGCCGCTATGACATGGCCCAAAGCCAAGGCTACACACCTCATCATGGTATCATACTACTGTAGCATGAGGTCCCAGCCTCCTTGTAGTATCATACTACCCAACATGAATTCTTGTGCTTCCTTGCGGTGTTATGCCGCGTGACATGGCTCGCGTAGCCGAGACTTTACATCTTTTACCTCTTGATGGTGTCACACCACTGTAACATGAGGTCACCAGCCCCTTTGTAGTGCTGCCTAACACTTTTCATTCTACAGCATTAGGCCACCTTCCTAGGTGCGGTGCTACGTCGCTGTGACATAGCCCAAAGCCGAGACTTTTCCCTCTTTTGGTACCTCATCGTGGTGTCACCCACTGTAGCAAAGAGTACTATGCTCCTTTGTAGTGTTGTGCTACCCGTGCTTCCTATAAAGCAAGCCGAACATTCCAAATATCCGAGAACTCATTAAGACGTTTAAATCATCATCTCACATGACTTGTTCTATATAAAAAAAATAAGTAGTAGACAACAGTGATTCTGGGTCTGTAACCCCTCAATGTCTCAAAAGACTACCATTGTTCCTGATATTCTTCCTGTCAATAATCCTTCTTTGAACCAAAAGCTAGATGCCTAGTAGATTTATCTTTGAACTAATAACATAAAACTTTATGGTAGAATTACAAAGACATAATATCATAATACCTTCAAGCCCATTTTGATTATTGTGTCCTCAACCAGCTGGTGCTTGAGATCTTTGGTGAACGGATCGGCCAGATTTTTTGGCTCCGAACATCAATCACGACAATGACTTCAGTCTTGATAAGATCATTCATTTTTATGTGCCTCAATCGCACAGTCCTCTTCTCACCTTTGAAGAGATCATTTGATGCCATCGTTGTAGTTGCTTGGTTGTCGCAGTATATTGGTACCGCCATAATCTGTGCACTAACCACTAGAAGATCATACATGAGCTCCCGAAACTACTATGCTTCATCCGCTGCAGTCGCCAGTGCATAGAACTCAGAATCTATCGAGGAATGAGATAATATTGTCTACTTCTTCGACTTTCATGATATAGCAATTTCACCCATGGAGAAGACGTATTCTTCTATGGATCTTTCATTCTCTAGTTCTGAACATCAGCTTGCATCACTGAAGCCTTCCACTACTGTCGGATAATCTTTGTAGTGTAGTGCATACTTCTGAGTCCTCTTAAGATATCTCATCACTCTCTTCACAGCTTTTCGGTGCTCATAACCTAGATTTCTCGTCAACCGACTCAGTATTTCCACGACGAAAGCTATGTCAGGCCTTGTGAAAATTGTTGCATATATCAAACTCACGATGACGCTCGAATACTCCAGTTGCCTAACATTTTTTCTTGGATTTGGCTTCAGCTTCTTGTCACACCTGTATGGAGTATCGAGCCCTGAAAGATACTGATATCCATAGTATGTGAGCATCTTCTCAATATAATGAGACTGTGACAATGCCACTCCAGTGTCTGTCCGGATGATCTTTATCCCCACAATAAAATTAGCTTCCCGTAAGTCCTTCATACTGAACTTGGAAGAGAGGAACTTCTTTGTCTGAGTGATACGTGCTAGATCCGTACCCAAAATCAGCATATCGTCCATTTATAGACAAACGATGAATCATCTCCTGTCAGCGAAATTTGTGTAAACACACGTGTCTGTCTCACCGAACCTGTAGCCGTTTGATCTTATAACTTAATCAAACTTCTCATGCCACATCTTAGGAGCTTGCTTCAAACCATATAATAATTTTACCAACTTGCAGACCTTGTCTTCAAGCTCTTTGATGACAAATTCTTCTGGTTGTTGTATGTAAATCTCTTCTATCAACTAACCATTCAGGAATACTATTTTCATATCCATCTGATGTATAACTAGCTTGTGAATTGCACTTATAGAAATCAACATCCTGATGGTCATCATCCGCGCTACTAGAGCATATGTGTTGAAGTAGTCGATCCCCTGCTTCTGAGAAAACCCCTTGGCTACCAGCCTTGCCTTGAACTTGTCAACAGTTCCATCTGCCTTCATCTTCTTCTTGAAGATCCACTTGCATCTGATTGGTTTAGCTCATTCAGGTAGATCGACCAATACACAAGTGTTGTTGGAGGTTATTGAGTCATACTCATCATTGATAGCCTCCCTCAAGAAGACATCGTCTCTGGTTTTTATCACCTCATCATGGGTAAGCGGATCTGCTTTCACATAATATATGACAAAATCATCTTTGAAGTCCTTATGTCTCCCCACTCGCTTAGTTCTTGGTTCTTCAAGTTTTGGTTCGAACGTTGTCTCAGGAATGACAACTTCTTCTTGGACCATGTCTTCATTGGAAGTGTTACCCTCCGTTGCACTCACATTATTCTCCGGAATGTCCGCGATAACAACAATTTTTTGCCTTGCAAATTTATCTTCGAAGAATTATGTGTTGCGAGATTCAATGATATAGTTAGACTCGATATCAAGGAACCTCCGAGCATCACTCTTTTCAGCATATCCCAAGAATATAGCTTTTATAGTTCTCGTCCCCAGCTTCTAAATCTTCAAGTCCGGAAGCTTCACATACACCATATACCCCCATACTAGAATGAAATTTAAGTTGGGTCTGACCTTGAACCAGAGTTCATGAGGAGTGACATCGGATGTTGCTTACGACACTCTGTTCAGATTGAACGTAGTCAGTAGCGTAGCTTTTTCCCAAAAGCAGTTTAGAAGACCCGTAGTTAACAACATAGAGTTTATCAGCTCTGTCAATGTCATATTCTTTCTTGATGCTGCTCCATTTGATTGAGGAGAATATGGAGCAGTTATCGCATTGACAATTTTATGTTCTTTACAGAACGATATAAATTCAATAGACCTATACTCTCTACCTCGATCACTTCTAAGTCTCTTGAGTTATTTTCCAGTTTGACGTTCAGCTTCAGCCCAGAACTCCTTGAACTTCTCGAATGCTTCATCTTTAGACTTGAGCAGATAGACGAATGCATACTTTGAGTAGTCGTTGATAAAAGTATTAAAATACTTTATCCCAGCCTTTGTAGAGAAATGTTTGAAGTCACAGATATCTTAGTGCACCAACTCCAGAAATTCTATACTTAGGTTTACCCGTTTGAACAATTTTTTGTTATCTTTGTCTGGGCACAGACCTCACACTTCTCCACCTTCTTACCCCTATATTTGGAGATAAGCCCTAGACTAGATATATTGTTTATTCTTTTAGAAATGAATATATCCTTGTATGTTGTACCATAACTCAAGAGAATAACCAGAAGAAGAGACTGCATTAATGTCATTGACATTAGATACAAGCTGAAGTTTGAATATCCCTTCAGTACAAAATATTTTTCCGAAGTATGTTCCTTTGTATGACATCATCATCTGTCTAGCAATGATATTTATCCTCAAGCCTGTATTGCATAGCAGACTTTCCGAGACCAGGTTCTTGTCTATCACTGGTACATTCTTCACATCTGGAAGCATCAGTGACTTCCCCGAAGTCAGATTCAGTACCACCATTTCGGTCCTAAGTACTTCAGCTTGTGCCTGTTTTACCACCATACTTTTCAGACGAAGGATGCGCCAGTGTCCACTGACCAGTCAGTATCCACTAACCAGTCAGGATGCGCCAGTATCCACTGACCAGGATGCGCCAGTGTCTACTGACCAGTCAGTGTCAACATCATCTTTAACAACATGTGCAATCATGGCAACCTTGTTAGGCTCACCTTGCTCTTTCTTTTTGGACTTGTACCTGCAATCTCTGCTGAAGTAGCATTTTTTGTCGCAGTTGAAACACGCTCCATCGTTCTTAGGCTTTGGTTTGAACGATGCCTACTTCACCTTTAGATGGTTAAAGTCATTTTTCTTGTTTTGAGAAGCCTTCTGCTTTCCCTTGGAGTCACCAGTATGTACCAAGTTGGCCTTTGTCAACTATTTGGACAGTGTGTCCAATTTGTTTTGAGCCCTCAACTCATCTTCAACGTGGATGTTATGAAGTAGTTGATCAAGGCTGACCTCCATCCTATTTTGGTGCATGTCGGAGATAAATTTGCTCCAACCAGGCAGAAGATTAGCAATAATACCTCCTACGACGAAAGCGTCGACCATGGGCTTGCCATCATCCTCAAGTTTTTGACGTAACTTGAAAATTTCCTTGACTTGAGGCAACATCATCTTGTCTTCCTCAAATCGAATCTTCCAGACCTTTTTTGTCCATGGATCTTTTTGCGGTTCTTATCCTCTTTGTAATGTTTTTCTAGTGACTCCGAGACGATCTTAGCATGGTCTGTCTTGCTGTATGACTCCGCCAGTGTATCCTCCATGGAGTTCAGAATCAATAATTTATAGAGGTTATTGTCTCTTCTCCACTTGTTCTGCTTAGTAGTTGCATTTGTAATCGCCTGAATAGTAACATCATCACCCTCCAGAACAACAGGCTCAGGATCTGTCAACACGTAGTCTACAACTACGAGTTGGAGATTAAGGCTGACATTTCTCTTCCAGACGTTGTAATGCTCCACATCAAACTTCTCAAGTTTCTTCAAACTTGTGTCGAGAAGACTTGTATGGTTGATCTCTATCTTACTCGGATCTTGCTTTGAGATTGTCAGTCCCGAAGCTTAATTAAAGATGATAGAACAAGAAGTTGAAGTCGAGATCAGGAGTTCACACAAAAATTTCCTCTTTGATATACCTCGATCCAACAAAGAACTATATAATTATATAATATAGTAGTTGATTACAACTTCTATTGAATAACATAACTCAAGAACCAAAAAACATTCTTTCTTACAAACGCAGTTGTAATTGAGACAGAATATTTACAACTAGAAGAAAAGAGGAGAAGAATATAGAATAAAAATTATTCTTGTTGGGGTGATGAAGACCATCGTTGCTCAAAGCAAGATTCGCCCTCTATCGACGATCTGCTCTTAGGAGCCAGCAAGTTCACAATAGAACTTATGGAACGCTCGTAGCCACCTCTGAGTATATGACTCGAACGGATCCCCTGGACTTCTCTTATCTTAATTTTTGTGTGTCTCCAAAAGGAGGCCTGAGGGCTCTATTAATAGATAAGAGTGGAAACCCATCTCCTCATCCATCCGATGTGGGACTAAAATACCAACTCCCAAAAATAGTATTGATATTCCAAATCCTGAAATTAGTGGGACAATGAGCCAACCGTACTTTCTGCGCATATGCACGCAGAAGCTCAACCTGCTCCTACGCGTATAAGCCAGCAGCGCAGTTCCAATACGCTTATGCGTACAGCAGCGCAACAATACATGCACGTATAACCATAAACGCTCATACATGCATGGCTGTGCATTGCCTGCGCCTAGCCCATATCCAAGTCTGAGTCATAGTTTATAAGGAAATTTTCTTAAGAGAGTGACAAAAAGCATAAATGGTTACTTTAAGGAGTTAAATCATTTTTTTCTCGTAGGAATATACCCCCACATGCCACACATATGTGCCCCACCATACCCCATGTGCATACCTCAACACATACAAAGTATCATATTAAGATACCCATTTGGTGGTGTAGCCAATGTGGGACTATTCTTCACTAGTCCAAAGGCAAAAATACCAACACTTTTTGTCTCTTAAAAAAAATTTCTTAGGAGCTAAGCCCCAAAGCTTAGTGACTCGGACTCGGGCTTGGTGCCACTCTCTTGGAAAAATTCTGCCCCAAAGCTTATCGACTCGGACTGGAACTTGGGCGATGGGTGCAAAGTGGTGTTTTAATAGGGCACTTAGCACGTCAGCATCGTCGCATAACAATTGTGCACATATGTTGCACTCATGCGCTCATTTTATGCACGAGTTGCTAGCATAATTGCATGTTAGGGCACATGTTCGGGCTATGTGTGGGCTATACGAGGCTATGCAAGAGATATGCACGTCTACGCGTATACGTGCATGTGCATATTCACACATGAGTCACTACACGACTGCACGTATGTGTGCATGAGCAGCTGTTGCTCTGCTCTTATGCGCATATGTGCAGACAGAGCTATTGGGAGCATATCTCCGCTGATTATGAGATTTAGATGAATATGGAAAGATTGAGTCAATAATTTATATCAATTTTGGTGGGATTTATATTTATTTTCTATTTTTTCAAAATTGGTTAGTGGCCAAGATTAGGGTTATAGTTTCCTCCCTACTCTATAAATAATACTCTCTTCGTACCTCCTTTGACAACTTACTTTAAAATTGAGAGATAGAAGAGAGTATCTTGCTGTTGTTGCCATTGGAGTCCAAGAGTTCGTTCGAGTCAGTAACAGAGATGACGGCGAGCATTCTAGAAGTCCTTTGTGAACTTACTGGTTCCTGGGAGAGGATCGTATAAGTGCGAATCTTGCTTTGAAAAACGGTGATCCTTATCACCCCAGTAAGCAATGGTTTTGTCTTCTTCTACTTCTCTTCTTCTAAGGTTGTAGTTTATTCTATCTCAATTGCAACTGCGTTTAAAAGGAAGAACAAAGCTTATTGTCATAAGTTTGTAATATGATATTCTACAAGTTGTAATCAAGGGTTATTAAAAGCCTTTGTTGGAATTGAGTAATTCAGATAGCAGACTTGCTTACGTGAATCTCTGATCTCGATTACAATTTTAAGATCAAACAGATGGCAGACTGTAAAGTTTTTCTTGAACCTCTGTTCTTGATCTCTGTTCAACCATCTTTGATCTACCTCGGGACTAACAATGTAAAAGCAAGATCCTTGTAGATAGAGAACAACCGTGCAAGTCTTCTCGACACAAGTTTTAACAAACTTGAGAAGTTTGATGGTGAGCCCTACAATATCTGAAAGAGAAAGATCAGTCTTAATATTCAACTTGTGAACGTTGATTACGTGTTGATAGATCCTGAGCCAACTCTTCCGGGTACTGATAATTCTCGGAGAATTGTTGAGGCCATTGCTCTACAACAGGAGTGGATGAGAGATAACAACCTCTTCAAACTGTTGATTCTAAATGCCATGGAAGATTCAATGGCAGAATCATACAGCAAGATGGTCCATGTTAAGGACGTCAAGGAGTCTCTATAAGAGCACTCAAGTCTGATGATAAAAGATCCAAGATTCACATCACAGAGAAGTTCTACAAGATGGGATTTGAGGATGACAAGGTAATGTTTTCTCAAGTCAAAGAGTTTCTCAAGTTACGTCAAAACTTGAGGATGATGGCAAGCCCCTGGAAAAAAAATTTATTGTATGGGTATTGTCTCCAAGCTCCCACCTGGATGGAACAAGTTTATTTTGGACATGTACCGAAAGAATATGGAGATTGACCTAGAACTCATACTACACTGGATACATGTTGAAGACGAGTTTAGGGCTCAACACAAAGTGGACTCTTTATCAAAACAGTTGGCCAAGGCCGACATGGTGCATCCTAGAGAATCTAAGGGGAAGTAGATGGCTTCGTATAACAAGAAGAAGGACTTCAATCATCTAAAGGTGAAGTCGACTTCTTTCAAACAAAAGTCCAAGTCTGATGTGACTTACTTCAATTATGGCAAGAAGGGCCACTACAAGAAGGACTGCAGATACAAGCCCAAGACAATTAAGCAAGGTGAACCTAACATGGTTGCTATGATTGCGCAGGTTGACTCAACTAGTGTCGACACTGGTGTATCCTGTCATGTTTGCTGAAAGAGGGAGTTTTTTACCACATACGAGCCTACTTTTAAGAAATTTTTGATGGCGAATAAGGCACAAGCTGAAGTACTTGGGATCGTGACTGTGATGTTGAATCTGACTTCGAAAAAGTCAGTGACGCTTCAGGATGTGAAGCGCGTAGCAGTGATTACCAAGAACCTGATCTCAAGAAGTCTGTTGTGTAACACATGCTTGAGGATAGACATTAACGTAGACATTAACGTTGGTCAGATGGTTATATCTTATAAAGGAACATACTTTGAAAAAGTATTTTGTATCGAAAGAATGTTCAAACTTCAACTTATAATTGTGACTAAAAATGTCAATGCAGTCTCTTCTTCTAGTTATTCTCTTTAGTTGTGGAATAATAGACTAGTACACGTGCATTGTAAAAGAATCAACAAGATGTCTAGTCTAGGACTTATCTCCAAATGTGGGAGTAAGAAGATGGAGAAGTATGAATTCTGTGCATAGACGAATATCACCAAAAAATTATTCAAATGGGTTAACCAAAGCATAGATCTTCTGGATTTGGTGCACTTGAATATCTTTGACTTCAAGCAATTCTCCACAAAGGCCGAAATAAAGTACTTTATTACTTTTATCGACTTCTCAAAGTACGTATTTGTTTATCTGCTTAAATTAAAAGATGAAGCATTCGAAAAGTTCAAGGACTTCAAGACTGAAGCCGAGTGGCAAACCGAATAACAACTCAATAGACTAAGAAGTGATTGAAGCAGAGAGTATCGGTCTCTTGAATTCACATCGTTTTACAGAGAATATGGAATTGTCAATGAGACTACTGCTCTGTATTCTTCTCATTCGAATGAAGTTGTAGAAAGAAATAACAGAACATTGACAGAGATAATGAACTCCATATTGTTGACTGTGGGACTTCTAAATTGCTTCTGGAAAAAAGATGCGCTTACGGCTACTTTCATTCTGAACAGAGTATCGTACGTATCTTTTGACATTACTCATCATAAAATCTGGTTCAAGGTCAGACCTAAATTAAATGGCATTTGAGTGTGGAAGTGTCTGACGTACATGAAGCTTTCATATATGAAGATTCAGAAGTTGGGAACAAGGACTACGAAGGCTATATTCTTGGGATATGCTGAAAAGAGTGATGCTCGTAGGTTTCATGATATTGAATCAAATTATATCAATGAATCTCATGATGCATAATTCTTTGAAGATAAATTTACAAGGCACGAGAACATTATTCTCGCAAATATTCTGGAGAGTAGTGTTGTTGCAGAGGAGACTCTCGCTTCCAATGATCATGTAGTCCAAGAAGAGGTTGACATTGAAGAGACAACGTTATTGGCACAGTGTAGTCACAGTCCAATATGATTCTGATAATCGACGTAACCAGACTACATACAAATAGACTTCTACAAAGTACAATGACGCTACACCTACCGGAAGACACCTACTACATCCGTCTGCAGTCGTTTGATCTTTCTATTTTATTCTGTATTTTGTATACTTTATTTGAGTCTAGGACTTATGTAAATCAAGTCGCACATGGCAACTAGATGGCACTCAAGTCTACTCAAATAAGCCTACCCAAAACCAACTCAAACTGGACCTAAACTTGCAAACTAGGTTCTATCACGAGGGTGACAGAACTCGATCAGAGTTCGAACCGAATTCGGTCAGGCCCAAGTCCAATGTCTTTAGTTTATTCCACGAGTTCAAGGTACAATATTCAAATTTATGAATGTTAGAGCATCCAAACTCTTCCCGAACTCGGTAAAAAAAATCTTATAAATAGAGAATGAATTTCACCATTCCAAATCACTTTTATCTCTTCTCTCACTTTCATATCTCTATCATCTAATCTTTCACCAAGACAACTCTCCCACAGCCTTCTAATTGCAAATACATTTTTGTTTAGAAGTTTTTTCGAGTTGTACTAGTTTGGAAAATTTGTTACTATTTCCAAAGTAAGAAGTCTGTGTGCACTTCACATTAAAGAGCATATTTGTAAGAAGTTAGCGAGTACTTTCGATCAATGCTCGTGAGTTTGTAAGAAGTCTGCAAACCTTCGAATCAAATCTTGTGCTATACGATATTTCAAAAATAGTGAATTAAATCCGAGAAAGAATTCTCGGGCCTGGACTAGTCCTCCATGAGAAAAACCAGGATAAAATCTCGCTATTTGCGTTTGATTTCTGAACTCTAATTACTTTACTTTACTTATACTCTGTTACTACTATGATCTTAGTCTTACTCATTATAGCAGTTTTAAAAGTTAGAAATTGCCTTACTTTTAATTGAATTATTGGCACACACACTCTATTCACTCCCTTCTAGAGTGACTATAGTTTCCCCTTCAATTAGTATCAGAGTAAGTTCTCTTGATCAGGATTAACATCATTGAGTAGATCCATGGCAACTAGTAAATCCATTAACACCACCTTTGGTGAAGGCCATTCCCCAAATATACCACCTCTATTTGATGGCACCGATTACACATATTGGAAGGCACATATGAGTATCTTTTTAAAATCAATAATACTTGATATGTGGTTTTGTGTCACAAGAGGTTTCAAAAAAATTGATAAACCATAAGATGAATACACAGAAGAAGAGAAGAAAATAGCTAGTCTTGACGCAACTAGAATGCATATTCTTTACTGTGACAAGAATGAGTCCAATCGCATCTTCACGTGTAACACATCACATGAGATCTGGAAACTGCTGAAAGCAACTCATGGGAGTTGGAAAGAAAGGAAAGCTAATGATTCCGAAGAAGAAACCCAACATGCAACAGATTTATGCTTAATTGTAAGCGAGGTAAAAGAAAATCCTTAATTTGAAGAATTTTCTTATAATGAATTGTCTGATGCTTTCAATGAATTATTTGAAGATTGCAAAAAACTTAGAAGTACGTATTAACAAGATAGAAAAGATAATTCAGTCCTATCAGCTTGAGAATGAAAAATTTACCTGTCTACTAAATGAAGCTAGAGAAACTTCGTCTTCTGACAATGATGATGATGATATGTCCACATTGGAGCTTAGCTTACAAGAAGCACTTGATTGTGTTAAAATTAATTCACATAAAATGCTAAACTTAAGGAGGAATTAGGGTTAGAAAATAAGAAGTTTTATACAACCTCATTAGAATTGATGATATTACTTCTAAATATGATGAGCTATATACTGTTAACAAGAGGTTACAAATTCTATTGAGAAAACAGATTATTGAACATGTTACTCAATTAAGCACCAAACATGTACGATACATGATTCAACAAAAGGTCATTAACACGAGAATATCTCAAATGAATTGCAAGAAGGCCATCAGTTCGCACAATCATGCTTTTATTTATACACAACCTTGAAAGAGTGTTCATATCACATCACATATATACACCTATTTCAAACACAAACGTACATGATACATGTCATTATTGTGATTTGAAAGGACACAAATCTAGTAAGTGTGTTATTAGAAAGCAAGTAGATATGAATATTCTCAAATGGGTTCCTAAAGCTAATCAATGTGGATCCAAATCTTGGATACTAAAGTTTCTGCCTACAAATGCAGGTAGAACGCCTTGTGTCAAAATTTAGAACCAATGAGTAGTTGGTTATTGCACTGCTACAAAGGTTATTTTCACAGCATTTGCACCAACATAAGTATGGTCACTAGAATTATTTGGTAACGTGCTAAAACAAGATATTGCTTAATAATTTCAATCTAGCACTGTTATTATTTTATGTTTAGCTACAATTTATCTTCAATTAGTTATGCTTTACCTAAATATTTCTCATGTATGTCATATATGAAATATAGCGTTACATATTTTAATTTAAGATTAATTATGGAATTATGATTATGATAATGTATGAGGATATAAGTTTTCATTAAATTCCTTTTAAATCTATGCTCTTTAAAGTTAAGACTATTTTGGTTACAAGTCGAAAGGGTCCTTTTGTTAAAATTACGTAAATAGCCTAAGCGATACAATATTTAAGTGTCTTCGGACCACCGCTAGCTGGGATCCGGCTCCTACAGCTAAATAAAGATGATTAAGACTTTATAGAACAAGGATTTACAGAGAATTGTTAACAACTATCTTCGGAATACAATATCTAGTCAAAATCATATTTTTTTTAATGTCATACCTGTTATAATTTTGATTATTGTCTATAGCATGCTTAAAAAAAATTTCTTTGTTATGATTTTTTCTTCTGGATATCATAGAATATTTCTCGCATATATATGCTTACACAAGTTTTTTTTATATAGGAAATGTATATCTCTACAACTACGCGATATATATATATATATATATATATATATATATATATATATATATATATATATATATATATATATATATATATATATATATATATATAAGTTATTGAACAAAGGAAGCACAAAAAACAGGCTTAGGCTAGTTCTGGAAACCCAGGCACAGAACTTGGACTTAGTTCTGACCAAGTTTGGCCCGAACTCGGTCACCCTGTATTTCCATAACAGAAGCAATCTGAGCCCCAATTTTTAAACCCCTTTTCAAAAACCAAAACCCTAGTCCCTTCATCTTCCACCCGAGAGCAGCCCCTTGCCTCCTTCCTCCAAAAGCCCAAAACCCTAGGTTGGTGGATCTTCTTTCTTAAGTGGTCTTCCCTCCTCCAAATTCATTTTTTTGGTTTCTCCTCAAGGTCCTCTTCCATTATCTTCATCTTATTTTGCGTTATAACTCTTCCTTTCTCTTCCAAATTTTTTTAGCTCATAAGTTGTTTGGAAAGAATAAAAGTAAGGTTGGTGATGTCTCATCATCCAATCAACCTCAAGAGGATACCCCTCACTCCATCATTAGTCCTCAAATGCCCGAAGAGGGTAATTTTGATGGATTTTTTTTTGCATCTATTGATGCATCTATTGAGTGGTTTGATGATTTTCGAGAACGGATAGTTTGTACCAAAAACCCATAAAACTTCACTGTATTTTCAACCTATTTGCCTCACTTTCAGGCTCTTGCCTTAGAGGAAGTAATCGTGACACGATGTCGCACGTACCTCAATGTTATTTGCATATTTTATCATAATATGACTCATTCACGTGGGACTATATAAACACGAGTCGATGGAATTGACATTAAGTTTGATGATGATGACTTGGGTAAATTTTTTGATAATCCTAATGAAGCAATGTCCTAGTCAAAATTACCCAATTTAATTTTCAATACGGCATGATTTATGATTCGTATAGGGACTCATTATGTAATCCCAATCCCCGTCCACACGGACGTCTCTGCCCCCAAACACTTGAACAACTGGTTCTACAACTTGCATCATATGGCCTTTTCGACCATTCTACCCAAACATTCTTCAAATGATGAACTTACTTTGTTGGAGATATCTGTCTTGTACCATATTCACTTTGGTATTCCCTTTAGTCTGTCGAAGACCATTATCGAGGTTATGATATGATATCGCAAGAACAAACGCAACCTATTGTATGTGATGTACTTGCCCATCATCTTTGAGCAGTTTGAGATTCCTATGGATGATTGTCATTTCTTAGTTGAGCCAACCTATCTTCACAAAATCCATAGGACTGAGCCACTTCCACCTCCTCATGTACGTGATGCACCTCCTGCACCTGATTCACCTCATGTACCTGCTACACCTGCTACGTTGGACTCCATTTAGGACTTGATTTGAGAGCGTTTCCCATTGTAAGACAAGATGATTACAGCTCGTTTCTATGAGCAGGATGTGATGATCAGCACTCATTTTCGCGATCGGAATTACCGTACCACCATGGTCGCTAGTTCTACCTCCAAAACCTTGGCGGACATACATTATACCCTTTTTCAGCATCCAGCTGGACCATTTCCAACAGCTCGAGACCCCTCTCGTATTGGATATCGGCTTCATGATCCTTTCATTCAGAGATACATGGATCCTGTTGTAGCCTACTATAATCCAAACCGATCAACAGAAGGCGTTACGACTGGTGACGGCCATTAGCCCGCTGACGAGCTTCTGGAGTTCTTGGGTTTTCTACTACTTTTGATTTTTTAATTTGACCTATGTAGGCTTTTATGTCTAATGGATTTCTATTTTTTTTTTGTATTTGTCAGTTGTAGTGATTAGCAGCTTTAATTTTAGTCAGTTTTACTAAAAACTAAAAGTTTTATTATCTATGGATTTTAACTTCTTATTACAAAATCTCGTTACTTAATTTAGTTTGGTAAAACTTTTTGATAGATAATTGACATTTAACTGCTGGTATACATAAATTCATGCTTAGTTCAAATATTTAACACATTATTTCCTATGTTTAAAATAATTCAATTGATAATTAACTGATATTAGTTAAAGGCACTTAACTTTCCTATCAAGTAGTTAACTAATATCATGCTTAAAAAAATTAAAGTGTTGTTTCTCTCTATAATTTCATGTTTAATTCATTAAGTTTCTCTCTGTATATCATATTGTATATTAGTTTTTCTCTATTTTTTTCTCTCCTTATCAATTTCGGGGGAGCCACTCCATTTCGATAAATGACAAAGGGAAAAAATATACAAGATACAAAGGAGAAATTATATAAAGGGAGACAAAGAAATGCAATTTAAAGCAATGATATCGATATATTGAAGTACAAGTACTACGAGGGAGCATTCTTAAGCTTCGTTCATCTTCTTTTGCATCCTCGCATCGTATCAGAGTTATTGTATTGGGATTTGTATTTGTATGGTTTGTCAATTATCATAATGGAGGAGATTGTTGGTACAGTGTGTGTCACACCCCGATCTCCAACAAGTAATCGATCGTCCCTGCTAGGCGCTAATCACCGCGCCAGTGCTCCCACGGGACGATCTTTCCCATCTGGACGTGATGCCGCACGAGCATAAGCTGCGCCAATGCAAGGTCATGATCCGAATAGGCAATAAGATGTCTAAGCCACAGAGTTGCACAGATAGTCCGAGTGCAGCGGAATAAGAAACGAACAGGCGATTGGTAACAAGTTAACAGAGTCGTCAATAGCAGAAGTATCGAATAACCCAAGTATAGAAGTAAATCAAGCTCTTTATTGATATTGAACAAGTATTAAAAGGGGTGCTAGGCCGAGATTACAAGTCGCTCAAGCCTTCTCTCTCACAAAACATTAAAAGTATGCCAAGTGGCTATATTTGTGGAATGATACATAGGCGATGTTCCAACATTATGTCTTGTATAGGTGCTTCAGTTTCGGACACAACGCTCCAAGGCTCCAAGGCTACAACGCTCCAGAAATGAAATTTAAAGCAACGATATCGATACATTGAAGTACAAGTACTACGAGGGAGCATTCTTAAGCTTTGTTCATCTTCTTTTGCATCCTCGCATCGTATAGGAGTTATTGTATTAGGATTTGTATTTGTATGGTTTATCAATTATCATAATAGATGAGATTGTTGGTACAGTGTGTGTCACACCCCGATCTCCCATAAGTAATCGACCATCCTCGCTAGGCGCTAATCACCGCGCCAGCGCTCCTACGAGACGATCATTCCCATCTGGACGTGATGCCGCACGAGCATAAGCTGCGCCAATGCAAGGTCATGATCCGAATAGGCAGTAAGATATCTAAGCCACAGAGTTGCACAGATAGTCCAAGTGCAGCGGAATAAGAAACGAATAGGCGATTGGTAACAGATTAATAGAGTCGTCAATAGCGGAAGTATCGAATAACCCAAGTATAGAAGTAAATCAAGCTCTTTATTGATATTGAACAAGTATTAAAAGTGGCGCTAGGTCGAGATTACAAGTCGCTCAAGCCCTCTCTCTCACAAAACAGTAAAAGTATGCCTAGTGGCTACATTTGTGGAATAATTCATAGGCGATGTTCTAATATTATGTCTTGTCTATGTGCTTCAGTTCCGAAAACAACGCTCCAGAGTGAACTCCACGCCTTAGCACGTGCGAAGGAGTTTTCGCACCGAACGAGTTTCTTCCTTACCCTGCAAGCAATCTGGTGGATTATCAGTACATTAATGCACTAGTGGGGAGGCTATTCTCCCGCTCGACAAATCCAAACACGTTATATAGGTTCCGTGCACCATCTATTAATTTATTTTTCTGGTCTTGCCTTATGATCAGTTTTATGGCATAATAAAAAGCCTAACTCGTGTGGTAGTGCATCGTGCGATATAAAAGGAACACGGCAAGACTTACCAACTTACCATTCTTTCTTTCATGTCCAAGGAAACCAAGTTAAATCAAGCACGGGTATATATAATGAAATCCAAGAAAAATGCATTAAAAAACCCGAGTGTCATAAGCGAGGTTCTGTTTCAGGTGCACGAGTTACACGGGTTACTTATGTGTGTTGCAATGGATTGCTCAGGTTGTTCAATTTATGTATAGATGTCTTATACTCATAATCGTTCAGATATTTCAGATTGTTTGGATGCGATGCAATAACTCGCACGCAGATTGCCGCTAAGTGAGGATGACTTATCTATATGAACAGGAAGTCACTGGCACGACGCCATAGAGGATGGTGTAGTCTCAGGGCAGAATGGTGTGCAAGCAGGAACATGGGGCATTGCACATATACCGCCCGACGCAGGCGACTACAGTCAAGAGATTCCGACAGGACGGATCGGCCCCGGTGCCCTAGAGACCATCCGTGGAACAAGATCTGAAGATCTACCTTGTGCACCAAGTTGTCCGTGACCATGCAAGTCTATAATCTTCCGGGCCTCTGGTCAGGTACAGGAACAAGTTCAAGGCAGGATTGTTCATAATCTATATATCGACTCCCCGAGCCATTTAATTCAGTACGGGATGAGTATTGCTCCACGATCTATGATTCTTGGATTATTGACATGGTGCAAATCCCCAGGTTCAGGAACTGCCTTGGTGACCTAACGGTCCTGAATACTTTCAGGTTCATACTTGCATGAACGACTATTCGATAGTCTTCCGGGGAACTTTAATGAATGCAAGACACGGTAGTGTTACCGGGGTCGTGGCATGAATTTTTGTGACAAGCGTTAAAATGAGGGAACAAGTACAAGTTATAATGTAAGCAGGCAAGCATGCATTCATATTTAAAATATAAGCATTTACGTTAGCACGGTCTATGGTGTAGTGCGAGGAGTGAAGCCGTACATGGACGTATCGAGCGACATAATATAGGGGATGAGCAATGTAAACAAGTGAAATAGTGCACTATGAATAGTATATGATGATTTACTCGAGGCATAGCGGGGTCTACTTGCATGAAGCAAAGGTAGCGTGCGAGGGTCCAATCATAAGCCAATTTTTATTTCCATGTTCTAACACAAGCAATACAAGATAGGATTATTTCCTTGGCTAGGTGCGTTGTATTCTTTATTAGCATGCAGGGGGTGATCCTAGCGACTAGCATGTATCTTTTATATTTTAAGTGTGCTGGCTAAGCAAAGACAAGTTCATCGTAGCCACCCACCTTAGCGATAATTCGCCTCGATCGAGCGATATTCCGAGTGAGCCTTTGAAAGTCTACGTCTGAACTTCTGAAGGGCCAAGTCTGGAAATCCTATACCTCAAACAAGTCTTCTCACTGAGCAAAGCGAGTCGGGTCATTATACTTGGGCCGTTTGAATCGGTTGTCCGCTTGAATGGAAAGGACCGTTACATTATACACCACTCAAAAAAGTCTCGGGGCGGATGTGTCGGTCGGTCGAGGGGCTGGGTGATGGAGCAGTCGGTCTCGGGAATGAGCAGTCGGGTTGATCGAGGGGCGGGTGATGGAGTAGTCGGTCTCGGTCGAAGGGTCGGCTGAAGGGCGGTGCCGGCGCTGTCAAGCAGCGGTGGTGATGGTGATGGTTGGGTGCAAGGGAGAGGGGAGTATTCGGCTAGGGTTAGGGTTTGGTGAGGATTTGTTGGTTTAGGGTTTTATATGGAGGGAATTATGTATTTATATAGGGATGGGTTTCGGGGTTGGTCTCGAGGTTTGGGCCGGCCAGGGTCCAATGATATGGTTCGGTCAGGTCCAGTTGAGGTAAAATTAGCCATAAATTAATTAACTAAATTAATAATTAACTGCGCAAGGCGAAGTTAATTCATATTATATAGCTAAGGTTGTACTATGGTCAGAGGGTACCTAAAATCATCTCACATAATTTCAATTATCTCGGGTTGTCCCTAGTCTCAGTTTTTAAAATATAAATAAAATCCCTAAATGGGTTGAGGGGGTTTACAATCTATCCTCCTTAGAGAATTTCGTCCTCGAAATTAGAACGTACGCATAACAAGAATTTCTAACTGAATAAATAAAGTGCTAAAACATACCTAGTCCTTCGAAGAGGTGGGGATAGTGCTGTCTAATATCCTCCTCGCGTTCCCAAGTCGACTCGCCTGGTGCATGATGTCCCCATGCGACGCGGACTAAGGGAATAGTCTGACCTCGCAGTACCTTCTCACTTCTGTCCAGAATCTCAACAGGCTCCTCTTGGTACGATAAGCTCGGGCCGACTGTGATCTCTGAATGGTCAAGTACATGGCTCAGATCCGGTATGTATCTCCTCAGCTGAGATACATGGAAGACGTCATGGACTCCTTTCAAAGTCTGTGGCAAGGCTAATCTGTAAGCAACCTCTCCGACATGTTCTAATACGTCGAAGGGTCCGATGTACCTCGGGCTCAGCTTTCCTCTGCCTCCGAATCTGATAGTCCCTCGAGTAGGCAAGATCTTTAGAAATACGTGATCTCCAACCTAAAATTCTAAGGATCGTCGATGAGCATTTGCCCAATGCTTCTGTCTGTCCTGTGCTGCTCGCAGGTGTCCTTGGATCTTCTTCACCTTCTCTACTGTGCGAACAACCAACTCTGGTCCGAGAATCTGTCGCTCGCCTATATCGCTCTAGTATACTGGGAACGACATTTTTTTCCGTACAACGCTTCATAAGGAGCCATCTGGTTGCTCGCTTGATAGATGTTGTTGTAGGAAAACTCGACCAAATACAAATGGTCCTCCCATGATCCTCCAAAATCTAGCATGTACGCTCTCAATATGTCTTCTAACGTCTGAATGGTACGCTCCGACTGGCCATCTGTTTGTGGGTGGTACGTTGTGCTAAACTTCAGGCGAGTACCAAGACTCTCTTGCATACTCTGCCAAAAGTAAGACGTAAATCTCGTATCCCTGTCAGACACGATGCTAACTGGCACTCCATGTAGGCGCACAATCTCTCTCATGTACATATCTGCTAAGGCCTCCGTCGATTGCCCAACTCTGAAGGGTAAAAAGTGTGCGGACTTGGTGCGTCTATCCACAATTATCCATACTGCATTACGACCACTAGGACTCCTCGAAAAGCCCGTAATAAAGTCCATGGTGATGTGCTCCCATTTCCACTATGGTATAGGAAGTGGTTGAAGCAATCCTGTAGATCTCTGATGCTCAGCTTTGACTTGCTGACACACCAGGCACTTGGCCACAAAGCGTGCTATCTCTCTCTTCATTCCGTGCCACCAGTAGTACTGTTTTAAGTCCCTGTACATCTTCGTGCCTCCTGGATGAATAGAATAGGTTGAACCGTGTGCTTCTGCCATCAACTCCTGACGAAGTTCTCCATTTGGAACATAGAGACGATCTCCGCATCTCAATGTCCCATCTTCATGTATACGCAGTCCTGTCTGTATTCCAGCCTATGGCCTTTGTCTAAGCCTCTAAAATCTGGCGTCTGTCGGCAAAGCAGCCTTGATCCTCTCCACTAATGTCGATTGCAACTGGAAACTCGACAACTGTCCATCTACTCCGAGCATAACGACCTCTATACCCATCTACTCTAGATCACTCAACAGATGTTGTTGAGTAGTCAAGAAGAATGCCATGGATCTTCTGCTCAAAGCGTCAGCTACCACGTTGGCCTTTCCCGGATGGTACTGCAGCTCGATCTCGAAGTCTGTCACTACCTCGAGCCAACGTCTCTGTCTCTGGTTCAGCTCCTTCTGGGTGTAGACGTATTTTAGGCTCTTATAATCAGTAAATATCTCCACTCTTTCTCCATATAAATAGTGCCTCCAAAGCTTCAAAGAAAAAATCACCGCGGCAAGCTCCAAGTCGTGGGTGGGATAGTTCTTCTCATGTGTCCTCAACTGTCTAGAATCATAAGCTATAACCTTTCCATGCTGTATTAAGACACATCCTAAACCTTTCCCGGATGCATCGCTATAGATCACAAATCCTCCGGGTCCTGATGGTATGGTCAAGATAGGTACTGTAGTCAAGCGCTTCTTCAGCTCATCGAATGCCTTCTGACACTCCTCTGTCCAAGTGAACTCCTGCTCCTTTCGGGTCAAGCGGGTCATCGGCTCTGCAATCTTCGCGAAGTTCTCTACGAAACTCCGGTAATATCCGGCAAGTCCTAAAAAGCTTCTCACTTCTGAGACATTGGTAGGGGTTGGCCATGTCTCTACAGATAAAATCTTCACCGGATCTACTGAAATACCATCTCCTGAGATGACATGTCCAAGGAAAGTGACACGATCTAGGAGAAACTCGCACTTGCTCAGCTTAGCATAAAGCCTCTCTCTCCTCAGCGTCTCTAACACTAGTCTCAAGTGCTCTTCGTGGCTCTTCGAATACACCAAAATGTCGTCGATGAAGACTACCATGAACTGGTCTAAGTATTGGTGGAATACTCTGTTCATCAAGTTCATAAATACAGCAGGCGCATTCGTCAGTCCAAAAGGCATCACTAAGAACTCGTAGTGACCATAACGAGTCCTGAATGCTGTCTTTTGAATGTCTTTCCTTCGCACATTCACTTGATGATAACCCGATCTCAAGTCGATCTTTGTGAACACCACTGTTCCTGTCAGCTGGTCGAACAAATCATCAATCTGCGGCAGGGGGTAATTGTTCTTGATAGTCAAAGCATTAAGGGCTCTGTAATTAATGCACATACGTACTATTCCATCCTTCTTAGGCACAAATAATACTGGTGCTCCCCATGGTGATGCATAGGACGGATAAATCCCTTACTCTGCAACTCCTCTAATTGTAGCTTCAGCTCATCTAACTCCTTCTTCGCCAATCGGTATACATTGGAAGATATAGGTGCTGCTCTGGGTACTAGCTCAATAGTGAACTCTACATCTCTATCTGGTGGTAAGCCTGGCAATTCTTTTGGAAACACATCCTCGAATTCTGTAACTATTGGCGGGGTACAATCTCCATAGTCATGCAAGCTCCCACTATCTGTCCTACTCCTTGTTCGACGGTCCCTCGCATGTACTCGAACTCCGGTTAATCTGGTGGTCTAAAAGTGACGCTACCCTTCCGGCAGTTCAGTACGGCGTTATACTGGCTTAACCAGTCCATGCCTAACACAACATCAAAGTACGGCATAGGCAATACCAAGAATCGTGCTCGCATCTCTCTACCACATACAACTACTGAGCACATTCTGATAGTGTTGGTAACCGGTACGATACCTCCTCCGGAAAGAATCTTCCAACTCTTAGGTAAGGGGGAAGTCGCTACTCTATGCATTGCTACAAATCTACTAGATATAAATGATAATGTAGTTCCAGAATCAAATAATGCAGATGCAGGTAATGATGCAACCAAAATGGTACCTGTGATAGCTTTCCCTTCTGTTTCCTCCTCTGTAGCTGCTAGTGCAAAGGCCTATCCGTGCCTCTGCCCTCCGGTCTGCTGTCGAGCTCGGTCAAACTGCGCCTCCTGTGGGGCCAAGGATGGTCCCTTCTGGAATTGTAAACCCCCTCGACCAGAAATTAGGGCTAATTAAATTCAAATAACCTAATTAGGGTTAACTTGAATTAATTATGATCTATTATATAGTGTTATAATACTTGTACAATGATTTGTCAATTTAGGATACTACACTAGCTGTTGCCCTAAAACAAATTCCACATACTTGGCCTAGACATGCTAACCCATCATATTGAACCTAGAACAAACCCCGGATATTGATTTTCGTGCCTAATTTTAGTCGCACAAAAGTCGTTACAAACGTTCGTACGCAATTTAAATAAATTGCGTAATTACGTTCGTTGTCCGTTCCAATCGAAATTGAGACCCCACCTCGATCCGTCTTGACCAACCCAGATCATGATATTATTGTACACTGAGCCTACTACACCAATGACCCTTGTCCAACCAAATTTAGACTCCCAAATTTTTTATTAAATTAAATTAGAAACACCGGTGCATTAATTATGAATTAATTAATGTGGTGACCTAACCTAAATTGAATTAGACCCAACTCCAACCCAAACCCACATCCACACCCACAAGCCTCATACAAAACACCATACACCATCCTAGCCCAATGAGGAGCACCAAACATGGTGTTTGTTTACATTAAATCCCCAATTCCAGAAATTGTGCAAATACCAAATTGTTCAGGGGCCTATTTGTAAAATTGCAATGAGGTGTCCCCCTCTCATTGCCCCAAACATCATAAAGAAAGAAATGGTCATTCCCTAACCGTTCACTTTATTTTCCCCCCATTTTCATGTCCTTACATCACTTTTTGGGAAGTAATCCTAGCCCTACATTTGAAATGCCCCATTCCTAGCCCTCCCCTCATCTTGATGGACATCCCCAACTCCCCAAAAAACTAGGTCCAGCCGGCCCTAATCCCAAGGCAGCCCCCCCACTCTCTCACCTACATAAACAATCTAGTACCTCATTAATGAGGGCACACAAACCAAGAAACCAAAGAGAAAACAACCTAACTCTCTAAACCTCAGCCTAGCCCGACCCCAACCAATCATCACTCACCGCCTCCTCTCGGCCAGCCACCGTGTCCGGCGACCCCCACACCGACCCAGACCCCTTCGCCGGACCCTCCCCCACCTGCCACCACCGCCACCCGCCGCCTAGCCGCTGGAGCAACTCCCTCCAGCAGCCGTCCCCAACCCGAGCCTCCCCCTCCCGCACGCACAGCCGACCACCCGACCTCCCCGTACTCCGCAACCACTGCACCTCCGGCCGCCCAACTCAGCCACACTCCTCCCCGGCCAACCACCTTCCTCCCTGTCAAGTCTCGCCGTCGGTCGACGCCACAGCCACCCGCAATCGCCCCGCAGCGCCAAGGGTCCTAGACCCGCTGCTGCTGTGCCGACCGCCCAGAGCTTCGCCGGAGCTCCGTCCGGCCACCCCAGCCATCGACGGCCGGCCACCGGGACCCCCTCGACCCGAGCATCGCTGAGGTATGGTATTTTATGTATAAATACTGGTATATAAATACGTATCTAAGTTTGCATTGGATGTGTATAACTACATATATTTGATCTAGTATTTTATACATATTCTAATGTATATTATTATTTTCAGTATTTCAGTAGTGTTTATGTATATAAATTTGTATATATACTGTTTTAATAATTCTGTGTATAATTTATATATGATATAAAAATATAAGTACGAAATTATAAATAGGAATGTATATATAAACATAATATATATATGCTAGAGCTTAAATACTTTAAATATTTAATTAAATACCTAATAAGTATATGTACTTATATATATATATATATATATATATATATATATATATATATATATATATATATATATATATATATATATATATTTATTTATTTATTTATTTATTTATATATGAATATAAATGTATATATATATTTCTCAATACGTTTTATGTATTATCTTATTACATAATAATTATATGTACATATGTATAATGTATATTTATGTACATTTGAAATATTGTATAGTTAATATACATGGTATATATACTATGTATTATTCTATATTATATGCTATTTATTGGTATAATTATATTAATTTGTAAATATAAGTATATATGTATATTTGTGTATATAAATATATATATATACCTCATGTACTTAGTATATTAGTGAAATGCAAATATATGTATATGTATATATGTATAATAATTTATGTACTTAATGTATTTATAAAAGGATATTGGTATGTGTATATTTAAATATAAAAAAATGTATGTGTATTTTTTTACTTATGTACAAAAATTATTATCTAAATATATGTATATGTATAAATATATAAATTTATGTTGTTACCAATTATGTATACATATTTACTGTGTGTATTATTAGTATATACTAATTAATACATAAGTACTATTTTTGGTACTATTAAACAAATATATTATTTTAATATAATTAAATATGATTTAGTGTATATATATATATATACTTGTATTAGCCATATATATATACAGTCCAGACCCTGTGTCAGTTGTAGATACAAGCAGTGAGTCTTAGTCGTGATATTGTAGCGACTAATATTGTCATTACTATATCATATATAGGACTACTGGACAGTATCGCCGAGGCATCAGTAGCAGGACTTTGGATTTCGCAGCTACCCGGGACAGGCAAGTATACCTTGCTGATTTACTGCTTAAAATTAAAATGATAAATGTTGCAAATATGCATAGAACTGTGCGCGTCCGAGATTGACTCGGGTGTAGTCGATAATGCGTCAATGAATAGTGTACTTGTCCTAGTTGCTAGCTGACTCACCTTCTACTGTGAGGATATTTTGATATCTTCCTAGACCATGTCACTATACACGTATCACGATGGTACATTCATATTGGGATGCGGGTCCGCGTACTCGATTCGCTATCGGTACGTACGACATGCATCACGGACTAGCCAGTATTCTAGAGTAGCATAGTTAGATGAGACTTGGCATATAGATACGAGACACTCACGTCGTGTATTCGACTTGCGTATCTACATTGGGCGGGAAGGACAACTGATAAACGTATGGGATACACCCATCGGACTCCGTGGTATCCAGAGGAACCACAGACCCGGTGACTCCCTATATTCAGACACCGCGCTCTTCGGAGTGTTACGGACGTATATATATTGCAGATACCACGCCCCTTAGAGTGTGGACGTTATATATATACAGATACCTTATTCTTCGAAATGATGGACGTTGCAGATACCACACTCTAGAGGACGTTGGACGTTATGCCTACACCTACCTATACGTTCCGAGGTTGTCCTTACATTGCATTCACTTAGATGGTTAGCACACCCCTCTTTATTTTATTCAGTATTATATCTGGCATGCATATTGTATCTTGTTACGTCCCTCTGAGGACCTGGTTATCTTCCAGATCTGGACGAGGCCTTTTATCCTACAGTATACGGGCCAGGTGTGGAGACGAGGTTTGCTCTAGACGAGGAGCTAGAGGTCCTTCCATCGGAGTACCCCTGATCATATTGGTAGGCCTTCCGCCTATGACTAGAGCTCCTTACCTAGTTAGCAGTTGTTCCAGTCACTCTTATTATCAGTACTTTATTTCAGACTATCAGCACTTTCTCTCCAACATTTGTAGTGGGTTTGTTCCCATCGGACATATTTCAGTTGTACTATGTCATTCGACTATGTCCTTATATTCCAGTCTTTCATTTCAGTATTTTACTTGTTGTCTGTGGATGAGATTAGTCACTATATATTGTTGATTTTAGACTTGTTAGATTTAGGACAGCGTAGCACGCTTCGCCAGGATCCATTAAATTGGGATATCCTCGGAGACGTGTCAGTTGGCCAATGCCACGTATCCTGGTTTCATATATTTTGGGACTGGGGCGTGATATGGTTTTAGTGGTGGCCCATACAGGTCAGCAACATCAAATATTTATCGCTTGTGGTATGGTAACGTGCCTAGCGAGCCTGCAATAGGATAGAAATTACTAGGTCTCATCCACTTGATTACGCCTTTGAACCTCTTCCAAATTTTAAATATATCTGCATCATGTTTGATTTATTCCGTACTCTCTCTAATAAAGTTCTATCTCTTACAGTGAGATGAACCTTCGCAGTAGACGTGAGATACTTGGTGCCATAGTGCCACCTGCAGCACCGAGGGAGGATACGACTCAGGGACCACCCAGAGAGCAGCCTCAGCCAGAGGCAGAAGTGATCCCTCAGGCCCCGATGATGTACTGGCATCAGGTCTCTCCCGACGAAGGGACGCAGCAGCCAGAGGGGCAGATATCGCAGACGATCCTGAGGCAGTACTTCGAGGGACAGACCTCGAGGGCGACACCGATGCCGCAGTACGAGAGGCCGGCACCCGAGGGGACACCAAGGAGACAGCCGGAGGTACCTCTTCCACCACCTCTACCGTTTCCACCTCAGATGCCACCAGCAGAGGGATAGCCCCAGATGATGCAGTTCTTCCAGATGATGATGCAGGCCCAGTGGCAGCAGACGGAGAATCTGAGACAGGGTCTGATGGCAGTACTAGAGAGGGCACTTGTCCAAGCAGCAGCACCTGCACCTGCACCTATTCAGCAAGCAGGCACTATACGAGGCTTCAGACAGATGGGCCCGGGAACCTTCTCGGGCAAGGAGACGGCTGAGGAGATCTCAGACTGGGTCTCCAACACTGAGATGCTGTTAGAGGGTTCGCAGCTACACCCCGACCTCTGGATGACCGCGGTGAGGGCCCAACTCACAGGCAACGCCCATCACTGGTGGGACTCTATGGAGCGCAGCATCGGCAGACAGCAGACTTGGGAGGAATTTCTGGAACACTTCAACGCGAAGTATTTCCCCGCTACGGTGAGGAATGCCCTGTACTCTCAGTTCCTGCACCTGGAGCAAGGGAACCTGACTGTGGATGCCTACGACGGAGAGTTCAGTAGACTCAGCCGATTTGGTGCAGCCTTGATCCCCAACGACCTGGAGAAGGCCAGAAGATTCCACCATGGCCTCTCTCACGAGCTACAGAGGTACACCACTACCCAAGCGAGGATCTCTTATGAAGAGGTCCTATCAGAGGCGAGGATCCAGGAGGCTATAGGAGGAACGAGACGTTCCAGCACGAACGTACCAGCCAAGACCCAGCAAGGAGCAGGAGGACCGATCCGCCGTCCAGGAGCTCAGGCGCAGCAGAGGACAGTGCCGTACCAGCAGAAGGAGCTTCCGACCTGTCACTTCTGTGGCAAGAGGGGACACGTCATCAGAGACTGCCAAAAGAAGCTCGGGCTCTGCATGGTCTGTGGAGCCAGCCAGCACCTTGCTAGAGACTGCCCCCAGCACAGAGATGGAGCACCCCAGACTGGACAGAGACCACCAGCAGCACCACTGAGGATACTACCCCCAGCAGGAGGCCAGCGTGCACTAGCTACCGGAGGACAGCAGAGAGGACCACCCTTGGTCCCACAGGAGGCACACTTCAACCAGGCCCGACAGCAGGCAGGAGGGCAGAGGCGCGGGCAAGCCTTTACTTTAGCATCTATCGAGGAGGAACCAGAGGGAGAGGCTATAGCAGGTACAATTCTAGTTGCATCATTACCTGCAACTGCACTGTTTGATTCTGGAGCTACACTGTCATTTATATCTAGTAGCTTTGTAGCAATGCATAGAGTAGCAACCTCCCCCTTACCTAAGAGTTCGAAGATACTTACTGGAGGAGGCATCGTACCGGTTACCAGCACCATTAGAACGTGCTCGGTAGTAGTTTGTGGTAGAGAGATAAGAGCGCGATTTTTGGTACTCCCAATGCCAGCTTTCGACGTAGTTCTGGGCATGGACTGGTTAAGCCAGTACAATGCCGTACTAGATTACCGGAAGGGTAGCGTTACTTTTAGACTGCCAGGACACCCGGAGTTCGAATTTATGCGAGGCACCATCGAGCGAGGAGTAGGACACACAGCTGGAGCTTACATGGCGATAGAGACGGCACCCCCAGAAATTGTTGCAGAGTTCGAGGATATTTTCCCAGAGGAGTTGCCAGGCCTACCGCCTGATAGGGAGGTGGAGTTCACCATTGAGCTAATACCTGGAGCAGCACCGGTATCATCAAATGTGTACCGGTTGGCGAAGAAGGAGCTTGACGAGCTGAAGCTACAGTTGGAGGAGTTGCAGATCAAGGGATTCGTTCGTCCTAGTGCATCACCCTGGGGAGCACCAGTACTGTTTGTACCCAAGAATGATGGGACATTCCGGATGTGCATTGATTACAGAGCCCTTAATGCTCTGACTATCAAGAACAAGTACCCGCTACCGCGAATCGACGATCTGTTCGACCAGCTGACAGAAGCAGTGGTGTTCACGAAGATCGACTTGATATCGGGCTACCATCAGGTGAAGGTGCGAAGGGAGGACATTCCAAAGACAGCATTTAGGACTCGTTATGGTCACTATGAGTTCTTAGTGATGCCTTTTGGATTGACAAATGCGCCTGCTGTATTTATGAACCTGATGAACCGAGTCTTCCATGAGTATCTAGACCAGTTCGTGGTAGTCTTCATCGATGACATATTGGTATATTCGAAGAGCCACGAGGAGCACGGAGAGCACTTGAGGCTAGTGCTAGAGATGCTGAGACGAGAGAGGCTTTATGCTAAGCTGAGCAAGTACGAGTTTCTTCTAGATCGTGTCGCATTTCTTGGACACGTTATCTCGGGAGATGGCATCTCAGTAGATCCCTCGAAGATTTCATCAGTAGAGACGTGGCCGACCCCTACCAACGTCTCGGAGGTGAGGAGTTTCCTAGGACTTGTCGGATATTACCGGAGGTTCGTAGGGAACTTCGCAAGGATCACAGAGCCGATGACCCGCTTGACCCGCAAGGATCAGGAGTTCACCTGGACAGAGGAGTGTCAGACGACATTCGATGAGCTGAAGAAGCGTATGACTACAGCACCCATCTTGACCATACCTTCTGGACCCAGAGGATTCGTGATCTATAGCGATGCATCCGGGAAAGGATTAGGATGTGTCTTGATGCAGCATGGGAATGTTGTGGCATATGCCTCTAGGCAGTTGAGGACCCATGAGAAGAACTATCCTACCCACGACTTGGAGCTTGCCGCAGTAATCTTTGCTTTGAAGCTTTGGAGGCACTACCTGTACGGAAAGCGCGTGGAGATATTCACCGATCACAAGAGCCTGAAGTACGTCTACACACAGAAGGACCTGAACCAGAGGCAGAGATGTTGGCTCGAAGTGATGGCGGACTTCGAGATTGAGCTGCAGTACCATCCGGGAAAGGCTAATGTGGTAGCCGATGCTTTAAGCAGGAAGCCCATAGCATTTTTCCTGACTACCCAACAACATCTGTTAAGAGATCTAGAACAGTTGGGTATCGAAGTCGTCATGCCCGGAGTAGACGGCCAGATGTCGAGTTTCCAGGTGTAATCGACATTGGTGGAGAGAATCAAGGCTGCTTTGCCGACGGACGCCAGATTTCAGAGGCTTCGACAGAGGACAGAGGCTGGAATACAGACGGAACTGCGTATACACGAGGACGGGACTTTGAGATGTGGAGATCATCTCTATGTTCTGAATGGAGAGCTACGCCAGGAGCTGTTGACGGAGGCGCACAGTTCGACCTATTCTATTCATCCAGGAGGCACGAAGATGTACCGAGACCTGAGGCAGTACTACTGGTGGCATGGGATGAAGAGGGAGATAGCCCGCTTTGTGGCTAAGTGTCTGGTGTGTCAGCAAGTCAAGGCTGAACATCAGAGGTCTGCCGGATTACTTCAACCGCTCCCGATACCGGAGTAGAAATGGGAGCACATCACCATGGACTTCGTCACGGGTTTCCCGAGGAGTCCTAGTGGTCTCAATGCAGTATGGGTAATCGTAGATAGACTCACCAAGTCTGCCCACTTTTTACCCTTCAGGGTTGGGCAATCTACGGAAGTCTTGGCAGACATGTACATGAGGGAGATTGTACGATTGCATGGAGTGCCAGTCAGTATCGTGTCTGACCGGGATACGATGTTTACATCGTACTTTTGGAGGAGTATGCAAGAGAGTCTTGGTACCCGCCTTAAGTTCAGTACTTCGTACCACCCGCAGACAGATGGACAATCCGAGCGCACCATTCAGACGCTGGAGGATATGTTGAGGGCATGCATGCTTGACTTCAGCGGTTCTTGGGAGGACCACTTGCACTTGGTCGAATTCTCCTACAACAATAGCTATCAGGCGAGCATTCAGATGGCTCCCTATGAGGCATTGTATGGTAGGAAGTGTCGTTCCCCAGTATGCTGGAGCGATGTAGGCGAGAGACAAATTCTAGGGCCAGAGTTGATCATCCATACAGAGGAGAAGGTGAAGAAGATCCAGGGGCATCTACGAGCAGCACAGGACAGGCAGAAGCATTGGGCTAATGTGCATCGACGACCCCTAGAGTTCCAGGTTGGAGAACATGTGTTCCTGAAGATTTTACTACCAGAGGAACCATCAGATTTGGAGGCAGAGGGAAGCTGAGTCCGAGGTACATCGGACCATTCGATGTGCTAGAGCGCGTCGGGGAAGTTGCTTACAGATTGGCCTTGCCGCAGACACTGGAAGGAGTTCACGATGTCTTCCATGTATCTCAGCTGAGGAGGTACATATCAGATCTGAGTCATGTGCTTGACCACTCGGAGATCACCGTTGGTCCAAGCTTGTCATACCAGGAGGAGCCGGTAGAGATCCTAGACCGAAGCGAGAAGGTACTGCGAGGCCAGACTTTCCCTCTAGTTCGTGTCGCATGGAGGCATCACGCACCAAGTGAATCAACCTGGGAATGAGAGGACGATATTCAGCAACGCTTTCCCCATCTCTTCGAAGGCCTAGGTATGTGATAGTATTTATTTCATTCAATAGTTTTGATATATGTCTGTTTTTAATTTCGAGGACAAAATTCTCTAAGGAGGGTATGTTGTAAACCCCCTCGACCAGAAATTAGGGCTAATTAAATTCAAATAACCTAATTAGGGTTAACTTGAATTAATTATGATTTATTATATAGTGTTATAATACTTGTACAATGATTTGTCAATTTAGGATACTACACTAGCTGTTGTCCTAAAACAAATTCCACATACTTGGCCTAGATATACTAACCTATCATATTGAACCTAGAACAAACCCCGGATATTGATTTTCGTGCCTGATTTTAGTCGCACAAAAGTCATTACAAACGTCCGTACGCAATTTAAATAAATTGCGTAATTACGTTCGTTGTCCGTTCCAATCGAAATTGAGACCCCACCTCGATCCGTCTTGACCAACCCAGATCATGATATTATTGTACACTGAGCCCACTACACCAATGACCCTTGTCCAACCAAATTTAGACCCCCAGATATTTTATTAAATTAAATTAGAAACACCGGTGCATTAATTATGAATTAATTAATGTGGTGACCTAACCTAAATTGAATTAGACCCAACTCCAACCCAAACCCACATCCACACCCACAAGCCTCATACAAAACACCATACACCATCCTAGCCCAATGAGGAGCACCAAACATGGTGTTTGTTTATATTAAATCCCCAATTCCAGAAATTGTGCAAATACCAAATTGTTCAGGGGCCTATTTGCAAAATTGCAATGAGGTGTCCCCCTCTCATTGGCCCAAACATCATGAAGAAAGAAATGGTCATTCCCTAACCGTTCACTTTATTTTTCCCCGTATTTTTATGTCCTTACATCACTTTTTGGGAAGTAATCCTAGCCCTACATTTGAAATGCCCCATTCTTAGCCCTCCCCTCATCTTGATGGACATCCCCAACTCCCCAAAAAACTAGGTCCAGCCGGCCCTAATCCCAAGGCAGCCCCCCCCCACTCTCTCACCTACATAAACAACCTAGTACCTCATTAATGAGGGCACACAAACCAAGAAACCAAAGAGAAAACAACCTAACTCTCTAAACCTCAGCCTAGCCCGACCCCAACCAATCATCACCCACCGCCTCCTCCCGGCCAGCCATTGTGTCCGGCGACCCCCACACCGACCCAGACCCCTTCGTCGGACCCTCCCCCACCTGCCACCACCGCCACCCGCCGCCTAGCCGCCGGAGCAACTCCCCCCAGCAGCCGTCCCCAACCCGAGCCTCCCCCTCCCGCACACACAGCCGACCACCCGACCTCCCCGTACTCCGCCACCACTGCACCTCCGGCCGCCCAACTCAGCCACACTCCTCCCTGGCCAACCACCTTCCTCCCCGTCAAGTCTCGCCGCCGGTCGACGCCACAGCCACCCGCAATCGCCCCCGCAGCGCCAAGGGTCGTAGACCCGCTGCTGCTGTGCCGACCGCCCCGAGCTTCGCCGAAGCTCCGTCCGGCCACCCCAGCCATCGACGGCCGGCCACCGGGACCCCCTCGACCCGAGCATCGCTGAGGTACGGTATTTTATGTATAAATACTGGTATTTAAATACGTATCTAAGTTTGCATTGGATGTGTATAACTACATATATTAGACCTAGTATTTTATACGTATTCTAATGTATATTATTATTTTTAGTATTTCAGTAGTGTTTATGTATATAAATATGTATATATGCTGTTTTAATAATTCTGTGTATAATTTATATATGATATAAAAATATAAGTACGAAATTATAAATAAGAATGTATATATAAACATAATATATATATATATATATGCTAGAGCTTAAATACTTTAAAATTTTAATTAAATACCTAATAAGTATATGTACTTATATATATATATATATATATATATATATATATATATATATATATATATATATATATATATATATATATATATATATATATATATATATATATATATATATATATATATATATTTATATATGAATATAAATGTATATATATATTTCTCAATACGTTTTATGTATTATCTTATTACATAATAATTATATGTACATATGTATAATGTATATTTATGTACATTTGAAATATTATATAGTTAATATACATGGTATATATACTATGTATTATTCTATATTATATGCTATTTATTGGTATAATTATATTATTTTGTAAATATAAGTCTATATGTATATTTGTGTATATAAATATATATATATATATACCTCATGTACTTAGTATATTAGTGAAATGCAAATATATGTATATGTATATATGTATAATAATTTATGTACTTAATGTATTTATAAAAGGTATATTGGTATGTGTATATTTAAATATAAAAAAATGTATGTGTATTTTTTTACTTATGTACAAAAATTATTATCTAAATATATGTATATGTATAAATATATGAATTTATGTTGTTACCAATTATGTATACATATTTACTGTGTGTATTATTAGTATATACTAATTAGTACATAAGTACTATTTTTGGTACTATTAAACAAATATATTAGTTTAATACAATTAATTATGATTTAGTGTATATATATATATACTTGTATTAGCCATATATATATACAGTCCAGACCCTGTGTCAGTTGTAGATACAAGCAGTGAGTCTTAGTCGTGCTATTGTAGCAACTAATATTGTCATTACTATATCATATATAGGACTACTGGACAGTACCACCGAGGCATCAGGAGCAGGACTTTGGATTTCGCAGCTACCCGGGACAGGCAAGTATACCTTGCTGATTTACTGCTTAAAATTAAAATGATAAATGTTGCAAATATGCATAGAACTGTGCGCGTCCGAGATTGACTCGGGTGCAGTCGACAATGCGTCGATGAATAGTGTACATGTCCTAGTTGCTAGCTGACTCACCTTCTACTGTGAGGATATTTTGATATCTTCCTAGACCATGGCACTATACACGTATCACGATGGTACATTCATATTGGGATACGGGTCCGCGTACCCGATTCGCTATCGGTACGTACGATATGCATCACGGACTAGCCAGTATTCTAGAGTAGCATAGTTAGATGAGACTTGGCATATAGATACGAGACACTCACGTCGTGTATTCGACTTGCGTATCTACATTGGGCGGGAAGGACAACTGATAAACGTATGGGATACACCCATCGGACTCCGTGGTATCCAGAGGAACCACAGACCCGGTGACTCCCTATATTCAGACACCGTGCTCTTCGGAGTGTTACGGACGTATATACATTGCAGATACCACGCCCCTTAGAGTGTGGACGTTATATATATACAGATACCTCATTCTTCGGAATGATGGACGTTACAGATACCACACTCTAGAGGATGTTGGACGTTATGCCTACACCTACCTATACGTTCCGAGGTTGTCCTTACATTGCATTCACTTAGATGGTTAGCACACCCCTCTTTATTTTATTCAGTATCATATCTGGCATGCATATTATATCTTGTTACGTCCCTTTGAGGACCTGGTTATCTTTCAGATCTGGACGAGACCTTTTATCCCACAGTGTACGGGCCAGGTGTGGAGACGAGGTTTGCTCTGGACGAGGAGCTAGAGGTCCTTCCATCGGAGTACCCCTGATCATATTGGTAGGCCTTTCGCCTATGACTGGAGCTCCTTACCTAGTTAGCAGTTGTTCCAGTCACTCTTATTATCAGTACTTTATTTCAGACTATCAGCACTTTCTCTCCAACATTTGTAGTGGGTTTGTTCCCATCGGACATATTTTAGTTGTACTATGTCATTCGACTATGTCCTTATATTCCAGTTTTTCATTTCAGTATTTTACTTGTTGTCTGTGGATGAGATTAGTCACTATATGTTGTTGATATTAGACTTGTTAGATTTAGGACAGCGTAGCACGCTTCGCCAGGATCCATTAAATTAGGATATCCTCGGAGACGTGTCAGCTGGCCAATGCCACGTGGCCTGGTTCCATATATTTTGGGACTGGGGCGTGACAGGAATCCTCCGGGTGCTGGCGGACGTTGACCTCCTGGTGGTGGTAGTATCCTCGGAACTGGTGCTGTTGGCCTCTGTTCGGCCAGCGGTGCTATCTCTCTGCGTTATGGACAATCTCGAACTTGGTGCTGGTCTGACCCACAAATCAGACATGTCCTCAGTCTCTTTCTGCAGTCCTTCTCGTAATGTCCTCTCTTACCACAGTGGTAACAAGTCGAAAGCTTCTTTTGCTGGTATGGCATTGTCCTCTGTTGTGTCGGTGCTCCTGGACGACGGATCGGTCCTCCTACTCTGGGCTGTGCTCTGGCTGGTATAGTCATACTGGAACGTCTAGATCCTCTGACGATGGCCTCCTGGATTCTCGCCTCCGCAAGAACCTCTTCATAAGAAATCCTCGCCTGTGTAGTGGTATACCTCTGTAGTTCAAAATTGAGGCCGTGATGAAATCTCTGAGCTTTCTCGAGATCATTGGATATCAGGACGGTACCAAATCTGCTAAGGCGGCTGAAATCTGCGTCATAGGCGTCGACAGTCATGTTTCCTTGCTCTAGATGTAGGAACTGGGAGTACAGGGCATTTCTGACTGTAGCTGGGAAATACTTTGCATGGAAGTATTCTAGGAACTGTTCCCAAGTCTGGTTCTTGCCTACACTACGCTCAATGGAATCCCACCAGTGATGGGCGTTGCCTTTTAGTTGGGCCCGCATTACGGTCATCCAAAGGTCTGGATGCAGTTGTGAAGCCTCTAGTAACATCTCCGTGTTGGCGACCCAATCGGAGATCTGTTATGCAGTCTCATTTCCTAATAAAGTATCTGGTTCAGAACCATCTAACAGTGCCACCTGTCTGGGCTGGTAGAGGTGCTGGTACAGGTATCCTCTCTAGTACTGCCATCAGACTCTGTCTCAACGTCTCTGTCTGCTGCCACTGTCCTTGCATCATTGCCTGGAAGAACTGGAGCATCTGTGGCTAGCCATCTAACTGTGGCATATGGGGTGGATAAGGTGGAGTCGGTGGTAGTGGAATCTCTGGCTGTGTAGTAGGCGTCTCCTCAGATGTTGACCTCTCGGTCTGTGGCATCGGGGTAGCTCCTGAAGTCTGGCCCTCACAATATTGCTGGGGATTGTCTGGAAAGTATGTCCCTCAGACTGCGGGGTAGGATCGCCCTGCGACGTCTCGTGCCAATGTATCAGCGGGGTCTGTAGAGGGGGTTGCCCTTGGGGTACCTCCTCTCCTTGAGTGGTGTTATCTGGCACCGCGGCACGGGGTGCTCCTCGTCCACTACGCAAATTTATCTTGCTGCAAGAGATAGGACTTCATTAAAAGAGTACAGAATCAAATAAACAGGATACAGATATTAAGAAGCAGAATGAAGGGACTTCAAAGGCGAATCAAAAGTGGATGAGACCTAGTAACTTCTATCCTATTGCAGGCTCGCTGGGTACGTTACCATACCACAAGCGAAAAAGTAAGACCTGCATGGGCCACCACTAAAACCATGTCACGCCCCAGTCCTAAAATACATGGAACTAGGCCACGTGGCAATAGCCAGCTGACACGTCTCCGAAGATATTCCAATTTAATGGATCCTAATGAAGAGTGCTACTCTGTCCTAAGTAACTAACATGTCCCATAACAATGAATCAACAGGTAACTAATCTCATCCACAATATAAACAGCAAGAAGTACTAAATAAACTGCTGGAAGATAAACGCCAGTCTCAAATGTCATAGTACAACCAAGAATGTCTGGTGGGAACAAACCCACTATTATGACAAAATAAATTACTGAAATAATAGATAAAAGATAATGAGTAGGGCATCGGCTGACTAGGTAATGATGCTCCCAATCCTAGGCAGAAGGCCTACAAGAGATCACGGAAACTCTGATAGTAGTACTCTAGCTCCTCTACAGTAGCGAATCTCGTCTCCTGTCCTGGGCCGTATACTGTGGGGTAGTAAGCCTCGTCCAAATCTGGAAGAGAACCAGGTCCTCAGAGGGACGTAAAAAGATACATAGAGATATGCCATATATAAATACTGAATAAAATAAATACAATAAAGGGTGTGCTAACCATCTAAGTAAATAAAATATGAGGACAACTTTGGTACATATGGGTAGGCGTAGGCATAATGTCCAACACCCCGAAGAGCATGGCAGCAGTGCAGTATACCGTCCATATCGCTCTGAAGAACGTGGCAGCAGTACAGTATATCGTCCATATCGCTCCGAAGAAAGTGGCAGCAGTGTAAAGGGAGTCATTGGATCCGTGGCTCCTCTGGATACTACGGAATCCAATGGGTGTATCCCATACGCCTACTAATGTCCTTCCCGCCCAATGTAGATACGCAAGTCGACTATTCGACGTGCATACCACGTATCTATATGCCAAGTCTCTACCAATAAAATATAACCTGAACTACGTACTAACCGTGATGTAGGTTACACGTAACGATAGCTAGTCGAGTACGCAAACCCGCATCCCAATATGAATATGTCTCAGTGAACGTGTAAGGTGTCAGGTCTCAGACGATAGCATGGTATCATCCAATGGGTGAGTCTGCTAATGACTAGGCCAGGTATACAAATCATCGACGTATCCATCGACTGCACCCGAATAATCTCGGACGCGCACAGTATTTAAAGTAAAAGCAACAAGAATACAATACAACATATGCAATATTTAAATTAGACAGTAAATATGGCAAGGTATCTTGCCTGGGTCCTGAAGCTGGAAATGCCAGAAGCCGGTTTCTGTAGTGTCTCCTGGCTGATCCAAAGGTCCTAAACACAAATATAATATAACAATCTAATATCAGACGTTAAACATTAAATGTACACGACTACAACGCGACACTTGAATATTATCGCAAGTTCATGTCTATTCGAATACAGCGTCACATGTGCGCGTAGCTAAGGTGCACACGTGTTCTGTGCTCGATCATCCTGGGCCTTGAGATAATAATTTTAAGTTACGGTTTGACCACGATCTCTGTTATGTGCGAACACATGTTCCTTGATTTTTATGTTCATTGTACGCGGGTTATGTACAGGTTTTAGGGTAAAATGCTAGTCTCTGGTGTTATGTCTCATGATTAAGGGTTTGCTAGTAAATACACCAATTCTAAATCTTATTGCACATAATTAGGATTGTGTTCGATATCAATATTTCTCGACACGTCGATACGACGCTACGATATTAACATGGAGAAGCAGAGGTTTTATGTGGTTACCTCTACGTGGCTTGCTCGGACAAGGCCTGCTCTCGTCGAGGCATGCTCCGGCTAGGCGGCAGCGGCTCCGGCGAGGTGGCAGCAGCGGTGGCGGCACTGTAGCAGGCGCGGCAGCGGCATCAATGGCAACAGTGCCACGGGGGGGTCGGGTTGGCTCCGCGGCGGCTCGTCGCTCGGCGGGGGCGGCTGTGTCGGTCGGTCGAGGGGCTGGGTGATGGAGCAGTCGGTCTCGGGATTGAGCAGTCGGGTTGATCGAGGGGCGGGTGATGGAGTAGTCAGTCTCGGTCGAAGGGGCGGCTGAAGGGCGGTGCCGGCGCTGTCAAGCGGCGGTGGTGATGGTGATGGTTGGGTGCAAGGGAGAGGGGAGTATTCAACTAGGGTTAGGGTTTGGTAAGGCTTTGTTGGTTTAGGGTTTTGTATGGAGGGAATTATGTATTTATATAGGGGTGGGTTTCGGGGTTGGTCTCGGGGTTTGGGCCGGCCAGGGTCCAATGATATGGTTCGGTCAGGTCCAGTTGAGGTGAAATTAGCCATAAATTAATTAATTAAATTAATAATTAACTGCGCAAGGCAAAGTTAATTCACATTGTATAGCTAAGGTTGTACTATGGTCACTCACGTAATTTCAATTATCTCGGGTTGTCCCTAGTCTCAGTTTTTAAAATATAAATAAAATCCCTAAATGGGTTGAGGGGGTTTACAGTGTGTCAAGTCTAGAATGCAACAACTTGTTGAAAATTATGGGCTAATGTTGGGCTTCGAATATTGCAACAACGGTAGGGTGCACCAAGGGTTTAATTAAATAATTAGACATCTGCAACCTTACTTCTAAACCTCAAATACCTGATTCTAAACCAAAATTTTCTAACCCAAAACCAGTCTATCCATAGAAACAAATGAGGGGGTTTACAAGATCCCTTCAAACACAATTTTTTACTCATTTTTTATATCGTGCCGCGTGTATGAAGGGTCTGACTCGTTGAATGACTCTATCATTCTATCCAAGTTCTGACTCGGTCTCAACTATGCCATAGCGCAAAACATATATCGCTTAACGCGGGGTATGGTATGATCTATCTTGAATGATGATATAAGGCAGAGGCAAACTTATCCAAGTTGTTATACTCGTTTATGCGAATCTAACATATTCACTTGTACTAGCATTCGAGATCAGCATATCGCGAGTCTGGATCGTGCACATATTCAAAGCGTCCCTCAAACATATGCATGTCAACCAAATTAGCGATAGCAAAATATTTGCACTCGAGTTCAATATATCATTGAGTCTTGGATCGTGCACACATTCAAGGCGTCCCTCAAACATATGCATTCAACCAAACTTAGCGATAGTGAATTCGGACAACCTACTTGCTTAAAAATCATAAGGGTTCTCGTCTTATGAATCATGATGATACCTCCAACAGGGTCAATAAACTTCTAAGTTATTTCCATTCCAACCAAGAAATAAGCATTGCACTACCGTTAAGCACGATCTATGCGATCAATCGACTAGCGGCCATGTCCTATCGTACATTATATTTGTGTCAAACATAGCACGCACTTACCGTTCTAAGTCTAATTTTAAGTCCTGCTGCCCCAGTTCTATGGCTTGCCCAAGCTACACTCTAAAGTCGGTTACACAAGTTCTTTCACTTGGTACAGGGTCGTCTGCCTAATTACTCTGTCAGCTCACAAGATCATAGGGACAAGTTCAAGCACACGATTCATCTGCAAATTCTTCGCACGATGTTCTTCCCAATTCCTTAAGGTCAAATCATTATTCATTTGCACATAATATTCTATCCAAGCTCGTTTTACTCAAATTTTTAAAACATCGAGCACATATTATCCTACATACATTAACATGTTAGTTTGTACAGTACTCAAGTTCATTCAATTAAATCCATGGTATATCCAAGTTACAGGACAAGCCTAGAAATTCGCATAGTCTATCTCCTTCAAACATGTTTTTGATAGAATTTATATATCCATTATAAGTCTAGACCACCAAACCATGATTCAATTCTAAATCTTTGATCACAATCACAAATCCAAGTCATCTAACAAGATTTACGTATTCGTTCATGAAACCATCAAGCGTGACTTACTCCAGGTTCTACTAACTTATCCTTGAAATACTTCTGATTAACTTGCATTTCCAAATTTGTCTTATCGTGTCGAACCATAAGTCAAGATGATCCATCAGTTGTCATGGTCCGATCTCCTGCAAGTTCGATCATCCTTGCTAGACGTGAGATCACCACGCCAATGCTCCTGTTGGATAATCGTTCTAATTCGGGCGTGATGCATGTACGAGCATAGAGTTACGCTCGTACAAGACAAGAACGTCGAACATTATGTTTATCATCAAAACGATCGAGACACCTTATTATTTTACTTCGCTCCATCCAAGTTATATATGTTTATCCACCAAGTCATGTTCATCCATACCGTGATTATAATTCGTCTAATAAAATCATCCAACTTTATTGTTATCGTTTGATAAATCCATAGTCTACTTCTGTCATTCCTCAAACAACTAAGTTTTAAATATTTAAGCCAAAGTCTATCCACTTTTGATACGTTCTATTCATCGAGTTCGTTTGGAATAATCACTGAACATGTTCCCGTGAGTTTGATTATCCCCGTCGGACGTGAAATCACCACGCGGCGCTCCCGTAAGATAATCGTTCTCGACTGGGACTGATTGTTGAGACTTATCTTTTGGAACTAGATTCAAGATTGTTCTTTCAAACTCTAGATCAAATCCGTTATCACTTATCTCTTTCATCGATCAATAATATCCATACTCAAGTTTCAATCCATTTATTTAATTTGAAATCTCTCGTACGATCCATCAAGTTTTCACCAAGTTTTCTTTACCAAGATATCGATTTTATTTCCTTGAGTCCCTATTCGATATAAACCTTATCACTTGTTCAACACATTCTCAATCATTCAAACCAACTATCGCACGTGACCTATGAATTTGTTTGAATATTTCTAAAATGATCCATACACCACTCAGGAATCGAGTCACCCAATTAAATCCTTAATCGAGTTCACATCGCTCGTTAGCATATTCCTCAAGTCGTTCCTTAAAATTCATGTATGATACCTAAGCATCGCCTGATAAATCTTAGTCTCATACATATCCTATTGATAGTCATCCAAGTAAACCATATCTGATTTGTATCTTCAAAATACAAAATATCGTTCGAGCTATTTCCTAATATCCAAGCACAATTCTCTATATTCACCTTAGAGATAACCTGATAATATTTTTATCGGTTGTCATTCTAAGTCTGATTTGTCCTTATCTGAACGATATCTCAAACTTGTTGTAAACTCGCTCGCACCAAAGGGTCTTGGCGCACGATACTCAACACAACTTAGCCGAAAGGCTATGTGCATAGCTAACCGTCCGAACGATATTCTATCTCGCACACTAACCAGCTGAAAAATTATGTATACGTATTCGGGTTCGCACGTAACTTAAAAATTATAGCAAGAGTCTATCCCACAAAGTCTAACACAGGTCGACACAAAGGCCATCGCATAACTATCCAATTCAAGCAATCATATCATTCACATGCACTTTTTGAAAGTATTTAGACTCATTGCATGGAATATTCTAATGGGTCAACGAGAGAGAGTGTATGCACATAACCAACGAACAAGCTTTCAAAACTGAGAAAATTGATATGAAGTCCAAAGGCGTAAAGCCATCCTCTGATACCAATATGTCACACCATGATCTCCTGCAGGTAATCGGCCATCCCAGCTAGGCACTAATCACCGCGCCAGCGCTCCCGCGGGACAATCTTTCCTATCTGGATGTGATACCGCATGATCACAAGTTGCGCTCGTGCAAGGCCAGGATCCGAACAGGCGGTAAGATGTCTAAACCACAGAGTCGCATAGATAGTCCGAGTGCAACGAAATAAGAAACGAACAGGCGATTGGTAACAAGTTCACAGAGTCGTCAATAGTGAAAGCATTGAATAACACAAGTATAGAAGTAGATCAAGCTCTTTTTTGACATTGAACAAGTATTATAAGCGGCGCTAGGCCTAGATTATAAGTAGCTCAAGCCCTCTCTCTCACGAAATAGTAAAAGTATGCCAAGTGGCTATATTTGTGGAATGATACATAGGCGATGTTCGAAAATTATGTCTTGTATATGTGATTCAGCTCCGGACGCAACGTTCCAAGGCTCCAGAGTGAACTCCACGCCTTAGCACGCACGAAGGGATTTCCGCAACGAACGAGGTTCTCCCGCACCCTTCAAGGAATCTGGTCGGTTATCAGTACATGAATGCACTAGTGGGGAGACTTCTCACCCGTTCGACAAATCCAAACACGTTATATAGGTTCTGTGCGCCATCTATTAAGTTATCTTTCTAGTCTTGCCTTAGGATCATTTTTATGGCATAATAAAAAGCCTAACTCGTGTGACAGTGCGCCGTGTGATATAAAAGGAACACGACGAGACTTACCAACTTACCATTCTTTCTTCCCTGTCCAAGGCACCAAGTTAAATCAAGCATGGGTATACATAATAAATTCCATAAAAAATGCATAAGAAAACCCGAGTGTCATAAGCGAGGTTATATTTTAGGTGTACGAGTTACAAGGTTACTCAGGTTGTTCAATTTATGTGTAGATGTCTTATACTCATAATCGTTTAGGTATTTCAAATTTTTTGGATACGATGCAATGACCCGCACGCGGATTGCCGCTAAGCGAGGATGACTTATCTATATGAACAGGAGGTCACTGGCACGACACCATAGAGGACGGTGCAGTCTCAGGGCGAAATGGTGTGCAAGAAGGAATATGGGGCATTACATACATCCCGCCTGACGTAGGTGACTACAGTCAGAAGGTTCCGACCTGTCGGATCGGCCCCGGTACCCCGAGACCGTCCGTGGAACGAGATTTGAAGATCTCCCTTGTGCACCAAGTTATCTGTGACCATGCAAGTCTCTAATCTTCCAGGCCTCTGTTCGGGTACAAGAACAAGTTCAAGGTAGGATTGTTCACAATATATATATCGACTCCCCGAGCCATTTAATTCAGTACGAGATGAGTATTGCTCCACGAGCTGTAATTCTTGGATTATTGACATGGTGCAAATCCCCTGGTTCGGGAACTGCCTTGAAAACCTAACGGTCCTGAATACTTTTAGGTTCATACTTGCACGGAACAACTATTCGATAGTCTTTCGGGGAACTTAGATGAATGCAAGATAAGGTAGTGTTACCGGGGTCGTGGCATGAATTTATGTGACAAGCGTTGAAATGAGGAAACGAGTACAAGTTACAATGTAAGCATGCAAGCATGCATTTATATTTGAAATATATGCATTTATGTTAGCACGGTCTATGGTGTAGTGCGAGGAGTGAAGTCATAGAGGGATGTATCGAGCGACATATTCTAGGGGACGAGCAGTGTAAACAAGTGAAACAGTGCACTACGAATAGTATATGATGATCTACTCAAGGCATAGCGGGGTCTACTTGTACGAAGCAAAGGTAGCATGCGAGGGTCCAATCATAAGCCAAGTTTTATTTCCATGTAGTAACACAAGAAATACAAGATGGGATTATTTTCTTAGCTAGGTGCATTGTATTCTTTATTAGCATGCAGGGGGTGATTCATCTAGTGACTAGCATATCTCATTCATATTTTAAGTGTGCTGGCTAAGCAAAGATAAGTTTATCATAGCCACCTACCTTAGCGATGATTTGCCTCAGTCGAGCGATATTTCGAGCGAGCCTTTGAAAGTCTGAGTCTGAACTCCTGAAGGGTCAAGTCTGAAAATTATTTGCCTCAAACAAGTCTTCTCACTGAGCAAAGCGGGTCGAGTCGTTGCACTTGCGTCATTTGAATCGGCTGTCCGCTTGATGGAAAGGATCGTTACAGTATGGTCACAGTCCAACTTGATTCTTATAATCGATGTAACCAGAATAAATACAAATAGACTTCTACAAAGTACATCAACGCTAAACCCACCGGAAGACACCTAATATAGTCGTCTACAGTAGTTTGGTTTCTACTTTATTTTGTATTTTTTATATTATTTAAGTCTATGACTTATATAAATTGAGTCGCACATGGCAACTAGATGGCACTCAAGTCCACTCAAATAAGCCTACCCAAAATCCAGTCCAAACCCGACTCAAACTGGATCTAAACTTGAAAACTAGGTTCTGGAACAAGGGTGACCGAACTCGGCTAGAGTTCGGACCAAACTCCCAGTCCCTTGGTCTTCATTGCATTCCACGAGTTCAAGGTACAATGTTCGAATTTATGAACGTTAGAGCATCTGAACTACTCCCAATTCGGTCATGAAAAATCCTATAAATAGAGAATAAATTTCACCATTCCAAATCACTTTTATTAATTCTTTCACTTTCATATCTCTATCATCTTAGCAATAAACTTTTCCATCACCAAGACTACTCTCCCACAGCCTTCTAATTGTCAGTGCATTTTTGGTTAAAAATTTGGTTGAGTTGTACTAGCTTGGAAAATCGGTTATTATTTAAAAATTAAAAGTTTGTGTGCTCTTCGCATCAAAGTGCGTGTTTGTAATAAGTTAGTGAGTACTTCGGATGAAATCTTATGAGTCTGTAAGAAGTTTAAAATCCTTCAGAGCAAATCTTGTGTTGTACGCTATTTCATAAATAGTGGATTAACTCCGAGCAAGAGTTATCGGGACTGGACTAGTCCTCCATGAGGGAAACTAGGATAAAATCTTGGTGCTTGCATTTGATTTCTGAACTATGTTTACTTTACTTTACTTATACTCTGTTACTACTCTGATATTAGTCTTACTCATTATAGAAGTTTTATAAGTTTGAAATTTGTCACTACCCGATTCTAGAAAATAGGGTTATTATTTTTTTTTATTTGGTAAATTGTGAATTGTATTTAATTAATTATATTTATATTTAAATAGTGATTGTATTATTTTTTTAATGATTGTTTTAGGGTTTTGGCTAGCCTGGACCCATGTCAGACCCTAGTGGACCCATGTTCGACCCGACCAACACCCTTGTGAGGATTATTTTGGGGCTTAGAAATATTTATTATATTTTTAGTGGGTTAGTTAGAGAGATTTTGAGTTAGTTTGAGTGCTTTTGGAACCCGAAACCCAAACCCAAGTGTGTGGAGGGCATTTTGGACCTTTGGACATGTAAACCCCCCTTTATTTTACTTGGCCGGCCCCTACCTACCCCTATTCCCGTGAGAACACAGCAAGCAGCAGCCCCCTTCCCCCATTTGTTCTATTTTCATCTTCTTCTTCATTCTTCTTCTTCTCCACTTCTTCTTTCTTCTCCCCAAGTAAGTGTTTTTCACTTTTCTTCCTTCTTTCTTCCATTCCTTCTTCTTTATGATAACCCTAACCTTGTATTTTCCCTAACCTAGGTGTGTGGAGCCTAGATTTAGTGTGGAGGCTAGATTTGGTGGCTTGGAGCTTGAGGGAGGTGATTCCAAGTAGATCGGAGACTTTGGCCTTGGGATTTCAACTCCCAAGAGGTAAATCCTAAATTTTCCCTTGTTAATTACTTTTATGTAGTATAATTAGTGGTTTAGAACC
>JAYESA010000002.1:112191259-112648759 GCA_036927795.1 Iris macrosiphon
TCAGATTATCGTTTGAGCCTTTTATGAAAAATGTGTGCGGGCTCCCTCGTCGGGAATCATCGAACTAGCGAACTTAGCAAGCTTGGAAAATTCTGACTCATGATCTTCGACGGACATGTTCCTTTGCTTAAGTTCAGTAAACTCGTCTTCTTTTCTCTGCCTGACGGCTGGTGGAAGATAATAGGCAAGGAATGCTTCCTTGAACATTCCCCAAGTAATCCTGCCATCCTGATGCTTGGTGGCAAGGTCTGCTTTCTTGACTTCCCACCAGTCGTGTGCACGTAACTGCAGATGCATATCCGCATACGCCACCAGCTTATTCGCAGGTATTGAGGCAAAGCTAAATAAGCTCTCCATCTTTGCGACCCAGTCCATCACCTTATCCGGTATGGTCCTGCTTTCAAACTCCAGAGGGTTCAACTTCAGAAGCTCAGCGCCTTTAAAGGTAGACTTTCCGGCTGCGCGAGAAGGCTCATTTGTTTCTGCTAATCCTGCGCCTTGAGGCATGGTCGGGGCAGTAACAGGTGTTGCGACGGTTCCCAATGCACCACTGTTTGCTGCTAGTGTTGTCACAATCTGCGTCAAGAAGTCAAGCTGCTTTTGTTGTGCCAAGGATCTAGCATCAGCTCGTTGCTGTTGAGCCTCGAATCATTCTTGTTGCGCATCATGACGATCGTTTTGATTCTGTAACATTACAATCAGTCTATCCATTTGATCATCGCTCACGCTAGCTACGCGCGATGTCTCAGGGTTACCAGCACCTGTTTTTGTCATCTTTGCTGCAAAAGAAGGTAGCTTGCATTAGTCTCATAATGTATTATGGACTTATTGCATGGGACGTTGGGTTTTTCATACTCTTAGGGACCTTTCACACTCTCGATTTACTTCTTATAGATTCGAAATCATTTTCTTTTTGAAATTCGGGACTTTTAAAATCGCTTGAAAACTTATATTATTTTTGAAAACGATGTTTGAAGAGGCCAAAGGCGTTGAACCATGCTCTAATACCACCTGTCGCGCCCCGATCCCGCAGGGGCCGATCGTCCTCGCTTGATCCCTACGGGACCGCTCGTCCTCGCTTGGGCGCGATGTCGTGCAAGCCTAAGTTGCGCTTGCACCAGGCACGTACCTGCACAAGACACAAGATAGACGAAAATATACATATATAGGCACAGAGTAAAATGCAGAGAACCAAAGTTGAACATATTTGATAGCACACAAAATACTTTTATTTTATTGAATACTGAAGATTTGGATTACAAAGTGTTTGCTTGGCTGAGTTACAAAATATGCCTTAGAAGGCTTACAACTCTTTTTATATTCCCAAAACTAGCCACAACGCCCATTACATTATGCCCTTGTAGTAGGACCAAAATAACCAAAACATCTAGCAGAAGAAGAGTAGCCCACTGGAGAGGTAAGCAGCAGAGGAAGCAGCACGAACACAGTCCTAGGGAAGGGTGCGCACACGCTGATTCAGGTTGAGGATGCTTGCCAAACTCTCGCTTCTAGTACCTGGATAATTGCCCACAAATGTGGGTCAGTACTACCACATGTACTGGTGAGCGACCGTGGCCAAACTCACCTTAGAAATCCACACTAAGTAAGCATATGAAGCTAGCATTATTAAGTGGTCTTTCTGGTTGTCTAGTTTCATTTTAATAATTCATGCAAGGAAACATAGACAATATATCGCATATGCATATGATAATCTTATCCACGGCCGAGCGTTTATCTCTGCAGCAGACACACAAGTTAGCCAAAATTTGCATTTGAATAACTTATGAATCAAATAGGCATCAAGTATTAGGTATGCAAGAAGGTAAACCTAGCATGCGCCCTAACTATATGATGGTCCATGGGTTGCCCCATGATTAGCTGTTGGGACATACAAGCCCATCTCACTAATAGACATATCGCCCCACTAGACCCCCGTGCGAGCCGTATACCTCAGGGCGATCCAAAAATCTCTTCTGGACCGAGCGATTCCCAGTGCCCCAGGAACCGTTCGAGAGACGAGACCTTGTGCACAAGTTGTCCGAGACCAATGCATGACATGAAACATCTAACAGATATAACACTACAATGCACAGTTCAAAGAAACGAATACACAATTTCCATCTCTTATTCTTTCCCTATAAAACATATTCGAAACATAGGGACTTGCCATAAATCGGGTCGTACAGCATAGGAACTAAGAACATGCTACATAATTGATAGCAAAAGCATAATTCTAATACTTTTAAGCATGCAGTTCATTTCTTTAGCTTATCTTTTTAGTGAGGCAACATTTAGTGAACTAGAGATTCTTTATTAGGCATGCAAACTTAAAGGATTCATCGAAGGGCCTAAGCCACTCACCGAATGAATCGAACGAGAGGATGGGGAAGCCTTAAGCGACGTTCACTCTTTGGTTATGCGTCCTGAAAATGCAACAATACTTGGTTAGCATACTTCGATCTCTTTCCCTTACGATTCGAAAAGAACGCGTAAGCGAGAAAGCAAAATCATGAAAACCAAGTCATCGAAAGCAACTCAAAACTCAAAGCAACACAAAACCAAGAAGCAAAGCAACCAATGAAAACTCTTGGACTTATTTCAATAGAAGTCGTTCGATTAATTCGAAGGGTTCATTGCACTTCGTCCGTATTGATTTGGCGGTAAGGTTTCCCTAAGACTCGATTCTCAACCGAGTCGAAGCAGCTTAGTATTCCATAAGTATCCGTTCGGAGCGGGGCATTACATTAATGCTTCACTCAAGGCTTGACGAGGGTCTTTGGATAGCCTAAGTAGCTCAAAAATGGATAATCTGGCTGGAGTATTAGCCAACTGAGCCAAGTTGTCAAAGTTATATGGTTTCTCTAAACCTTTGTTTTGAATATTCTTCAAAGGTTTATCAAAACGAACTTCTTTTTGCTTGACTTTGTCCACTGAAGTTGGTCTAGAAGGACCTGCCTCTAGCATAACAGGTTCAGGCTCTAGAAGTTTGGCAGCCGAAGTGTCTGCCATTGCTTCTTCCCGATTTCCTCCATAGCCCTTGAGGTAGACTTTCCCTGACCGGGTTCCGGTAGCCAAAGCCTCTTCTTCTGATATCTGGGATATTGTAACCATATGGCATGGTTTATATCTTGAGTTCTTTTTAGACTTAGCTTTAGCAGCTTGAGTCTCTTCCTCAATCTCTGACACCAGATCAGGATGAACCCACATGATCTCCCCACGCTTGGTAGTTAGGGGTACCAGGTCAAGATTTTGACCCCTGGTCAGAGGGAGGTTAGCAATGTTCATCTTCGCCCGTGGAATAGGTACTATACCATCAGGGACATCCTGAGGGGACAGATTGCCAAATTGGAGAGAGATCATGTTGGCAGTGACCGTCTTCTCGCTATTACGCAGAGTGATGGCCTTGGCGTCGACCAATTCCTGGATTTTTTTTTTCAATACATAGCATGCCTTTGTAGGATGATGTATGTATCTGTGGAAAATACAGTACTTAGGATTATTGGTACTGCTGACTTCATTTGGCCGCTTTACCTCGGGGAGAATAAGCTTGCCACTTTTGACTAGACAATCGAATGTGCTCGGAATGTCGTCATCGTCAAAAGAATATTCTTCTTTAGGCCTGGTAATCCCAGGATTCGTCTGCGTAGTCAATGGAGTATGTTGCCTGGACGTATTGATTGCCAGATCCTCCTTTCCTTTGAAACTACGAGTATGGTCGCTATTGGAGGATGACCACTTCCCTCTATCAGAGGTAGAGATCATGATTCCGTTGTCACGTGCCTTCCGACTGTTATCTTCAGCGGCTACCGCTGAGATGATAAACGAGGGCCAATCATGGAACTGATATGGTCCCGTAAACACTGAAATCAGTGGAAGAAGGTTCTTCCTGCAAATGTCCACCAAGGCTGAATCTGGAACTCCAGGAGGCATCTGCAAAGTAGCCTGATGAAAACGTTTAATAAACGTACGAACATTCTCTTTCTCCTTCTGCTTAACTTCGATGAGTGATGACATAGACATGTCCATCCCTCCCTCGTATAATCGAGCGAAGAATAAAGTCTTGAAATCTTCAAAAGAGGTAATGTAGTTGTCTGCTAGACTACGATACCATTGGTAGGCTACCCCAGACAGACAGCCCTTGAACACTCGAGTGAGAAGGGCGTCATTCCCTTGTAACAACAACGTCATCATGCTGAAGTAGTTCATATACTAGCTTGGTGATATTTTTTCCTCAAATAAAACCATAGTCTGTGGTTTGTATTTTGGTAGGAAAGGGATCTCGTCCCAGATAGTTGGGTATGGCTGGTTGATTCCCAACTTCTTGAGCTGATCCTTATGCTTCAAGGCATCAAATTGGGCCTTTAATTCCCGAACTACTTGTATCGGATCTTCAGTTGGGAAAGGGGCCGCAGAGAGGTGAGAGGTCGGTTGTATTGTGACTCCAACAGGAGGTAATACATTCTCTGGGTTGAGAGGTTGAGGAGCAGCTGATTCTTCATTTTGAATAGGCTCCTGACTTGATGGTATATCTACTCCCACCCGTATTGAGTCAGAGGAACAGGTGCAGCTATGTGTTGAGTAACCAACATTTGGTGCATACTCTCCATCATGGTATGCATCTCTTTAAGCAATGCTTCAAATATAGCGATACGTTGTTCCGTACTTCCTGATGGGGAAGCCTCTTCACGTTCATCTCCAATGGCATAAACTCCCATTTCTCTGGATGCTACTGAGGGACTGGTATAGATCTCTGTAGAGATCGAGTCTATACTGTCAGCATCACATTCAGGAAATGGCGACCCCCAGTGTCAGAATCGAAAGAACATGAAGCCGATTGTCGCGACCTCGAGCGAGTATTTCGAAAGACACCTGCTTCAATATTCTCAAGGAGTCTGTCAAATCTCCTTTGGCTCGGGGTTCTAGAGGGATGGCGTCTTAAACTTGACCTTCCTCTAGGACTGTGTGAAACCATGTTTACTGATGCTAATGTCGGCTCTTCTCCCTGTAAGGACAAAGAGTAGTTCAACCGGTCTAAAACTGACCGTTTTGCCTTAGAACAACAGTAGTTAACTACAACTTTATGACTATTACAACAATGCTCCCTAGGGGATGTAATAGACATATCAGAAGATCCCCTGTCTTTGTGCTTCTGGATCAAGAAATTACGCAAATTAGGGGAATTGAGAGAAGAAGAAGGAGAAGGATTATTCTGCCTTTTTACATCAGTTGGGGTATAGAGATTGGGAACCATAATTCTCTCCCTGCCATAAGAATACAGCAGTTCAGCCATGTGAGTAGCATAAGATCCATCATCATCTGAAGAGCGTATTTTCCCGTGAGACGGGTCTTCTTTACGCGGACGAGTTTATCCTGGCATAATCTGGAGCTTTGCACAGGTTCGCATAAAACATGGAAAGTCCTCAAACGGCCTATAGCGTCATGCATAATCTGAAGAGCGGGCAACTTCTTCTCTTGGTGGCGTACAAGCCTAGATATCGGGCGATTCGCCACTTATTTTCTCTTGATGTGACCAAAGGGACCATCTGCCTCATCGTAGATGGGAGATACATTTTTACGTGCCGGGCGTATTTGAAATTTCTGAATTAGCACTGAGGCCTTGTCAGAAATTTTATCTGCCACGTCACAGACGGGAGACGAAGTTTTACGCGCAAGGCGCGTTAAAAACTTTTGAATTGGCACTGAGGCCTTGTCAGAAATTTTGTCTGCCATGTCGTAGACGGGAGACGAAGTTTTACGCGCAGGGCGCGTTAAAAATTTCTGAATTGGCACTGAGGCCTTATCAAAAATTTTGTCTGCCACGTCATAGACGGGAGATAAAGTTTTACGCGCAGGGCTTATAGGTTGCGATGTCACAACCTTGTTGATCGAAGAGAGAGAGCCTGCAGGAAGGGCAGAGGATGTCCGGGGCATCCATACTTTACGCAGCTTCCTGTTGTCCTGGACAGAGAGGGAATGAGAGCTACCCCCTACGCGAAGCATGTCTTCATAAGCAGATTGGTCGAATTGGACGACCAAAGTCTTCTTCGTTGATCCGACGGATACAGCATCGTGTTGAGCAATGGCTTTCTCGTCAGATGAGAAAGTAGTCCCCAGCAAAGTCGCCATTTTGTGTTTGATGATAAACAAAAGAATGAAAACAGGGTTTATACGAAATTCTTTCTTCGTGTTGAGCAATGGCTTTCTCGTCAGATGAGAAAGTAGTCCCTAGCAAAGTCGCCATTTTGTGTTTGATGATAAACAAAAGAATGAAAACAGGGTTTATACGAAATTCTTTCTTTGTTTACAAACACGAAAAAAAAGAGTACAATTAATCCTATATGAGGATATTAAGTACAATAAAAATAATTCTGGGGAAAAATTGCTATAGGAGTCTGATCTGCGGTCGATCACTTTGTCCCTTGGACCACACGATGATGAAAAAGTGCTGTAGAAGAAGAAGAAGAAGAAGAAGAAGAAGCCTCTGAAATTGCAGGAGGGATTGAATTCTCGCCGCCAAAGTCTGATCTTGGTTCTCTCCTCGATCTTTTTGACCCTCTTTTTTCGATCCTTTTCTCATGTGACCAGAGGTCTCTATTTATAGAGATCAGTCACAGTAACTGTCCAGTCGGCGTAGAAGCCAGACTGTGGAGAGAATAGCACTCTTTACGCGACGGTTATAATAACTGCTACCCACGTCTGAATGATCTCCTGAATCTGCGTGTGATGCGTGTCCCATTATGAGGTAATACGTATAACTGCTTCTCAAAGATCACAGCATGCAAGCCATGTAGGCAACTTTCCCTCGCGTAGAGATGGTTGGCGTAAAAGCCAAATATCTGTCTTATTAGCGTAAAAGCCAAATAGCTGTCTTGTTGGCGTAAAAGCCAAATAGCTGTCTTGTTGGTGTAAAAGCCAAATAGCTGTATAATAGGTAACCAGCATAAAGATAGCCAATTATCCTTCCTGACTGAGGTCTTGAGCGTATTCAGGGCCAAATAGCCTTATCACGTACCTTTGCAAATATAGCCTGAGTTGGCGTATTTCGAGGAGATAGCATACGGCGTACTAATATAGTTAAAAATAGCCTGGTTGGCGTATTTCGAGGAGATAGCATACGGCATGCTCCTATAGTTGAAAATAGCCTGGTTGGCATAAAATGCTAAGATGGTGACGTGAGCGTATTAGCCCTAGTTTTAGCTCTCTCAATCATTAAAAATAGAATAAAATCTCGTGCATTAAATGCAGAGATCTGCCCCCATCTCGTACATTAACTACAGAGATATGTCTCGAATTCTGTACGAAGAACAGCTTTTGACGTGGCGTCTGATTTCGTCTCATCTTGAGTGTAAAAACTCATCTCTATCTGTGTAAAATAGGCAGCATATTCCTTGAATGCGTAGAAATGACTTGTATCAAGGATATGTTACTAATCGACAGTCTGGGCCTCTGTATAGAATCATCATTACAGCCATCCCCTCGATCGTCGTACAGTACTCTTTGTCAGGAGTTATGTTCACTGTTTTGTCTGACAGATTCATTCGAGGAATACGAAGAGTTTCTCGTACAATTTTACGCTGTATTAAAAGCAAACGCATTTTATGTCGGAGGGAGGTGTAGCAACCTTTTTACGCCAAAACGGCCTTTAAATGCTGCTTTACACGGACTGTTCTGGAGCTCTATTTTACGCTAAATAGCGTTGAAGCTCTGTTGTACGCCAATAGCTCTGAAGTCATATTTTATGCCACACATCGTTGAAGCTCTGTTTTACGCAGGATTTATGCATGTTGGGGGTTTTAAGCGTATAATTCCCCAGCGTATTTTCAAGCTTCTACAACAATTCAGTATTCATTTTTTCTCATTGTATCTTTAGCGACATTTTTAGTGACATTTTGCGATATTTTGCGACGTCTACACACATCGCTAATTACGTCGCTGACTACGTCGCTATATATGTCGCTAATTATGTTGCTACACACGTCGCTAAACAAGTCGTTGTACGTCGTAAATTGCTGACATGGCAGTATTGCCAGGTCATAATAAAGTCGCTAAATTAGTCACACAATGTCGCTAAATGAGTCGCACATACGTCGCTAAACAAGTCACTTTTTGTCGTAAATTGCTAACATGACAGTATTGCCAAGTCATAATAACGTCGCTAAACTAGTCACACAACGTTGCTAAATGAGTCGCACATACGTCGTTATTTACGACGCTACGAACATTGCTATCTACGTCTCTAATTTAGCGACATATAGCGACAAAAATACACGTCGCTTCGCTAATATAGCGACGCATATACGTCGCTAGAAAACATCGGAATAGCGACGTTTGGCGATGTTTTTCTGTCAGCGACTAGTTCAAAGGCGACTTCAACAAAACGTCGCTAACTACGTCGCTAAAATTATTTAGTGACATTTTTTGGCCATTTAGCGACATTTTTTTATGTCGCTAAATTGACTTATTCTGGTAGTGCGCGACTACGTTGGTCTTCCCTGGATGATACTGCAAAGCAATTTAGAAGTCCTTCATCAACTCTAACCACCACCGCTGACTCATGTTGAGCTCTTTTTGTGTAAACACATATTTCAAGTTCTTGTGATCTATAAAGATATCTACCCGCTATCCATACAAGTAGTAATTCTATAGTTTAGGAGCAAAAATAACTGCTGCCAGCTCCAACTCATGGGTAGGGTAATTCTTCTCATGCGGGCGTAATTTCCTGGAAGCATAGGAATCGCCTTCCCGTTCTGCTGTAACACACAACCCAAACCCTTACCCGATGTATCACTAAATATAGAAAATCCTCCTGACCTTGATGGCATTGACAATATTAGAGCTGTAGTCAACCTCTTCTTTAGCTCCTCAAAAGCAGACTGACAATCCTCAGTCCAGACAAACTCCACGTCCTTCTTGGTTAGTCTAGTCATTGGCTCCGCAATCCTGGAAAAATTCTGAACAAATCTCCGATAATAGCCTGCCAATCTAAAAAAAACTCCTGATCTCTACTACTGAACTCGGGGTAGACCACGACTCGATAGCTAAAATATTCTTCAGGTCTACTGAGATCCCGTCTTCTTTAATCACATGCCCGAGGAATTTAAACTTATCAAGGAAGAACTCAAACTTCGAAAGCTTTCCATATAGCCTCTCCTTCCTGAGGTTCTCCAGAACTATCCTCAGGTGCTTCTCTTGCTCCTCCGGGGTCTTTGAATAAATTAATATATTATCGACGAATATTAACACAAACTGATCCAAGTAGTGATGAAATACCTTATTCATCAGGTTCATGAATATCATCGGGGCATTGGTCAACCCAAACAATATTACCAACAACTCAAACTGCCCATACCGAGTCCTGAAAGGTGGCTTCGGAATATCTTTCTTGTTCACTTTCACCGGGCGGTACCCCGACCTTAAGTCAATCTTTGAGAATACCTTCGCTCCGTTCAACTGATCAAATAAATCGTCAATCCACGGCAACGGGTATTTTTTTTTTATAGTAAGGTTGTTGAGTGCCCTATAGTCGATACACATGCGTACCGACCCATCCTTCTTTGGTACAAATAATACCGGAGCACCCCACGTTGATGAACTGGATTGGATGAAGCCCTTGTCCTGTAACTCATCCACCTGCTTCTTCAACTCCGCCAGTTTGTTGTTGTTCACTCTATAGACGTGCTATGATATTAGCTCTATGTCTGGCACCAAGTCTATAGAGAACTCCACATCTCTGTCTGGTGGAAACTCCAGCAACTCCTCCAGAAAGACGTCCATATACTCTGCCATCAATGGATGTGGCTGGTCTTGTATATCTACCAAAGCTCCACAGAAGTCTTCTTCGCTCTGCTCGGCTGCTCTTCTGATGAACTCAAACTCTGGCTCTCCTGATGTCTGGAATAAAACTCTGCCTCTACGATAATCGATACAAGCATGGTGCTTACTCAAGCAATCCAAGCTGAGCACTATATCGTAGCTCAGAAGTGGCATTACGAGTAGAGACACGCTCAACTCTCGGCCTCTCAAGGAAACTCTCTGATCCTTGCAAACATCACTAACTAGGATAGTGCCACCCCCGGTCATGATCTTCCAAGTCCTCGCCAATGGTTCAGTCTTAAGGTAATGTTTCAGGGAAAAAAATAAATACAAAAATATGTGAAGCACTGGAATCAAATAAAGCATGAGCTGGAAAAAATCAAGATAGACTGAACCTGAGATAACATCACCGACTGGCTCCTCCTCTACAGTCAAAGCAAAAGCTCGCCCCTATTGCTGGGCACCTCTCTACTGTTGCTGGTGCTGAGCGAACTTCTGTTGTTGTGGTGGTAAAGGAGGTCCTCTCTGTTGTCCCGCTTGGGGTCTCACGGGTGCTCTCTGTGCTTGAGCTCCCCCTGAGCTGGATTACTTGGAACTTTATGACAAGCCCTCAACTGATGGTCTCCTAATCCACATAATAAGCACTAGACCAATCTCATCCAGCATGCATCCCATCCATGGCCTTCCTTCTTACAGAAAGTGTAAGGAATAGCTGGCCTCTGGATCTGGTTCATCTGCGGTGCCTGCGCTCTAGTTGGTCTATGATAATGCTGCCTCGGCTGCTGGAAGTGCCTCTAGTGCTGCTGTTGAAAAAGAGGCCGCTTTATTAGACCCATGTTGGTATTGGATCCTCCTATGTCTCTCGGCCTCTTAGATCCAAGTTCTAGATCATTCTCTGCCTGTTGTGCCTGTCACAGAATCTTCTCGAAAGTAGCGGTGGAATCTCCATTCGTATGTGATTTGATCTCCCTGTTCAGGCCTGTCACGCCCCGATTCCGTGGAATCGATAGTCGTCCCCCGGACGTGATTCCGTGCGGGCCTAGGTTGCGTACCGCACAAGGCTAAGGTATTTTGCATAGCGAGCACATATTCAGAGTACGCAGATAAATTGAAACATAAATTTGAAACATGGAAAAGTTCTCTTTATTAATAATGAACATCTTTTTACAAACTCTTCAATGAGAAAGAAGGTTTCCACACGGGCTTACAAAAGTTGACACAAAATGAGATAGCTGTCCAGTATATTACATCATTTATTAAAACTTAAAAATAAGGGACCTCCAAGCGGGACTATGGTTTTTTCTTTGAGCTGCATTTGAGTTTGGTTGCTAGCTCCTATTTTCAAAATGCTTCAAAATATGGCACGATCAGGACGCGCCAACAGCTGGACTGGATTGGGCAGTGACTTCAGCTCCTCGCAGGATCTCCTTGGTGCGAAAAACCTGTTTCAATGAGGGTCAGTACATCAAAATGTACTGGTAAATGCGAGCTAACCCAACTATACCAATTAACACGTTGTTTAGATGAAGCATGGATATTATTTGTGGTCTTTCTATCTTACCTTAATTTATTTTACAAGCAAGCTGTATATATAGTTTACTGAAATAAACTTGCCACCGTTCGGAGACATTTACCTGCTCGTCTGAACCACCTGCACAATACTTACCATGTCCTTTTCTGCCATGAAGACACAAGTTAGCTTGCACAGGTTTAGATATTCAGAGGGATCCCTGGCATAATGCCACAAAGGACGTGTTATAGTCTAGAGACGAGAATGATATGCAACGCAGGTGGCGAGCCCCGCTACATAGCACTCCGTCCATGACAAACGACTATACTAATTTTTTTGCCCGGATCGGATTGGTCCCAGTACCTCGGCGACCGTCCGTGAAAACCAAAAGCCTTGTGCTCCGTGATCAAACGACGTCCATTAAGTTTTTCAATCAATTAATGCAAATTTACGGTCATACGACCACGATACAAGTTTCATAACATAAACGATTTTGCATAGTCTTACTGATCAATGTATCGCATAGCAAAGTGTGTTCTATATGTATAGCACAATTTATAGAAGAAGTACACATTCTAACTAAAATTGAAGCATACGAAGATAATTCTAAACGAACTAGCATGCAATAAGGTAACGGTTCACAAGTTGATTGACAAGCAATATTAATCCAAGTCTATTCCTTTTTATCTTGACATCTTTTAGTTATTACTTGGTATCGTTTCATCGAGGCAAGCAAGAATATAAGATTTTAGATGTGAAGACTTGGAAGAAGGGTCAACTGAATTGAATATAAGCCACTCACAAGTTGGTTGGAAGGAAAGGAAAGATGTGCTTTAAAACTTCGCTCGCGCGTCGCCTACTGCTCGTTCACCTGCATTTGCTACGAACAACTGATTAATACCTCTTTCACTCTTTCCAATACCGGAATTTAAGTGCAGTTCAACGAACGAAAATAATAAAATCCATCAAAATCATTCAAGAAAATGCAAGCAAATCCGAAAATCAACTCAAAGCACGAAAGCAACAAAGCGACAGCAAAAACTGAGGTAAGAAAAACTTGCAGTGGAGAGGTCCCTCCTGACTCTGCCGCTAAGTCGATCCTGGGGGCACTATCCACTGAATATGGGAATCGATTCTGAAGAAGCAAATCCATCACAAGGATGGGTTCTTGTTTCAATTTATCCCGATCGAACGATACTGTCTTGTATTTCTTAGCCGCGCTCCCCGAATAGGGGGAATGGGGCACCATATCCTAACTAACTAATTAGAAGTTTCGTCCATTAAACTTAGGAATAAAACCTACCACTAGAAAACAATGAAGGGAACCTTCCTCCATCTCATATTCTAGCTCCCAAGTGGATTCTCCGACCGAATGGTTTCGCTAAAGCACGCGCACCAGGGGAACCGAACGACTTTGAAGAAGCTTCTACTTACGATCCAAGATTTGGACAGGTTGTTCGACATATGTCAAGTCTACCTTAAGATCTAGTTGATCAAGATCTACCACATGACTCAGGTCGCACACGTACTTCCTAAGCTGTAAAAAATGGAAGATATCATGCACTTCGGATAGTGACGGCGGTAGGGCAATCTGATATGCAACTGAGGTGACTCGCTTTAGTATATCAAACGGACCGACAAACCTTGGAATTAGCTTCTCCTTTGCTCCAAACCTGGTGACTCCCCGTATGGTCGAGAATTTAAGAAATACCCAATTGCCTTCAAGGAATTCAAGTGGACGTTGATGCCTGTCTGAGTAGCTTTACTGGCGACTCTGAGCTACCTTTAGCCGTTCCCGTATCAAGCGAATCTTTTGGACGGTTTGCTCCACGAGCTCTGGGCCAAGAATTTTTCATTTGCCAACTTCATCCCAACAGATCGGGGATCTGCACTTCCGCCCATACAACGCCTTATATGGCGCCATCTAAATGCTGGACTGATAGCTATTATTGTACGCAAATTCGGATAAAGGTAGATGCAAATCCCAACTTGTCTTCAAGTCCAAGGCGCAGAGTCCTAGCATGTCTTCGAGGATTTGGTTAACACGTTCTGTTTGACCGTCTGTCTATGGATGGTAGATGGAGTTGAACTTTAACTTTGCCCCCATTGCTGACTACAGGCTTTCATAAAAACGTGATATGAATCGACCATCTCTATTGGAGACAATAGAAACGAGCACATCGTGGAGCCGAACGATTTTGTTGAGGTAGATCTGAGCCAGGTGGTCGGCACTCTATGTACTTTTGATAGGCAGAAAGTGAGCTGACTTGTTGAGTCGGTCGACGATAACCCAGACGGTATCATTCCCTATTGCGTCTTTGGCAAACCAACAATGAAATTTATTGTTATGTGTTCCCATTTCCACTCCGGAATAGCGAGGTTCTGTATCTCTCGGCCAGGCTTCTGGTGCTCGGCCTTTACTCTCTGACAAGCCATGCATTGCGACACGAACAGCGCCACATCTCATTTCATGTCGTGCCACCAAAATGTCATACGAAGATCTCGATACATCTTTGTGCTACCCGGATGAGAAGTATAACTAGGATAATGGGCTTACGTGAGTATCTCCTTTCTGAGGGCTACATCTTTTGGAACACATAATCTTCCCTTCACTCAGATCATCCCGTCCGTGCTTACCGCAAAGTCGGTTGCCTTTCCTGCTGAGATAAGACCTTGCATCTTTTGCAGGAATAAGTCATCCTTCTGAGCGGACTTGACTTTTTGTAACAAGTCGGGTTCGAGACACAATTGAGATACTTGTGCCCCCTTTTTGTATCTGATTATAAGTGTTATGCCCAAATCTTATATATCTTGATGTAGCTTGTTATCAATAGTCAGGCTTCCAACGAATACTCGACTCAGTACATCAGCTAAAATATTTCCCTTGCTCGGGGTGTATCTGAGCATTAAGTCAAAATCGCTAAGAAGTTCAAGCCAACGTCGTTGACGAAAATTCAAATCCTTTTATGTGTAAAGATATTTCAGGCTCTTATGATCCGTATAGATCTCGTATGGTACACCATAAAGGTAGTGGCTCCACAACTTCAGCGCGAACACTACAGTGGCGAGTTCCATATCTGGATTGGATAATTTTCTCGTGAGGCTTTAACTATCTTGATGCAAAGGCTACCCCTTTATCCCTTTGCATCAGGACACATCCAAATCCCTTGCCTGAGGCGTCACTATATATCCTAAAATCATCGGTTCCGTCTGGAAGGGTAAGAATTGGTGCTGAGACGAGGAGCTGCTTTAACTCCATAAATAAAGCTTCACAGTCGTCCGTCCACGCGAACGTTACTCCCTTCCAAGTGAGCTGAGTCAGAGGCGAGGTGATTCTAGCAAAATCTTTAATAAATCTTCGGTAGTAGCCCACCAGACCAAAGAAACTCCGGATATCGCTAGTTGAATCAGGCCGTTTCTAGTTCACAATGGCTTCTATTTTTTTGGGTCAACTGAGATGTTCGTTGCAGAAATAGTATGCCCGAGAAAGGCTATGTTGTCCAACCAGAACTCGCATTTACTAAGCTTGGCATACAACTTGTTATCTCGAAGGGTTTGAAGCACCATCCGCAGGTATCCTGCGTGTTCATCCCTATTCTTCGAGTACACCAAGATGTAATCTATAAAAACGATCACAAATTTATCGAGGAAAGGTCGGAACACTCGATTCATCAAATCCATAAAAGCAGCAGGGGCATTCATCAGACCAAACGGCATAACGAAAAACTCGTCGTGTCCATAGCGGGTTCGAAATACAGACTTAGGCATGTCTTCTGGCTTAATCTTCAGCTGGTGGTAACTCGAGCGAAGATTAATTTTTGAGAACAACGTTGCCCCTTGCAGCTGATCAAAGAGGTCATCTATCCTGGGCAAAGGATACTTGTTTCTGATGGTGACCTTGTTCAGCTCCCGATAATCGATGCAGAGGCGTAACGTTCCGTCTTTCTTCTTTACGAAGAGCACAGGCGCACCCCAAGGAGAGACGCTCGGACGGATGAACCCACGATCCAGCAAGTCTTACAATTGGCACTTTAACTCTTTCAGTTCAGCAAGGGCCATTCTGTACGAAGATTTAGAAATTGGCTAAGTATTCGGGAATGTGTCAATGGTGAACTCGATCTCTCGGTCAGGTGGCATGCCGGGTAGTTCGCTCAGAAACACATCAGGAAACTCCTCCACAACGGAAGAAGACTCAATATTTGTGTAATCCAGCTGTGTTTCCCAAACTGATGCTAGGTATCCCTCGCAGCCAGTGCATAGCATCCGTCGAACAAATATCGTCGAATCACCATGCAAGCCCTGGATGCATCATTTGTTGGACTACTCATGTATCAGAATTCGGCTTCTCCAGGTAGGCGAAAGACAACTCGTTTCTCTGCACATTCGATAGTTGCCGAGCAAGCGCCGAGCCAATCGATCCCCAAAATAATGTCGTAATCTCAAACATCTAAGACCAAAATATCGAGCGAGAGCTTCCTTCCTCCGATACAGACGTAACCACCATGGCATACTAAATGGACAGGTATTTTCGTACCTGACAGGGTGCTAACACTAAGGTCTAGAAACAACAACATCATTTCTATATTATTTTTTACGACAAAATTTATGGATATAAAACTATGCGTTGTACCAGAATCAAATAGCACACATGCAGATATGTTATTAAAAGTAATACACCTGACACAATGGTGTCTGAGGCCAGATCTTTCTCACGTGTCATAGTATAGACCCAATATTGAGCTTGGCGACGCTCTGGCTGAGGTTGCAGCTCGATTGGCCTGGGGTGCAGTAGCCTGATTTGGATGCTGAGGGGGAAGGAGCGGACAATTTTTGATCAAGTTGCCCTTTCTACCACAGTTGTAGCATGACCCATTCTTCAAGTAACAATCATCGATGGTGTGCCCCGACTTGTTACAATGTTCACAACGTGTCCCTATATTTCCTTTTTGTTGATCGTCGTTGTTTGGACGCATTACAGCGTTGTTTCCTTTCCTGTTGCCATGGCGCTTATGAATGGATGTATGCACAGTACCGACAGCAACAGGAGGATACTATGGTTCAAGGGAAAGGGCATGGTTGAGAACTTCCCTCATTGTCTGGTACCGAGGAACGACCATATGCGCATGGATAGCAGGACGCAGACTGCCTTCAAATCTTCTGGCATAACTCGCCGCATCAGGTAAATAGAAGCTTGCGAATTTGGTGAGCCGGTTGAATTCGGCGGAATACTATTTACCCGTCATGCTGCCTTGCCGTAGTTGTAAAAATTATTTTCTTTCTGACGACGTACAGGAGGGGGTATGAACTCCTCTTCAAATGTGCCACAGAAGGTAGCCCATGTGATCACCTCTCCTTCATCGTCAACTGGAAGCGATAGTCGATGCACGTCCCACCAATCGTGCGTGTTCAAGAAAAACTGTAATTGGCCACACACGACACGCTTCTGCTCGGGTACCTCTAGAAGTTTAAAGTGATCCTCCAGTTCTGCCAACCAATCTAGAGCCATAATCGAATCCTCAGTCCCTTTAAATGGCGTATTACAGACATTTTTGAAGTCGGCAAAGTCGAAGGCAGTCACATCCTTCTTCTTTGTAGTTTGTGGTGTTTCAACTTCAGGCGCAGGCTACTCCACTGGTGTCATTACCGTTACCGCAGAATGGTTGGTGGCCAAAGTCTGCACAATCTGTTACAGGGTATCTACCTGCTTTTATTGGACTAAGAATCGGGCTTCTATATTGTCTTGAAACTGGTCTGTCTCTCTTCTGCTCGCTTCTCAGCCCGTTCATAATGAGCCTCCTCCCTTTGTTGATTATCCTCTAACATCCTCATCATCTGCTGAATAGGATCTACACGGGACATAGCTCGCGGGCTCCGAGAACTTCCCGAAGTGCTGGAACGGCTTTCTTTGGCTTGTGTCTCGCCCGGGGCTGGCGCTGATGATTGCGCTTGTGTCATTCCTTCAAAAGAAGGTAAATTACATCAGGATCATAATGTATTATGGACTCATTGTATGAACGTATCTTATTTTGGCCTAATGAGTTCAAGAGTTCGTATAGGGATTTGATCGTTAAAGAAACTTTTCTAATACGAGGGTCAAAGAAATTTGAAGCTGTGCTCTGATACCAATATGTCATGCCCCAATTCCGTGGAATCGATAGTCGTCCCCCGGGGGTGACATCGTGCGGGCCTAGGTTGTACACCGCACAAGGCTAAGATATTTTACATAGCGAGCACATATTCAGAGTACGCAGATAAATTGAAACACAAATTTGAAACATGAAAAAGTTCTCTTTATTGATAATGAACATCTTTTTATAAACTCTTGAACGAGTCAGAAGATTATCGTACGGGCTTACAAAAGTTGACACAAAATGAGATAGATGTCCTGTACATTACATCCTTTATTAAAACTTCAAAATAAGGGACCTCCAAGCGGGACTATGGCTTTTTCTCTGAGCTGCATTTGAGTTTTGGTTGCTAACTCATGTTTTCAAAATGCTTCAAAAGATGGCACGATCAGGACGTACCGACAGTTGGACTAGATTGGACAGTGACTTAAGCTCCTTGCAGGATCTCCTTGGTGCGGGAAACATGTTTCAACGAGGGTTAGTGCATCAAAATATACTGGTAAAGGCGAGCTAACCCAACTATACCAATCAAAATGTTGTTTAGATGAAGCATGCATATTATTTGTGGTCTTTTTGTCTTGCCTTAATTCATTTTACAAGCAAGCAGTATATATAGTTTACTGAAATGAACTTGCCACCGTTCGGTGATATTTACCTGCCCGTCTGAACCACCTGCATAATACTTACCATGTCCTTCCCTGCCACGAAGACACAAGTTAGCTTTCACAGGTTTAGATATTCGAAGGGATCACTGGCATAATGCCACAAAGGACGAGTTATAGTCTCGAGACGAGAATAATATGCAACGCAGGTGGCGAGCCCCGCTACATAGCACTCTGTCCAAGATAAACGACTATACTAAATTTTTTAACCGGATCGGATCGGTCCTAGTGCCCCGGCGACCATCCGCGGAAATCAAAATCCTTGTGCACAAGTTATCCGTGATCAAACGGCGTCTATTAAGTTTTTCAACCAATTCATGCAAATTTATGGTTATACGAGCACGATACAAGTTCTATAACATAAACGGTTTTGCATAGTCTTACTAATCAATATATCGCATAGCAAAGTGTGTTCTATATGTATTGCATAATTTGTAGAATAAGTATACATTCTAACTAAAATTGAAGCATACAAAGAACATTCTAAACGAACTAGCATGCAATATGGTAACCATTCACAAGTTGATTGACAAGCAATATTAATCTAAGTCTATTCCTTTTTATCATGATATCTTTTACTTATTACTTGGTATCGTTTGATCCGGGCAAGCAGGAATATAAGATTTTAGACGTGAAGACTTGAAAGAAGGGTCAACTGAATCGAATATAAGTCACTCACAAGTTAGTTAGAAGGAAAGAAAATATGTGCTTTAAGACTCCGCTCGCGCGTCGCCTACTGCTCGTTCACCTATATTTGCCACGAACAGCTGATCAATACATCTTTTACACTTTCCAATCTTGGAATTTAAGTGCAGTTCAATGAACAAAAATAATGACATCCATCAAAACTGTTCGAGAAAATGCAAGCAAATCCGAAAACCAACTCAAAGCACGAAAGCGATAGCGAAAACTGAGGCAAAGAAAACTTGCAGCGGAGAGGTCCCTCCTGACTCTGCTGCTAAGTCGATCCTGGGGGCAAGGTCCACTGAATGTGCGAATCGATTTCGACGAAGTAAATCTATAACGAGGATGGGTTCTTGTTTCAATCTATCCCGATCGAACGATACCGTCTTGTATTTCTTAGCCGCGCTCCGCGAATAGGGGGAACGGAGCACCACAAGTTCCTTCCTAAACTTCATGTCTCTTCTGCTTGGGTTATGCCACTCCACAAAGTGGCATAATCTGTAATACTCTGTCGCATACTCATCCACCGACATACCTCCCTGGACGAGGTACTGGAACTGGCTCTCTAGAGATGTCAGAGCCACATCTGGAAAGAAGTTTATCTTGAAGAGCTCTTTGAAAGCTTCCCAAGCAAGTCCTGGTGCTAATATCCTAGGGTCTGTCCTGAACCAATTTGACACAATATCGAACATCATGCTCCCGACGGCCTCTATCTGCAACCTATCAGGAATCTGCGCCAGTCGCAGGTTTCGCTCAATATCTTCTATCCAATCATCAATATAAATGATCCCTTTAGTGCCTTTAAAGTCCTTCAGCCCCATCCTCTTGAAATCTATGATAGTCCCCAGCCTCAGCTGCTACGGGGTGAACTGAGGTGGTGCTGTGGTTGGACTAAGGCGACTCTCTCGACTGCTGCAAGCACAATCTAGTGAGCATTCCCAATGCCCTGTCTCATAACCTCTGATTGATACTACTGCGCCTCCATCATCTGCTGAAAGAGCACAAACATCTGCATCTAATCGACTGCGGTTGGTGGAGGTGGAAGATCCCCTGAAACTTTCGGTATTGCTCTCTATACCGGAGGTGGAGCTCCTCTGAAAGCTGCTGTGAAATGCCCACCTGGATCGGTGAAGCATACCTCTAGAATGTAGCTGCTGGAACTGCGTTTGATGGTGCTTCCCTTATAGGTGACAAAGTGACCGACCTCGCTGACATTGCGCTTGGGCGCTGGGAATGCGTCTTCGGCGGCATCCTGAAGATAGATTGTACAAATGAATCATTATTGAGTAAGATACGAAATCATCTATAAAGGACAAATTTTATTCAAAGTAAAGAAAATATTCTAATAAAGAAGGATAGCAAAACTGATATTGGAAGTGTTTCCTAGTTGTGATTGAGTATACTCTCAGCCTAAATCCGATATTCTAAAGCAGGCTCGTAGTAGTACTCTAGGTGAGCACTACTACCATATCGCTCTAATTGTGACTCTAGGACAGAAGACCTGCATGGCCCAGCACTAAAAATGTGTCACGATCCGCACCCAGTATGGGAGTACGAGTACGTGGGTACGTCCAGCCTATGCCACAGCATCGACGGTAGAATGATGTCTAGGTCAACTCTACTATATAAATATCTCACATAATATATATATACATATATGGTACATGTCAATCATCTCAACTCCAAACGGAGGAACAATATGATATCCGATAAAGATAAACTATACTCAATCATAATACAAACTAAGGAAGATAAGCACAAGATGGAATAACGAAAGAAAGGGTCATAATACATCCACAAGACTAAAATAATATATGCATGCAAATAACCAATAAAAGTCTAATACAAGTCTAACAATAATCTAAACCTTATCAGGCTCTGGTACTAAGTCCTCCTGCTCTAAATCAGTATCCTATAATGGAATACCGTCCTGTGGTCCATAGTATATGGGACACTGGTCTATGAGCCAATCATCTAAAAATATATCCCATCAGGATTGGCAAAGTACATGCTCTGAATGCAGTTTCAAATACATAATCGAGCATATATAACGGATAATAGAAAAGAATACAAGATAACTAAATAACAGAATAAAATAAACTAAAGTGAACAGGTAATGTACTGGAAAGAAGGACATATAATAGAATATCTGCAATATAATAGAAATAACTGAAATCTAACTAATGTGCCATGGAATAAAAGTTTATTATGTGATCGATTTAGGTTGAACACGAATACAATAGGGTAACTCGATTATAAATGTAGTATATAATTGACATGGACACGAATACACTGGGACTTAATCACATAATCAACTCCAACTCTCCCATCCCAACTAATACTAATGGATCCAATCATGACACGTTACGAACACGAATATGGGCGCACTGAACACAAGCAGTGTGTGTACACAAATATAAGCACACTGAACACGAGCAGTATGTGAACACGAAGTACACTAAATTAATACCTAATACACACGATAAAATACATGTGAAGGAGTACCCGCTCAACACGGTAAGGGATAACATCTCCTGACAGGATCCATGTAGTACCAGTCGTTGAAACCACTGTGTCAGAATCAAGTATACAGTTCTAGAATATGAGATATATACATTATTATGAAATAAAAACTAACAGAGAAATATACTCACCTGAGGTCCTGAGCAATGTGTGTCTCTCGATGCCCAAGCTGGTGTCACACAGACCTATATATGGTATATTGTATCAATACAAGGTTTTGGAACGAAAATAAGTTAAACTAGTTCAATTCTAGGTCATAAAGCCATTTCTAAGTCAAATTAGGTCAACTCTAGGTCAACTCTAGGTCAAACTTGTCAAACTTGGTCAAACTAGCTATTTTAAGGTTGTATGAGTCCATCTCTAGGATATTGGATCAATACACTATGTAACTATGCTATACTAGCTATACTAGGATACCAACAAAATACCGTATCATAAGATACGCAAGTTATTAGATATGAAAATACTATAATATATATATGCAAGACAAAATATATAGTACTCCTAGCCAAACTAATGCTAAGTGGATACCTTGACTTTGAACCAAATGCGGTATCACACCACCTACACACCCATCTTGATATACAAACTCAATACCTTGAGTATAAACCAAAACCTTGAGATTACCTTGGTATCACAAGGTAATACAATATCTAACATTAGCTAACTAACGAACATACCCATCGGATATTCAATACCCATACCCAAGATACCTCAACTCACATTACCTTGGTGTCACAAGGTAAACTAGAATAATACTAACCAATACTAACTAGTGCTTATATATATATATATATATATATATATATATATATATATAAAAACTTAACTTACTAACAATATATATAAATAACTAAACTATCAATATAAACTAACTTAGCTTATTAACTAGCTTATCTTAACTTATCTACAACTTAATTTATAAACACTCAAACTACTTCTGCTTATTTCTACTGCTTCTACTTATCGCTGCTGCTGCTTATCGTTGCTTCTGCTACAGCTTACTACTTCTGCTGCTGCTTATCGCTGTTGCTTCTGCTGGTGCTTATAGTTGCTGCTACTTCTTGCTGCTTTGCTGCTGCTAATTACTGCTTTTGCCTGCTTATCCGGCCTGCTTACGCCTATAATTCTCCCCTCTAGCTCACATGCACACTTCTAATACACACATACACTCACTCATATATATATATGTGTGTGAGTGTGTGTGTGTGTGTGTGTGTGTGTGTGTGTGTGTGTGTGTGTGTGTGTGTTAACTCATACCATACTAATAATGCACAAGCACTCCCATATTTTACCATGACCACCAACACAACAAAATAAAATATAGCACATACACATAATTACATTTATATATATATATATATATATATATATATATATATATATATATATATATAACAATTATAATTATAATACTCTAATATCTATAACCATGGCAAATTGAATTATAATGCAAAGAATCAAAAGCGTGGAGTACATCGCACACGTATCACACTCAATCAATGATACGCTTGCGATACGGCTCTACCACACCACCAAACATACCCTAAGGATATGAGCAAGTCTAAAATCATAATTTGAAGCAACACGAAGTCTTAGCTATTCGTCTACGTGCCCATATCAAAATATGATATGCTCAAACCCCCGTATCGGAAGAAAACTCCCAAATCAACCCGTATCGCAAAATTATTGCGATACGGCCTATACGTATCAAATTATGGACACGATACTAGTCACACACAATCAAAAACATGTCAAATTGGTCTAATTAACCTATTAACAAATACAAGATGTGCCAATCTTGGAATACCCCCAAAATTGACCCAAAATACCACATAACTTTCTCCATAGGTCTCATATGAACCTAATTCTAATTCATATGGGTAGCCTTAGTACATGGGAGAGTTTCTAATGATTAAATTATAGATTTAGAGTCTAATTAGAGAGGGAAAACTGAATTATACCTATTGGAAGATGGATTTCCAATAAAATTCTCCAAATGAGTGTCAAAAGCCTTCAACTTGTAGATCATTGCTCCTTCTTGTAGATCCTTGCTACCTCCTTATAGATCATTGCTTCCTCCTTATTTTAATAGCCTCAAATAATGAATAGGGAAGGAATTGGGAATAAATTGGGTAGAAATTGGTGTAGGAATGAAGGAATTTTAAGAAAGAAATTCTAGATCTAGATTTGGAATAAAAAAATGAAGAGAGAGAGAGTCTCTCTCCACTCCTATGGTGGCCGTCCTCTACCCCCTCCTCCAAGCTACTATGAAATATCCACAATACCCCTTGGGGTATGTCATGAAAGAATTAATTAAGGAGGAAAGATTCTAGTCTAATTGGTTTAACTAATTAATTCATCCTCCAAATGAATGGGCTTACTAATGGGCTCAATTCTAACTAGAATTAAATGTTGGTCCATGGATCTAATCTAAACTAGTTAGGTCAACTAACACAAGTCTAAAATAAAATCCAACATCTAATAATAAATAAATAATATAATAAATAATATTTACAACATGCACAATATTTAATATTATATTTCTAAAATAAATACCCATGCCAAATTACCAAACTACGCTTAGTTGGAAAAGTGAAGGTGACACACCCTTAGTTGAAAAAGTGAGGGTGACACACATACATCAACAGAATTGTCTACCAGTAACTGATACTCTCAAGAGTCTCACATATCTGAATACTCACCAGTGTTTGCTCACTGCCTATGCACACCTTGTGCACAGGTCTGAATACATATGCTCCCTAACTTCCACAACAATTAGAACACCAAGTACTCTCACATGCACACCAAGATACTCAAAACCTTTTGTACATATACTTATATATATTTATTCCAAAAATATGCAACACAAAGAAGAATTGAAGGCGTACTATATACTATAATAACCATTCATCAAACACCTTGTGTGTGCAAGCTAGGATACTTATGGTACTTAATCAATTGAAAAGTCAACACCTAAATTCCACTACAAAAAACATTTATATATATTAATATATATATTAATATAACTAAAGTAAATTGGTACCACAAAAATTGAAGAGTAAATGCACAAAATGCCCAAAATTGGGCTCCGTGTCGCACCGTATCACAAAATACCATGATACGGTCTACACATATACATTTATGGACATGTACATAGTCCCATAACCCTAATCTAAGTCAAATTAGATCTAATTGGTCTCATGACACAATATTGATGTGTCAATCTCGTAATTCTCCCAACATGCACACAAATTACCACATATAATTCATAATTCATAACCAATTAGCCTAGAACTAGTTCCTATATGTAGCCTTATGCCATAGGATCATTAATAATGGTCAAATGCATGATTTAGAAGTTAGAATAAAAACAAAATTTAGAATTTACCAATTGGAACATGGATTTCCAATAAAAACACAATTGGACACGATCTCTCCACCAATGCTCCTCCTTCTTATGCTCATTGCTTCTCCAAGCTCCAAAATTCTTCTAATAATAAAAGTGAGAGGGAATGGAAGTAAAAATAGAGTAAAATTGATGAAGAAAAATAATAAAAATTGGGGATCTAATTTCTAGATCTAAAATGAATGCAAATGAGAGGAGAGAGAGAGAGAGAAGATCCCCCTTTAATAGTGGCCGGCCCCCTTTCCCAAGTTATATGCATGGTCCAAATTATCCCTCTCCATCCAATTATGAATAGAATTAGGGAAGGACTATTTTGGAAAGCTTCTAACTAATTCTAATTAAGCTAATTCTCCCTAATTAATTAATAGAGGTGGGTCTAATAAGTTTAGATCCAAACTAGGCTCACTAATTATCGTGACAAGTCTAATTAGTTCACAAGTGTCAAGTCTAATTAATAGACTAGTCTACTAATTAATTAATAAATAATACAAGGCACAATTAAATATATAGCATACTAATAACAAATATTTATTCCTCAAAATTAAATACACATGCCAAATTACCTAACTACACCTACTTGGAAAAGTGAGGGTGACAGAAGTGGACTGTAACATCAATGATAGGATCAACATGAATTAATTTGATCAGTGCATGGGCATTGTTATGTTTCAGAATGGGATAGTAGCCTGCTATTTGTGGTCGGTAGACCCACAAAGGGAAGGATAGCTTGGTACAAATGTTGAGTCGGTGCAACAAAAGAATTTTACGGGAATAATTTGGTTCCTGAGTGGTATATCATTTATTGTCCCGATCCCATTGTTGAGTACGATAATCCTATTATAGAGCGTTGAGTGGCATAGTACCGAGTTGGAACCAAACAATAGGGAGATTATGCTATACGATTATATGACTCGAGTGTCCCTTGATAAGTTGGGTTCAGATGATCTGTAGTAGACAGTGGACGAAAATCTCTATATTGGATAATGGAAAGCATACAGGAATGCCTCGGTTGGGGAACAACGATATGAGTTATATAAATTTTAGATAGTAATAAAAATTAGTCAGTTGGATGTCATATTGGAATAGCGTTTCGGTTGGAACAAAAGTATTGAGCCATAATGAGATCATGAACAGTTACGAATAACGATTGGAGCAAGTACGACGGATGTCAATAACTAGTTGCGTGCAGGGATAGTTACTTAAATTATTACGAGAGACCCAACGGATAACAAGAAATTGGGAAATGTAAAACATGGATCCCTTGGTTGGAAAATAGCAGCATAACGTTTGATAAGATTCAGAGGGTGGCCTGAATCAGTTGAGTAAAAAGTTTCGTTCTGATATCAATAGTGAGGTACAGTATCAGAGACTTATAGCGAAAATGATATTGATCGTATAATGACTAAAAAACTTGTATTTGGTCGGATATAAACTTCATGTGGGATAAAATTTGTTGGAGGCATAAATTTTTTTATAGAATATTATAGAAGAATAAGAATACTTCGAAAACTCATTTGCTCAAGAAAAAAAAAGGATTTTGGGGAATGGTGCCTTGACCTCAAGTGTATAATGGCAATACATACCTAGTTCAAGGATAGTACCAGCAATATAGGAAATGTGATTAACGGTGATGGGTAGTTGGATACATGTGCATGAATTCGAAGGATTTAGATGCGTCACAAAATAAGAATTGTTGATCCTAGATATTTTTGGTTGCACCAATATTAGTTGATCAGTTTATGGACCTGTCGGATTAGAATGGAGTACTTGGTACAAATTTATAAGGAAGTTCTTACGTGACTGCTAATGATGGGATACAACTAAAGTTTGAGATATACCAAGTTGGGATGGAAACTTGGGATAGACAAGGTCGGAAGAGATCTTGGTGCACAGATAACAATCGGTTAGCGAACTAGACGTATCAAACTTTAAATAAGAGTATGACCTTGTCATAATGATTCAGATGGTACTATTGTTGAAGATGGATGATATTTGGAATCGGGGAAAAATCAATCTATAGAACATGTGGATATGCATTGAATATGGCTTAGCAAAAATAGAAATTCTTTATAAGACCTTAATAAGTAGGTGCAAAATAAACTTTATGGTTAATGTGAATACGTTGACCCAAACTGTGTCAAACAGAGAAGGCATAAGAATTGCTAATACGTTGGAAGAAAATCGACAGCAAGGATTTTATATGATAAACGGTTTGAAGTAACAAGCTGGAGATGTGTGGACTCGGGTTAGTTGGCAAGTTAAGTGGAATGGGATTAAATAGCAGGAAACTTGGATTTGATAAGAGAATATAATTTGGAACGTGAACACATAACTATATAGGTCTCGAAAATGATAACCTAGCAATTTGGGTCTGGTTTATCGAAAGTTTACATGTTGGATTCAGATTGGATATTGAAGTTAAGGGACTGACTTTGTCGATTGTATGGATAAGGGCTAGAATTAGATGGTTGGAGGATTGACCCAGAGAAAATAATTGTCGGACAATAAGACATAACCCTAGATTTTTGGATGTTGAACTGAGATATTGCCTATAGACTAAGGTAGAGTTCCTTAGTTGGTTGGATGTTTGCCCCTTAAGAAAATAATATTGGCATAGAGACTTGACCCTAAAGTGGTTGGATGGGTAGTTGTCACATCCACTCCCAGAATACTGGATAAATACAAGGACTAACATGGCCAACCACACCTTGTAGAATACCGAAGTAAGCTGCAATGTACTAAGGTTGTCTAGAAGACAAATGGGTAGACTCTTGCATGCTATGACATCAGTCCTAAGGCCAAAAAATCCTACAATCTCAATCCATCAACAAAAATTTTAAGAGTATATCACACCATGAATGTAAAGAGGCATCACAAAATACATACCATATATGATCATGAAGCTAATGAATACAAAATATTGCACTAGCAGAGTATAATTATACATGATCAAATATACCAGCCATGATCTAATATATACACCACATTAACCATAGTCTCAAAAATATAAGGAGCCTAACTATGCCCCCCTTGCTGACACCATAAATCAAGAAATCAAAACGATGGGTGGAAGAAGAAAACTCACTCGTGAGCTTCGGCCGCAGTCCTACTAGTGTGAGCCATATTGCTGAAAGTACGGAGGATCCTGGTTCTCTTCAGGTAAATCTGGCCAAGCAAAACCAGTGGGGTCAGAACCCCAAGCAACAAGTACCACAAAGAAGCTCAAGGTGGAAGACAAAATACACCATAACATTAGCAGAAAGTAGACCTATATAAAAATAAATACGGGTCGAGACTTGTACGGTACCAATGTACTTGTCTCGACAAAATAATTATAAGAACTGGTGTACTGATAACAAACTAACTATAAAAAAAGATAAGGCGAAGAGAGGCAAAAGGGTATAGGAACTACTCTGGATCAAGACCTGTAAAATCCCCTAATTTTATATTTTAATTATAATTTTAAATATTATATTTAATTATTGAATTTCTTTAGATTATTTCTGAGTTAATTAGAAAATAAATTTTATCAATTTAATTACTTATATAAATACTCATTTAGAATTATTTTACAAAACTATTTTTATTTTTGGAGTCTTGTTAAAGGGTGATAGATTTTCTAGAATTTATTTTGTATGCAAATGTTCTTTTTGGATTTTTTTTATAACATCATCTATATATGTTAATAAACATATAGTTATTAATAAGAAAAGAAAATAAAGGAAAAAAAAACCTAAACTCCTAAACCAACCCAACTCCTAAACCTACCAACACCCAACCCCTTCATACCCTAAACCCAGACCTCTCTCTCTCTCTCTCTCTCTCTCTCTATATATATATATATATATATATATATATATATATATATATATATATATATATATATATACGAAACCATCAAACCCTAACCCTAATCTCTCCTCCTTCCCCGTGGCCGCCGATGACCTCAGCGCCGACCCCCCCCCACCCTGACGTCGGCGACGATTGCCCAGGCAAATAACAACCGCCGATCAGCCGGTCGTGCGTGCCGCACACCAACAACAACGACCCCTACTTCAAGGTCCAATATATCTCTCATCACTCATCCTTCTCTCGAGCGGTTTCTTCGTATACGTTCATAACCTAAACTTCTAGGATTCTCCAAGCAGGACAAGTTTTTGTGCCCTGGATTGGTAGAAAAATTGACCGAAAGTCAACCGAAAAACTGACCAAGAGCAGTCCAAAAATTTGACCCAAACCCCCATGTTCATGCCCAATTTGCCACCAGCCCATTAAATATTTTCAAAATCTAATTAAAAGATTTTCTTCTCAATATAACCAAAAAAATTACTGTCCTTTTAGTTTTTATTAGTTTATTTTATTTGTTAAATTATTCGGCCTCCAAAATTACCAAAAACTTGGTATTTTAAAACTAAAATTTTATGATACGGAGTGCGCCCCGCCAAACGGGACTGCCTCTTCGCGTACCAATTACAGAAAAAGTAACGTATAGTATATCCTGACATTTGGGCTTTCACGGAAGTTGATTCGGACGTGTGTGCGCGTCGGAATACCCCCGTATCCATAAAAAGTTTCTGTATCACAACTTTTGCAAACAACCATCCTACTTTGTGTACGCTCGTCGGAATATAAAGAAACTTATGCCATTGGATTTGTGGTATCACACTGGTCCTATGACCCAAGTTTTACGCAATTACAAGACAGTTTAACCAACCGCCTATTCGCGGGCCCCATGGTTTGACTTGAAGGACGAATTTGTGATCGGCTCACCAGAATCCAAAATTGGATATACCATTGAGTTTACATCATCGTTTAGGATTTATTTGACCTATAATTTATCCAATTTAGAGATCTTTACCTATGACACATATTTTGGTACAAAGTTGGCCACACGTGGACCCCGCTTTGACCCAAAATTATCGTTTTGCCCCTGTGTCCAAATTGGACGAAAGGATAGTGTTTTCTCGCTATCTCGCTGATTTCGGGAACGTTGGTGATGTTTATTTCAGCATCCGAGGATGTTCATTCAGAGGGTATAGTTTTTGATCCCTTGTGCTTGATGCCTCGACGTTTATATTACGCAACTTTCCTGTCTGGCAAGTATACCTTGCCATTGTACTATAATTTACATTCCATATGGTGCATGTATTTTATTTCTGTTATTTAGTCCATATATTTTAACTGCTATATAAGCTGCACGTCCAAGAATAACTTGGGTGCAACGACGGCGACGGCACATTTTGTCTTTATTATTTATTATGCATGTTGACCTATTTTTATGAGACCACCCCATTATCATGAGACATTCTTATGTTTTATTGGCCGTGACACAGTTGTTACACGAGTGTGAGTCTCATATAGGACATGAACTTGCGTATTCGGCTGGCTATCGGTGTGTATACGACGTGCGACGGATAGGGATAACTACTGATAGAATTGCATGATTAGAAGCCTTGGCAGTCATTAGAGATGTCATCGTGTCATAGATATATCATGAATAGAGAATAGGGTGGGGAGAACAACAAGTAAGGCATTTGGCCTCCTTTGCACTTTTTCTGATGTAACCCGTACGCTCCGTCGGAGATGCGAGGTCAGATGACCCTTATATTATATATCTACAAGCGGCCTCTGACGTTCAAAAGACGTCATACTTTTTAGGCCCCTGATTCTCGGAGAGAATCATACCAATCCCATTTTAGCCAAATAGCCCACGACGTGTTGGAAAGTTGTTCTCAATGTGCATTCACATAGACGCTTAGGCGACCCATAGATGTTTACTTTTAGTACTTTATTAGCATGCTTTTATGTATCGTGTTACGTCCCTCTGAGGACCTGGTCCCTTTCCAAGTGTAGACGGGCAGGACTATCCACAGGAGTACGGACCCGGACCTAACGCTTCATACCAGATTGAGGAGGTCTTACCTTCGGAGTACCCCTGATTCTTCACAGCTTATGGTTATTTTAGTTGCTATTCTTTTATTGACATTTATCTTATATTAGAGTTTTGATCTCTTCTTTCATTTAGTTTTTAGTATAGTCGATTGGCAGTGGATTTGTTTTCACCCGACTATCATTCTTTGATACTTCATATTTGAGATTCAGTTATTTATTTCTTATTTCTTTATTTATGTTGTGGATGAGATATAGATTACGTGTGACTTGTGTCGAGAGTATATTACCACTTGTGGATTTGATATTCATATACAGTGAACGTATGTGTTATGATCTTCCAACACATTGGAGTAGTCGAATACATACGGCTGGCATATTACGTATTCCTATTCCTACGTATTCTGGACTAGGCATGACATGTTTTAGTGGTGGCCTGTGTAAGTCCCGAATATATTGTCTCTGTTACGTTATTGTATCGAACAAGCATGCGTATAGGAATAGAGTATAGGATCTCATCCACACTTGACTATAACTCATCTTCCCTTTCAACTTTCCATTTTAAATGCTTGCATCCTGCTTGATTCTTGTACTCCTTCTAATCTTTTCATCCACCTCTTGTAGAGAGATAGATTTAAGTAGTGGATGTACTGCCACCGGGGGCGACACACCTCCAGGGGTCAACGGCCAAACTCGAGGAGAGGCCTCAATGACTCCTGGACTTTCGGAGCCGGATGGAGAGACTCACAATCCGGTTCCATCTGATCCTTCCGCTCCGCCTAATGGGACTTTTTCAGCTGTATTAGCACCACAGGATGGCCAAACACAACTTTTCCAATTCTTCTAAATAATGATGCAGGAACAGAGACAACAGGCAGTCGCACAGGCTGTAGAGCAGAGACAGCAAGCGGTGGAGTAGAGGCAAGAATTTTGGCAGCACTTGAGAGGATGGCTATACTAGCACCTGTACCAGCTCAAGTACTAGTTCCAGTACCGCAAGCTCGAGTTGGTTCCATCAAGGACTTTGTAAAGATGGGCCCCAAGCCATATAAAGGCATTGGGAGTCCAAAGGAGACCACAAACTTGATTACCAACACCAAGAAGTTGTTAGAAGCATCACAGCTGCCTACAGATCTATGGATTACAGGCGTAAGGACCCACCTAAAGGGTAACGCTCATCACTAATGGGAATCGATGGAGCGCCAGTTGGGTACGCATCAGACTTGGGAATAATTCTTGGAGTGCTTTGAGATAAAGTACTTCCCGTCCACCGTAAGGGATGCATTGTACGATCAGTTCCTCCATCTGGAGCAGGAGAACAAGACAGTCGACGAGTATGATGCAGAGTTTAGCCGCCTCAGCAAATATGGTGTTGTCCAAATACCTAATGACTTGAGAAGGCTAAGAGGTTTCACCGCGGACTGACTCAGGAGCTCCAGCACTACACTAGCTCACAGTCCCGGATCTCTTATGCCGAGTTATTGACAAAGGCTAGGCTACAAGAGGCCATTAGCAAGGGAAAGGAAAGTCAATCGAAGGACCAACAGGGACCAGCAAGGACACAGCTAGGAGGGTCCATCAGACGTCCTTTAGCACATCCGCAGTAGCACAGAGCAGGACTGTACCAGATTTTGGAGAAGCCCCACTGTAGTTATTGTGGGAAACGCGGGCACATTACGAGAGAGTGTCGGCTTCACTCAGGGCAGTGTATAAGGTATGGTTTCGGATAGCATATGGCCAGAGACTGTCCAGTGCAGCAGACATTGACGCTTCCACCGCCAATACAGAGGCCAGCACTTCCAGCACCGAAGCCAGCTCAGCAGATTACTAGAGCACCTCGACCCCCAGCAGCCAGAGGATTTCAGCGATGATCACTGCTACCTACTCAGGAAGACCAATTCACGAGGGCCAGACATGGACTACCACAAAGGACTAGACAGGCTTTTGCACTAGAAGTGGAAGGCGTGGAATAAAAGATTAATGTTATAGCAGGTATTACTCTTATTTTTACTTTTTTTACTATGACATTATTTGATACGGGAGCCACACACTCGTTCATATCTTCTAGTTTTGTTGCCAAGCACAATATTGCCACTACACCATTACCTAGTTGTGTTAGAATTTTCACCAGGGAGGAGTCGTATCTGTTAGTCGGATTTGTAGATCTTGTCCTGTAGTGATTCGTGGCAGAGAGATGAATGCCCGACTCTTAGTCTTTTCCATGCCAAACTTTGATATTGTACTTGGGATGGACTGGCTAAGGAAGGACCACGCTTTTTATAACTGCTTTGGAGGAAGCATTCTTTTTAAGGTACCAGGCCAACCGAAACTCGAGTTTGCACGGGGATCCACAGAAGTTCTTGATGGTATTTAGCTTGCAATGGATGATGTTATTTATCATCCTATCATTTCAGAGTTCCAAGATGGCTTTCAAAGGAATTGTCAGGACTACCTCCGGACAGAGACGTGAAATTCTCGATTGAGTTGACACCGGAAGAAGTGCCCATAGCGTCACATATTTATAGATTGGCAAAGAAGAGATGGATGAGCTGAAAGCACAGTTGGAAGAATTAGAAGAGAAAGGCTTTATCTGGCTAACTGCATCACCCTGGGGAGCACTAGTGTTGTTTACACCAAAGAAGGGTAGGTCAGTGCGTATATGCATCGACTACAGAGTCTTGAATGCGGTGATTGTGAAGAATAAATACCCATTGCCACGCATTGATGACTTATTTGATCATCTTAGTAGAGCCAAGGTGTTCTCGACGATAGACTTGAGATCGTGATATCACCAGGTGAAGGTGCGGAAGCAGGACATTTCGAAGACCGCATTCAGGACAAGATATGGAACTACGAGTTTCTGGTCATGCCATTTGGATTGACTAATGCTCCAGCTTTTTTTATGGACTTAATTAATCGAGTCTTCCATCAGTATTTGGACCAGTTTATGGTCGTCTTCATAGATGACATACTTGTCTATTCAAAGAGCTACGAGGAGCATGAGAAGCACCTGCGGATTATCCTGGAGACCTTGAGGGGAGAGAAATTATATGCGAAGCTGAGTAAATATGATTTCTTCTTGGACAGGGTCTCATTTCCTGGGCATGTCATCACGGGAGATGGTATTTCTGTTAATCCAAAAAAAATCTCGGCAGTTGAGATTCTTAAATCAGTATCGGAGGTAAGGAGTTTTCTTGGACTTGCAAAATATTACCGACGGTTCATAGAGAACTTCTCCAGGATAGCAGCACCTATGACTCGGTTGACGTACAAGGACCAAGAGTTCATATGGACCGACGAGTGTCAAGCCACTTTTGAGGAGTTGAAGAACGACTGACCTCAGTGCCAGTATTGACTATTCCATCAGGATCAAGAGATTATGTGATTTACAGTGACGCATCGGGAAAAGGCATGGGAAATGTGTTAAAGCAGCATAGCAAGGTGATTATAAATGCATCTAGACAGTTGCGAGTACATGAGAAGAATTATCCAACTCATGAATTGGAACTTGTAGCCGTTGTTTTTGCTATGAAGCTATGGATATATTACATATATGGGGAACAAGTGGAGATCAATACCGACCCAAAAAGCCTCAATTATGTCTTCACGCAGAAGGAGCTGAATATGAGGCAACGTCGGTGGCTTGAGTTGATGAACGACTTCGAGATAGAGCTACATTATCATCCAGGCAAGGCTAACATAGTAGCAAACGCGTTAAGCCGAAAGGCTGCAGCATACTTCTTGATGACACAGCGGGACTTACTAGAGGACTTGCAAGAGCTTGACATAGAAGTTGTATTACCCGGAGCAAATAGGACACTAGCCAACTTGTAAGTACAGTCATCACTAGTAGAGAGGATGAAGGCAGCTTTGCCTACGGATGCCAGATTCAGGAGGTTGAAAAAGAGAACAGAGGTTGGAGAGCAGACGGGATTGTGCATTCATAGTAATGGAACATTATGATATGGTGATCGTCTATATGTTCCCAATGGAGAGATTCGACAAGAGTTGATGGCAGAAGCTCATAGTTCAATATATTCTATTTATCCTGGAGGCACCAATATATATCGTGACTTACGATAGAACTTTTGGTGACATGGGATAAAAAGGGAGATAGTTTACTTTGTGGCCAAATATCTAGTATGTCAACAAGTAAAGGCTGAACATCAGAGAATAGTAGTGCTACTGCAACCACTTCTAATTCCTGAGTAGAAGTGGGAGAACATCACTATGGACTTCGTCACGGGCTTCCCGAGGAGTCCAAGTGGGCGAGATACTGTTTGGGTAATAGTAGATCGACTCACCAAGTCCACACATTTTTTGCCTTTTAGATTTGGCCAGTCTACAGAAGCTTTGGCTGACTTATACATGAGGCAGATCATGAGATTGTTCAGCATTCCGGTCAGCATTGTGTCAGACAAGTATTCGTATTTTATAACTCACTTTTGGAGAAGCATGCAGGAGAGTCTTGGTACTAGTCTGAAGTTCCGTACGTATTATCACCCAGAGATAGATGGGCAGTCCGAGCGTACTATTCAGACACTGGAGGATATGTTAAGGTCATGTATATTGGACTTTAGAGGATCATGTAAGGACCACCTACATCTTGTGGAATTTTCCTACAACAATAGCTATCAAGCAAGCATCCAGATGGCTCTGTTTGAAGCATTATATGGAAGAAAGTGTAGGCCTTTCGTGTGTCAGAGTAACGTGGAAGAATGTCAGATTCTGGGACCAGAGTTGGTAGTCAACACTGTAGAGACAGTGAAGAAGATACAGGGGCACTTGCGAGCAGCACAAGACAGTCAGAAGTAGTGGACAGATCTTTGCCGTCGTCCCTTGGAGTTTAAAGAAGGCGATCATGTCTTCTAGAGGATATCACCTACTAGAGACACTATTCATTTTAGAGGAGGTGGCAAGTTGAGTCCAAGGTATATTGGACCATTTGACGTGCTAGAGCGAGTGAGAGAAGTGGCGTATCGACCGGTACTACCACCCTTACTCGAGGAAGTGCTTGATGTATTTCACGTGTCACAACTTAGGCGATATGTGGCAGATAACAATCATGTTCTTGACCACTCCGAGATCACCATTGGGACGAGCTTGTCATACCAAGAGCAACCCGTGGGGATCCTTGATCGTCGAGAGAAGGTATTGAGGAATCAATCTATTCCTTTGGTCCGTGTAGCATAGAGGCATTAATGGCCAGGAGAATCCACTTGGCAGCACGAGGATGACATGCGCAAATATTTTTCGTATCTGTTCGAAGATCAAGGTATGATTTTACTTTGTTCCTTTCTACCAGACACCATTCTTGTTTCCTTGTCGTTGTTTAGTTTTAATTTTGAGGGCAAAATTCTTGTAAGTTGGGTAGAATATAAAATCCCCTAATTTAAAATCTTGTGGTCCGTAAAGATTTCCACACGCTCTCCGTACATATAGTATTTCTACAGCTTTAGAGCGAAGATAACTGTTGCTAACTCCAAATCGTGGGTGGGGTAGTTCTCTTCATGAGGGCGTAATTGTCTTGAAGCATAGGCAATTATTTTCCCGTGCTACTGAAGAACGCATCCCAAACCCTTTCCTGAAGCATCACTGTAAATAGTGAAACCTCATGTCCCAGATGACAACGTCAAAACCGGAGTTGTCGTCAATCTCTTCTTTATCTCATCAAACGCGGCCTGACATTCCTTTGTCTAGACAAAATCCACATCTTTATTGGTCAGCCTAGTCATCGGCTCTGCAATCTTGGTGAAGTCTTGTACAAATCTCCTGTAGTATCCTGCTAGTCCGAGAAAGCTCCTGATCTCTTCTACCGAACGGGGGTAACCCATGACTCCACTGCCACGATCTTCTTTGGGTTAACTGAAATTCTGTCACCCGTTACCATATGTCTAAGAAATTCAACCTTGTCAAGGAAGAACTCACACTTGGAAAATTTTCCATAAAACTCATGTTTCCTGAGAGTTTCCAAGACCATCCTCAGATGCTCTTCGTGCTCCTCTGGGGTCTTCGAATACACAAGAATGTCGCCGATGAACACCACTACAAACTTGTCATGGTACTAGTGGAATACCTTATTCATAAAGTTCATGAATACTGCTGGTGCATTGGTTAAACCAAACGGCATTACCGTAAATTCAAACTGTCCATATCTGGTCTGAAAAGCTGTCTTTGGTATGTCTTCTCTCTTCACCTTCACCTGGTGATAGCCTGACCTCAAGTCTATCTTTGAAAATACCTCGCTCTGCTCAATTGATCGAAAAGATCATCTATCCTCGGCAGCGAATATTTGTTCTTGATAGTGAGGTTGTTCAGAGCTCTATAATCGATACGCATGCGTACCGTGCCGTCCTTCTTTGGTATAAACAATATCGAGCTCCCCATGGAGATGAACTGAATCTAATAAAACCTTTGTCCTGTAGTTTCTCAACTTGCTTCTTTAGTTCTACCAGCTCGCTGTTGTTGACTCTATAGACATACTGTAAAATAGGCTCCGCTCTTGGTACCAAGTCTGTAGAGAATTCAACATCTATGTCTAGCGGCAAGCCTGGCAACTCCTTTGAAAATACATCCAGGAAGTCCGCTATCAGAGGATATGACAACTCCTCTTCTTCCTTCCAGGCTCTGCAAAAAGTGCTTTTGCACTGCTTTGTTGCTCCTCTGGCGACCTCAAACTCTGGTTCTCCTGGCGGTCAAAATATTACTCTGCCTCCGTGATAATCTATAGTAGCATGATGCCTACTCAACCAGTCCATTATGAGTACAATATTGTATCCCGGAAGTGTCATGACGAGTAAACTCACGCTCAACTCTCGAGCTCCCAATGATACTCTCTGATCCTTGCAATAATCATGGACTAGGATAATACCTCCTCCAATCGTGATCTTACAAATCTAATGGTTCCATCTCTAAACGATTTTTAAGAGCATAAGATACAGATACGAAACTATAGGAAGCACCAGAATCAAATAATGCAAGGGCTGGAATAGAATCAAGAGAAACTGGACCTGAAATAATGTCTCCAACTGGCTCGGCCTCCTCAATCATCATGGCGTATATGCGTCCCTGTGGTGCTCCTCTCTGCTGCTACTGGTGCTGAGCAAACCTCTGATGCTGTGGTGGAAGTGGAGGTCCCCTATGTTGGCCTCCTGGTCCTCTCTGAGCGGCAGTTCCACCCTGACGAGTCTGAATAGATGGGCAGTCCCTAAGCTGATGTGCTGATGATCCACAGGACAAGCATGTACCCAACCTCTTCCTGCAGATGTCTCTGGTATGTCCTATCTTTCCGTAATACGCACACAGGGCAACGGGCTGATTCTGTCTCTGTGGCTGTTGTTGCTGGATGTGTCCTCGAACTGGTGCCTGGTGCTGTTGATGCTGCGGCTGGAACGGCCTCTGTTGTTGTTGAAAGTATGGCACTTGGCCGGTCCTGTGTAACCACTTGTTCCTCCAGAAGTGTCGCGTCCTCTCTTGGGACTGAGGTCCAAGTCATCTTCAGCAATCTAGGCATCCATCAGAATACCCTCAAATATAGCAATGCGTCATTTCGAAGTACGAGACTTGATCTCTCTATTCAACCCCTTCCTGAATTTTTGGGCTCTGTCTCCTGGGTCTCGAATCATCGATGGTGCGAAATGACTCAAATGGCAAAACTCCGCGGTGTATTCGTCGACTAACATGTTTCCTAGGACTAAGTCATGGAACTGACTTTCCAATGCTCCAAAGCTACGTCAGGAAAGAGCTTCTCCTTGAAGAGCTCATTGATGTCCTCCCAAGTAAGTCCTTCGTCAGTGAGTCTTGGCTCTGTATGATACCACGTCATCGCGATATCAAATATCTGACTGCCAGCGGCCTTGATCTGAAGAATATCTGGAATCTATGCCAAACGTAAGTTCCTCTCTATATCCTCTAGCCAGTCGTCATCATAGAGTATTCTTTCAGTGTGTTTGAACTCTTGAAGCACAGAGGGTGCAAGCTGATAGTACTTAGCCTCTGGTACTGCTGGCCAGGATGCTGCTGTTGTCGTGCTACTCTCTCCACAGCCTGGAGAGCCACCTGATGAGCATTCTCCATGCCCTCTCTTATCAGCTCTATCTGTGCATGGTGCACCTCTGCTTGCACCCTCTGAGCCTCAGTTTGAACATGCTAAGCTTCTGCTGTCACTCTCTGGGCCTCTAACATGCCTTGGATTAGTGTGAACATCTGTGCCCCGTCAGTGGGCACACCTTCGGGAATCGGAGTCGGTGGAGGTGGAAGATTGTCTGTCACAGCTGGGGCAATCCTCTAAACAGGTGGAGGAGGAATCCCTACAGCTGCAGATACTCCCATATGAACAGGAGATGTAGGAGGAACTCCATATGTCTATTCGTCAGGTCGAGAGGTGGCAGATCTCTCTAAAGCTGCTGCTCCTAGTCTCAAGGACCTATTCTTCGGCGGCATCCTGAAGACAAATTGAAATGAATCAATTAAGCTAATAGATACAATATCATTAAGGAAGGACAGTAAAATTCTAAAGAAAGCAATCATTCAGAATAGCATTGTAAAGATCAAAAAATTTTAGTTGTGATTGAGCATACTCTCATCCTAAATCCTATTTCCTAGAGCAGGCTCGTAGTAGTACAACTAAGTTGCCGCACTACCACGATATCGCACAACTTGCGAAGCTAGACCTGCATGGGCCACCACTAAAAACGTATCACGACCCACACCCAAAAATTAGGCATGAGTCGTGGGTACGTCCGGCCTACGCCACAACATCGACGGTAGAACGCTGTCTAGGTCTCAATAATATACTAAACATAACTCACAACCTGTCAATGATATCAACTCCACAAGAAGGACAATAAAATAACATCTCTCAATATCTCATAATGTATACTCAATCATAATAACTATAAGAATAAATGGCACGATAAAGATAAGGAAGAATGACATAAGTCAAACATAATATCTTAAAATAGAGATAAACCACAGTCTAGCTGTCTAACATAATAGTCTCCACAAGTCTCAAATTAAACTCCACATAAGTCTCAATATAACTAAAATAACCTCAAAATAAGTCTCAAATGCATAAGATAAATGATGTCTAAATAACTGCAGGCTGTGTCTCCTCTAAAGGAATAGACTCCTCTAAGATCTCTGGTGTGTAGTCTGCATCTATAACTGGTCCATAATGTGTAGGACAAAAATCTTTAAGATCCTCTAAAAAAAATCCAGTCAGGATTAGAACAAAGTACAAGCACTAACAACAGTTCCACATATATTGACAAAAACTATAATACAGTGTGAAGAAATAAAAGATGGATATACATACTGGCAATAAGAAATACTGGAATAATGAAATACTGGAAATAAGAAATACTGGAGCATATGTCATCATCAATGGTACAACTAACAATGAACAGAAATGCAAGTGCATGCTAGATCAATGAACTAGAATATAAGTGAATACTAGAACAATAACTAGAATATAAGAAAATGCTAGAACTATGATCTGGAAATACATATATAGAATATCTAGCTAAGTGTGTGAAACATCAACATATCAAGTGATCGGCTTGGGACTGATCAGACTTGTTACATATGATTATCTATGATTCATGTAAGGTCAGGCTAACCATCCGGATAGCTATGATGCGAACAATAGTCAGGCTAATCACATGTAACAGGCTATGAGGCATCTAATGGTCAAGGTACACCGACGTGAGATGTGAGTTAGCTATGATGCATGTAGAGTTGGGTATGATCACATAATCTACTAATATCTCCCCGTCCCCAGCTAGCACAATGGATCCCAATCACGACTCCTCGTGATCGGTCTCGATGATGCCAACTCGGGTATACATAGTGTCAGAATCATGTATGCTATACAACTAGAATTATAGAAATAATTAACATAATAAAAACAGTTAGAGAATGTACTCGCTTGTGGTCCTCTGCTAGAAATACCAATGTCCTATTTTTGAGGTCTTGTCTGAATAATCCAACAGTCCTATAGACATCATTTAATAATAATATTGCATCAGTCGATACACTAACATACACACAATCATAATTACACTGAACTCAGCTACGCTAGGGGTGCTACTTGTCATCTAATAGGGTCAAGTGTGCGTCTAGCTGCACAGGTGTCACATTCTCAAATGCTGTGCATAATCAGACTGTCGATAACTAACATATGTCTCGCCAGTACGTCTGTGTACATAAGGCAGACACTCACAATCACTCAGGGTCACATGGTCAATGTAAATATGGGATCTCCATAATTAACACTAGGGGCATACAGTACATATAAAATATGTTCATAACTAGTATTAGCATTTAACTTCTTATATATATCTATATCTATATACATACCAATTTGAATATAATACTCATACGCGTACGTATACGCATATGAGTTGGGTATATTGCATGGCGTCTAGCAATCAATATCTAACAAACTTGGCATGAAACAACATGCTAAATCTTAACATCATTCACACATGAACAAAATCACAAGAGAAATACTTCTCACCTTGGTCTTGGCGTGCACGTGCATGTGCACGAGGGAGTATTCGACGTCAAGTCATGAGGTGAGACGGGGTCGTTCAGTCATCGAGAGGAGTCTGGTTCAACGGGCTACTGTCGAGGAGGGAAGTCGAGTTCATCGGGCTCAGGCGAATAGCAGCGCTGCGGTCGTGGTGGTGGCGTTCAGTCGGTCAGTCGGAAGGAGGTATGTCCGGCGAACTCGGGTGGATCCGGTAGATGGGTGGTTAGGACAGGTGATAGTGGTTCAGGAGGTTGAAGGAGAGGGGATGGCATCGGGTGGATCCGGTGGATCGGTGGAGGAGATCGGGTTTCAGGCGATGACGGGGTCGCTATTGAGGGAAGGGATGGCGGTGAAGGTGCAGGCGAGTTGGGGAGTTCTCAGGCGATGCGGCTCGATATTTCGGCGGACTCGGGATGACCGGCTCCGGCGGGTTGAAGGAGAGGGAGATGTTGATGGTTCAGCGGGGTCGTCTCAAGCGTGGGCTTCCAGCGAGGATGGCGAGGCGGTCGGGTGCTGGCGGGACTGGGCTCCGGTGGGACTACTCCGGTCGGTGGAAGGTGATGATGAACAAAAGGGAGGGGTTCGGCTAGGAACTAGGTTTAGGTTTAAAAAAAAAATAAGAATTTTTTTTATATATATGTAGAGAAGAGTTTGGAGGTTGACCTAGAAAGTTGGGCCTGGTCAACATCCTCCTTGGAAAAAAGGCTTTTGCTTCTCAAGTAGATATTTGGAGGGCTAGGATTGCATTGTTTCAAAATAGAGGGCTAAGGTTTGATGAAGGTTGATGTTGAGTGTTACACACTCCAAAATTATACAGAAAAATTACATGACCAATCAAGGAAGGAAAATAGGGTTTCTTTATGTGTTTGGTCCAAAGGGGTGTGGATACCTCAATAAACTTTTTTGATTAATTTAATTAAAATTAATATAATAGGTATTCTAAAATTAATTGGAATTACATGGAGTTAAAATTAGGTGGGACACAAGTGTCATGGATAAAGAAGACTCAGAATAGAATATTATCATAATTTGGGTTGCACTAAATGGGTCAAGATTGAGTCTCCAATTTCGATTGGAACGCACAAGGATACAAAGTTAAATTTATATAGAAATAAATATAATCATTTGTGACGAATGTTGTGCGACTAAAATAAAGCATAAAAGGGCATAGTTATGAGTCACACAAGGATCAAAATAGAAGGCCGACATGTCTAGGACAAGGGTATAAAATTTATAGGAAGGCAATGGCTAGAGTAGTGCTCCAATTATCGAATCAACGGTAAGGTACAATAATCAATTAAAAATCATAGCAATTAAATATAAATAAATATCATGTAATATAAACACATTAAATTAAATAAATAAAAAGACGAAAATATCCCTATTTTGGAATGTGGTAGTGACAGGTCTACCCTCCTTAAAAGAATTTTGTCCTCGAAATTAAAATAAACTAGCACAAGCACAAACAATCAACAAAGAATTATACCTCAAGTCTAAAAGAGATACGGATACTGCTCGCGCATTTCGTCCTCTCTCTTCTAGGTTGACTCACCTGGAGAGTGATGTCTCCATGTAACACGAACCAAGGGAATAGCCTGGTTTCGCAATACCTTCTCTCTACGATCCAAGATCTCTACGGGTTGTTCAGGATAGCTGAGAGTCGGTCCAACCTCGATCTCCGAGTGATCCAGTACGTGACTAGGATCTGCCATGTACCGTCTCAGCTGTGACACATAGAACACGTCATGCACTCCATTTAGAGCAGGCGGCAAGTCCAGTCTATAGGCCACTGCACCGACCCTTGCAAGAATACTGAAAGGTCTGATGTAACGTGGACTAAGCTTTCCGCCTCTACCAAAATAAATCATGCACCGTATCGGAGAAATCTGTAGGAACACCAAATTGCTAACCTAGAACAAATAGTCTTACCACGCAATCTAAAACAAATAATCATAAACCAAAATAATAAAACTTATACCTGAAACTCTAGGGGTCTACGGTGGCTATCGGCCCAATATCGTTGTCTTTCCTGCTCCACTCGGAGTCTGTCTCTGATGACTTTCACCTTTTCTACTGCATCCACGACCATTTATGTTCCTAACAAGGCTGTCTCTCTCTCCAACATCATCACAAGATAATGGTGTACGACACCTTCATCCATATAAAGCCTCGAATGGTGATATCTCAATGCTGGCCTGGTAGCTGTTATTCTAAGCAAACTCTACTAGGTATAGATGATCCTCCCAAGAACCTCCGAGATCCAAAATGCAAGTACGTAGCATATCTTTAAGAGTCTGAATATTCCTTTCAGACTGTCCGTCTGTCTGAGGGTGATACACGATACTGAATTTGAACTGAGTGCCCAAGCTAGCCTGTAGACTCCTCCAGAAGTGGGAAATGAAATGACTATCCTGATCTAAGATGATGCTTACATGAACCCCATAAAATTTGACAATCTCTTACACATACATCTTTGCTAGTTTCTATGTCGATGTACCCTCCTTGAATGGTAAGAAGTGGGCTGAATTGGTTAACCTATCTACGATGACCCAAATCTCGTCCTTTCCTCTTGGAGAATGTGGAAGCCCTGAAACAAAGTCCATAGTCACGTGCTCCCACTTCCATTCTGGAATAGGTAAAGGTTAAAGCAATCCACCTGGCCTCTGTCGATCTGCTTTTACCTGCTGGCACACTAAACATCGGGATATAAAGTGTGCTACATCACGCTTCATACTATACCACCATACGTGCTCCCTCAGATCTTGATACATCTTGTTGGCACTGGGATGCATCGAGTACTGAGAGTGATGTGCCTCATGTAAAACCTCTCCGCACAGCTCTCCACTCGGTACACACATCCTCGTATTGTGCCTTAAAGATCCATCATCCGCAATAGTGAAGTCGTCTATCAATCATGCCCGAACTTATGCCTTGATACTCCTTAGAGTCTCATCATCATACTGTGTAGCTCTAATTCTATCTATCAGTTCTGATTGTATCGGCAATCCCCACATCTGAATCTCAACACCTGGAACTAGCACTTCAATTTCCAAGCTTTCAAGATCGGCCAATAAATGTCTATCTGTAGTCAAGTACATAGCCATCGGATACCTGCTCAAGGTATCGGCGACTACGTTGGCCTTTCCTGGATGGTACTGTAATGAGATGTCAAAGTCTTTCATCAACTCCAGCCAACTTATCTACCTCATGTTCAGCTCTTTCTGTGTAAATACGTACTTCAAGCTCTTGTGGTCCGTGAAGATTTCCACACGCTCTCCGTACAGATAGTGTTTCCACAGCTTTAGAGCAAAGATAAATATTGCTAACTACAAATCGTGGGTGGGGTAGTTCTTTTTATGAGAGCATAATTGTCTTAAAGCATAGGCAATTACTTTTCTGTGCTGCTGAAGAACGCATCCCAAACCCTTTCCTGAAGCATCACTGTAGATAGTGAAACCTCCTGTCCTAGATGACAATATCAAAATCGGAGCTATTGTTAATCTCTTCTTCAGCTCATCAAATGCGGCCTGACATTTCTCTGTCCAGACAAAATCCACATCTTTATTGGTCAGCCTAGTCATCGGCTCTACAATCTTGGAGAAGTCTTGTAAAAATCTTCTGTAGTATCCTGTAGTCCGAGAAAGCTCCTGATCTCTGCTACAGAAGTGGGGGTAACCTATGACTCCACTGCCTCAATCTTCTTTGGGTTAACTGAAATTCGGTCACCCGTTAGCATATGTCTAAGAAATTCAATATTGTCAAGGAAGAACTCACACTTGGAAAGATTCCCATACAACTCCTCTTTCCTGAGAGTCTCCAAGACCATCCTCAGATGCTCTTCGTGCTCCTTTGGGATCTTCGAATACACAAGAATATCGTCGATGAACACCACTACAAACTTGTCAAGTTACTGGTGGAATACCTTGTTCATAAAGTTCATGAATACTGTTGGTGCATTGGTTAAACCAAACGGCATTACCGTGAATTCAAACTGTCAATATCTGGTCTGAAAAGCTATCTTTGGTATGTCTTCTCTCTTCACCTTCACCTGGTGATAGCCTGACCTCAAGTCTATCTTTGAAAACACCTTCGCTCTGCTCAATTGATCGAAAAGATCATCTATCCTCGGTAGCGAGTATTTGTTCTTGATAGTGAGGTTGTTCAGAGCTCTGTAATCGATACACATGCGTACCGTGCCGTCCTTCTTCGGTACAAACAATACCGGAGCTCCCTATGGCGATGAACTGGATCTAATGAAACCTTTGTCCTATAGTTCCTCAACTTGCTTTTTTAGTTCTACCAGCTCGCTGTTGTTGACTCTATAGACATATTGTGAAATAGGCTCCGCTCCTGGTACCAAGTCTATAAAGAATTCAACATCTATGTCTGGCAACAAGCCTGGCAACTCCTTTAGAAATACATCCAGGAACTCCTCTATCAGAGGATGTGGCAACTCCTCTTCTTCCTTCCAGGCTCCGAAAAAAGTGCCTTTGCTCTACTTGGTTGCTCCTCTGGCGACCTCAAACTCTGGTTCTCCAGGCGGTCAAAATATTACTCTGCCTCCGTGAAAATCTATAGTAGCATGATGCCTACTCAACCAGTCCATTATGAGTACAATATCTTATCCCGGAAGTGGCATGACGAGTAAACTCATGCTCAACTCTCGGCCTCCCAATAATACTCTCCGATCCTTGCAATAATCACGGACTAGGATAATGCCTCCTCCAGTCGTGATCTTGCAAGTCCTATCTAATGGTTTCGTCTTTAAACGATGTTTAAGAGCATAAAATACAGATACGAAACTATAGGAAGCACCATAATTAAATAATGCAAGGGCTGGAATAGAATCAAGAGAAACTGAACCTGAAATCACGTCTCCAGCTAGCTCGGCCTCCTCAATCGTCATGGAGTATGTGCGTCCCTGTAGTGCTCATCTCTGCTGCTGCTGGTGCTGAGCAAACCTCTGCTGCTGTGATGGAAGTGGAGGTCCCTTATGTTGGCCTCCTGGTCCTCTTTGAGCGGCTATTCCATCCTGACGAGTCTGAATAGATGGGCAGTCCCTAAGCTAATGTGCTGATAATCCACAGGACAAGCATGTACCCAACCTCATCCTGCAGATATCTTCGGTATGTCCTATCTTCTTGTAATACGCACATTGGGCAACGGGTTGATTCTGTCTCTATGGCTGTTGTTGCTGGATGTGTCCTCGAACTGGTGCCTGGTGTAGCTGATGCTGCGGCTGGAACGACATATGTTGTTATTGAAAGTGTGGCGCTTGGCCGGTCCTGTGTTACCACTTGTTCCTCCAGAAGTGTCATGTCATCTCTTGGGCTCGAGGTCCAAGTCATCTTCAGCAATTTGGGCATCCATTCGAATACCCTCAAACGTAGTAATTCGTCGTCCCGAAGTACGACACTTGATCTCTCTATTCAGCCACTTTCTAAATTTTCGGGCTCTGTCTCCTGGGTCTCGAATCATCGATGGCACGAAATGACTCAAATGGCAAAACTTCGCGGCGTATTCGTTGACTGACATGCTTCCTAAGATTAAGTCATGGAACTGACTTTCCAATATCCCAAAGCTACGTCAGAAAAGAACTTCTCCTTGAAGAGCTCCTTGAAGTCCTCCCAAGTAAGTCCTTCGTCAGTGAGTCTCGGCTCTGTACGTTACCACATCATCGTAATATCAAATATCTGACTGCCAGCAGCCTCGATCTGAAGAATCTCCAGAATCTGTGCCAAACAGATGTTCCTCTCTATATCCTCTAGCCAGTCGTCAGCATAGAGTATTCCTTCGGTGCCTTTGAACTCTCGAGGCATCATCCTCTTAAATTCTACTATAGTACTTGGCCTCTGGTGCTTCTGGCCAGGATGCTGCTGTTGTCGTGCTACTCTCTCCACAGCCTGGAGAGCCACCTGATGAGCATTCTCCATGCTCTCTCTCATCAGCTCTGTCTATGCCTTGTATACCTCTGCTTGCACCCTCTGAGCATCAGTTTGAACATGCTGAGCTTCTGCTGTCACTCTCTGGGCCTCTAACATACCATGGATTAGTGTGAAAATCTGTGCCCCGTCAGTGGGCACACCTTCGGGAATCGGAGTCGGTGGAGGTGGAAGGTTGTCTGTCACAGCTGGGGCAATCCGTTGAACAGGTAGAGGAGGAATCCCAATAGCTGAAGATACTCCCACATGAACAGGAGATGTAGGAGGAACACCAGATGTCTGTTCGTCAGGTTGAGAGGTGGCAGATCTCTCTAAAGCTGCTGCTTCCAGTCTTAAGGACCTAGTCTTCGGCGGCATCCTGAAGACAGATTAAAATGAATCAATTAAGGTAATAGATACGATATCACCAAGGAAGGACAATAAAATTCTAAAGGCAGCAATCATTCAGAATAGCATTATAAAGATCAGAATTTCCTAGTTGTGATTGAGCATACTCTCATCCTAAATCCTATTTCCTAGATCAGGCTCGTAGTAGTACAACTAAGTTATCGCAATACCACGACATCGCACAACTTACGAAGCTAGACATGCATGGGCCACCACTAAAAATGTGTCATGACCCGTACCCGAAAATTGGGCATGAGTCATGGGTACGTCCAGCCTACGCCGCAGCATCGGCGGTAGAACACTATCTAGGTCTCAATAATATACTAAACATAACTCACAACCTGTCAAAGATATCAACTCCATAAGGAGGACAATAAAATAATATCTCTCAACATCTCATAATGTATACTCAATCATAATAACTATAAGAATAAATGGCACGATAAAGATAAGGAAAAATAACATAAGTCAAACACAATATCTCAAAATAGAGATAAATCACAGTCTAGCTGTCTAACATAATAAGTCTATACAAGTCACAAATTAATACCCACATAAGTCTCAACATAACTAAAATAACCTCAAAATAAGCCTCAAATACATAAGATAAATGCTGTCTAAACAGCTGCAGGCTGTGTCTCCTCTAAAGGAATAGACCCCTTTAAGATCTCTGGTGTATAGTCCGCATCTATACCTGGTCCATAAGGTGTAGGACAGAAATCATCAAGATCCTCAAAAAAAATATCCAGTCAGGATTAGAGCAAAGTACAAGCACTAACAACAGTTCCACATATATTAACAAAAACTATAATATGGTGTAAAGAAATACAAGATGGATATAAATACTGGCAATAAGAAATACTGGAATAATAAAATACTGGAAATAAGAAATACTGGAGCATATGTCATCATCAATGCTACAACTAGCAATGAATAGAAATATAAGTGCATGCTAGATCAATGAACTGGAATATAAGTGAATACTAGAACAATAACTAGAATTGAAGGAAATCCTAGAACTATGATCTGGAAATACATATATAGAATATCTAGCTAAGTGTGTGAAACATCAGCATATCATGTGATCAGCTTGGGACTGATCAGGCTTGTTACATATTATTAGCTATGATTCATGTAAGGTCAGGCTAACCATTCAGATAGCTATGATGAAAGCAATAGTCAGGCTAATCACATGTAACAGGCTATGAGACATGTAATGGTCAGGCTGCTCCGACGTGAGGTGTGAGTTAGCTATGATGCATGTAGAGTAGGGTATGATCACATAATCTACTAATATCTCTCCGTCCCCAGCTAGCACGATGGATCCCAATCATGACTCCTTGTGATCGGTCTCGATGATGCCAACTCATGTATACATAGTGTCAGAATCATGTACGCTATACAACTAGAATTATAGAGATAATCAATATAATGAAAAATGTCAGAGAATGTACTCGCCTGTGGTCCTCTGCTGGAAATACCAATATCCTATTTCCGAGGTCTTGTTTGAATAATCCAACAGTCCTATAGACATCATTTAATAATAATATTGCATTAATCGATACACTAATATACACACAATCATAATTACATTAAACTCAGCTACGCTAGGGGTGCTACTTGTCATCTAACAGGGTCAAGTGTGCGTCTAGCTGCACAGGTATCACGTCCTCAAATGCTGTGCATAATCAGACAGTCGATAACTAACATATGTCTCGCCAGTACGTCTGTGTACATAAGGCAGACACTCATAATCACGCAGGGTCACATGGTCAATTTAAATACGGGATCTCCATAATTAATACTAGGGGCATACAGAACATATACAATATGTTCATAACTAGTATTAGCATTTAACTTCTTATATATATCTATATCTATATAAATACCAATTTGAATAAAATACTCATACACGTACGTATACACATATGAGTTGGGTATATTGCATCTAGCAATCAATATCTAACAAACTTGGCATGAAACAACACGTTAATCTTAACATCATTCACACACGAACAAAATCACAAGAGAAATACTTCGCACCTTGGTCTTGGCGTGAAAGTGCACGAGGGGGTATTCGACCTCGAGTCATAAGGTGAAACAGGGTCGTTCAGTCATCGAGAGGAGTCGAGTTCAGCGGGCTGTTGTCGAGGAGGGAAGTCGAGTTCATCGGGCTCAGGCGAATGGCAGCGCTGCGGTCGTGGTGGTGGCGTTCAGCGGTCAGTCGGGAGGAGGTATGTCAGTCGGACTCGGGTGGATCCGGTGGATGGGTGGTCAGGATAAGTGATGGTGGTTCAGGCGGTTGAAGGAGAGGGGATGGCGTTGGGTGGATCCGATGGATGGGTGGAGAAGATCGGGTTTCAGGCGGTGACGGGGTCGCTGTCAAGGGAAGGGATGGCGGTAAAGGTGAAGGCGAGTTGGGGAATTCTCAGGCGAGGCTGCTCGGTGGTTCGGCGGACTCGGGATGACCGGCTCCGGCGGGTTGAATGAGAGGGATATGGTGATGGTTCAGCGGGGTCGGCTCAGGCGTGGGCTTCCGACGAGGATGGCGAGGCGATCGGGTACTGGCGGGACTGGGCTCCGGCCAGACTACTCCGGTCGGCGGGAGGGGATAATGAACAGGAGGGAGGGGTTCGGCTAGGAACTTGGGTTAGGTTTAAGAAAAAAATAAGAAAAAGTTATATATATATATATATATATGTAGAGAAGAGTTTGGAGGTTGACCTAGAAAGTTGGGCCTGGTCAACATCCTCCTTGGAAAAAGGGCTTTTGCTTCTCAAGTTGATATTTAGTGGGCTATGATTGCATTGTTTCAAAATTGAGGGCTAAGGTTTGATGAGGGTTGATGTTGAGTGTTACACACTCCAAAATTATAGAAAAAAATTACATGACCAATCAATAAAGGAAAATAGGGTTTCTTCATGTGTTTGGTCCAAAGGGGTGTGGACACCTCAATGCACTTTTGCATAAAAGTGCCCAACAATTGAAAATTACACAAAGTAGGGTTTTTGGATTATTTTAATTAAAATTAATATAATATGTGTTCTAAAATTACTTGGAAGTACATAGGATTAAAATTAGGTGGGACACAAGTGTCATGGATAAAGAAGACTCAGAATAGAATATTATCATAATTTTGGTTGCACAAAATGGGTCAAGATTGTATCTCCAATTTCGATTGGAACGCACACCGATACAAAGTTGAATTTATATAGAATTAAATACAATCGTTTGCGACGAATGTTGTGCGACTAAAATGAAGCACAAAAGGGCATAGTTATGAGTCACACAAAGATCAAAATAGAAGGCTGGCACGTCTAGGACAAGGGTATAAAATTTGTAGAAAGGCAAAAGCTAGAGTAGAGCTCCAATTATCGAAGCAACGGTAAGGTACAATAATCAATTAAAAATCACAGCAATTAAATATAAATAAATATCATGCAATATTAACATATTAAATTAAATAAATAAAAAAATAAAAATACCCCTATTCTGGAATATGGTAGTGACAAATCCATTAAATATTTTAATCTAATTGAAAGATTTTCTTCTCAATATAAACAAGAATTTTACTATTCTTTTTGTTTTATTTGTTAAATTTTTCGGCCTACAAAACGACCAAAAACTTGTTATTTCAAAACTAAAATTTTGTGATACAGAGTGTGTCTCGCCAAACGGGACCGCCTCATCGTGTACCAATTACACCAAAAGACACGTATGGTATATCCTGATATGTGAGCTTTCGTGAAAGTTGATTCGGATATGTGTGCGCGTCGGAATCAACCCATATCCGTAAAAAGTTTTCATATCGCGACTTTTGCAAACAATCCTACTTTGTGTACGCTCATCAGAATACGATAAAACTTGCACCATTGGATTCGTGGTATCACGCTGGTCCTGTGACCCAAGTTTCACGCGATTCCAAGACAGTTGAACCAACCTCCTATTCGCGGGCCCCACGGTTTGACTGGAAGGACGAATTTGTGATCGGCTCACGAGAATCCAAAATTGGACATACCATTGAGTTTGCATTGTCGTCGACCTATAATTTGTTTGACTTAGAGATCTTTACCCCTGACATACATTTCGGTGCAAAGTAGGCCACATATGGACCCCGCTTTGACCCAAAATTACTCTTTTGCCTCTGTGTCCAAATTGGAAGAAAGGGTAGTATTGTCTAGCTATCACGCTGATTCCAGAAATGTTGGTGATATTTATTTTAGCATCCGAAGAAGTTTACTCGAAGGCCATAGTTTCTTATCCCTTGTGCTTGACGACTAGACGTTTATATTACGCAGCTTTCCTGTCAAGCAAGTATACCTTGCCATTGTACTATGATTTACATTCTATATGGTGCATGCATTTTTTTCTGTTATTTAGTTCATATATTTTAATTTCTATATAAACTGCGCGTCCAAGAATAACTTTGGTGCAACGACGGCGGCGTCGCATTTTGTCTTTATTATATATTATGCATATTGACCTAGTTTTATGAGACCATCTCATTATCATGAGGCATTCTTATATTTTATTGGTCGTGACACTGTTGTTACACGAGTGTGAGTCACATATAGGATACGAACTTGCGTATTCGACTAGCCACCGGTGCGTATAGGACGTACGACGGATAGGGATATCTGCTGATAGAATTGCATGATTAGAAGCCTTGGCAGTCATTAGAGATGTCATTGTGTCATGGATATAGCATGAATAGAGCATGGGGTAGAAAAAACAACAAGTAAGGCGTTCGGGCTCTTTTGCACTTTTTTTATGTAACTCGTACGCTCCGCCGGAGATGCGTGGTCAGATGACCCTTATATTATATATCTACAGGCAGCCTCTACCGTTCAAAAGACGTAATACTTTTTAGGCCCCTGATTCTCCAAGAGAATCATGCCAATCATATTTTTGCCAAATAGCCCACGTGTTAGAAAGTTGTTCTCAAAGTGCATTCACATAGACGGTTAGGCGACCCATGGATGTTTACGTTTAGTACTTTATTAGCATGCTTCTATGTATATTGTTACATCCCTCTGTGGACCTGGTCCTTTTTCAGGTGTAGACGAGCAGGACTATCCACAGGAGTGCGGACCCGGACCTGACGCTTCATACCAGATTGAGGAGGTCTTACCTTCGGAGTACCCCTGATTCTTCACAGCTAATTGATATTTTAATTGCTATTCTTTTATTGATATTTATCTTATATTATAGTTTGATATCTTCTCTCATTTAGTTTTAGTATAGTCGATTGGTAGTGGATTTGTTTCTACCCGACTATCATTCTTTGATCTTTCATATTTGAGATTCAGTTATTTATTTCCTATTTCTTTATTTATGCTATGGATGAGACATAGATTGTGTGTGACTTGTGTTGACAATATATTACCACTTGTGGATTTGATATTCATATACAGCGTACGTATGTGTTACGATCTTCCAACACATTGGAGTTGTCGTATACATACGGCTGGGATGTTATGTATTCCTAGTTCTACGTATTTGGGACTAGGGCGTGACAGGACCACAACCCTTAAACCAAACAATGACCGTGGTTGCAGACCTTCACCCGAGCAGAACTTTGCACTCTAACCACGTGCCAAAAGAAAATAGAATATAACAGGACAAGCTTGTCTGACAAGACAAATGACATATCACGGCCAAACATGCCTATGACTTGCTATAATTAACTAAAAACCTAATTACTAAGAAATGCATGTTTTGAAGAATATCGCTATCGTCGGCACTGCAGTCAACCCAGATGGCTAAGGGTACGCTTGTAATTAAACTAGTCACATTACACAAAACAAAACTTGTAACTTGTCACCGATAAACATAAACTTGATCTTAAAATCATAATTTTATCTAATGGCATAAAATTGAATGTAAACTAATATTAGAAAAGAATATTGCATATAAACTTGTATTGTGAGCATAAACTTATATATAAAATTGTTTTGTAAGTGCCGTAGCATATCACAGATATTGTAACCATATTATGAAACAAATTTTATGACTACCACGGTATATCACAAAGTCTTATATGTTTCGTGGCATATAAACTTGGTAAGTGTCACGACCCGCACACAGAATTAGGGTACGAGTACGTGGGTAATTCCAGCCTACGCCGCAGCATCAGCGATAGAACGTTGTCTAGGTCATCACTAACTAACTATCATCTCACACAATATATAATTTGTCAATGATATCTAAACTCCAAGAAGGAGGAGAATATGATAATAAAGACAATTATAAATACTCGATCACAAATCTAAAGCATGATAAGATATCAAAGAAGTCTAATAACTACAAAGTCTAAACAACAACAACAATAACAAATAGAAATAATATACAAGTCTCAAATATAAGCCGAAAATAAATCTGGTACCAATATGCTAATAAAACTAGCGAGGCTAACCAGTGATTCCGGCTAGTCCTTCCAGCAATCACTCCTGAGCTATGGCATCCATGGATGTACCATCAATATCCTGAGGTCCGTAATAGGTCGGACATCATTCCTTCGGATCCTCTGAAAAATGTTATCCAGTCAGGATTGGAGCAAAGTACAACCCAATAGCAGTTCCAATTAATTGACAAAGATTATAAAATAGTTATAGAAAGTAATACATGATGAACAAGGAAAGTAAATAAATCTGAGAATAAATACAGTCACAGTTAATTTAAGAAAAAAGACAAGTTAAGCTTGGTGAATCAAGATAGTATGGTAAATAAAGACTGTAAATAAATGGAAACTGAACTATGATGTGTGTCTAACAAGTATCGTGTGAAGCCAGCAAGAATGTAACTAGACTAGTGTGCTTTGAAATACCACATTCGACATGTAAATGGCTAAAGATAATACGGCTCATCGCACGTGAGGTGCGAATGCTATTATTCCAGATTAGACCAGTATGGGTGATTCCAGCTTTTGGGAATGTTTATATGTCTACTAAGATATTTTTTTGCCCAACTAGTATCAATGAATCCATATTCTGACACACAAATCAAGTACAAGGTCAGTCAGATAAAAGTAAGTGATGCCAGTAAATGAGTCCTGATGTGATGCCAGTAAGAGTCATGAAGTAGGGCCAGACAAGTATGATGCATGTGTCGTAAGAGAGTGAATCTAGATAATACTATCTGTGTATTCATAGTGTCGAGGAATCAAGTAAAATAATGTTATAAACTAGAATCAAAGTAGATATCAAATAATGAAAACTATCAGAGAATGTACTCGCTTGATGTCCTGAGCTGACAATACCAATATGTGTCTGGACTGGAGTCAAAGTGACGTAATATAAAATATGAATGTCATTTGGTGTATTGAATGACAAACATGCTTAAACAAATTAAAATATAATTTCTAGGTCCAATCTAGGCCATACTAGTCAAACTAGGTCAACACCAGGTCAAACTAATCCAACTTGGTCAAACTAGTCAATTCTAGGTAGTATTAGTCCATACCTAAGTTTTAGGCCGTTTCTATGTCTTCACTAGGTTATGCTAGCTAATTCCAATTATATTAGCTAATATAAGGCTACACTAGCTAAGGTAGATACTTAAAATACCATATATACTATATAGACTCTATATAATCATTATTTTATATTATCTATCCAATTATACTAATACCTTACCAATATAACCAAAATGGCAACCCTTAACCTATTACCTTAACTTAATCAAATATTCTAAACTCAATACCTAGGACAAATACCTTGGCATCTCAACAATACCTTAACATCTAGATATTCTAGATGCTTAGAGGCACATACTCTTCACTTCATATTTGGCCATCCAACTACTGCAGTTGCTTGCTAGGGCAAGCAACTGCAACTTGCTATCCCACACCCTTTGTTTTCAGCATAAATTTCTCCTTTTTTCCTCACCTGTCCAGATACTTCATTCTAATTGTGGAACCCAGTTACTACTTATACACTTAACATCAGTACCCATCACATCTGTACAACCCTTGCACTGATACACACATAGTCACCTACTTAAATCTAATACTTAACTTGCTTACCTTACACACTCAAAATCTAGCTAGGATAACTCATCTTGACACACCCCATGCATCTAGATATCCAATATCTACACTAATCTCACTATATTCTGGACATTAGAACCATCATACAACCCACATAAACACATTGCTCTCGCATACTGCCACTACTCATCTCAAATTTTGCAATCTAAGTTCAGTCCTACTTTTCTAAGCCATATCATTCACTTTTCATTCACTCTAACCGATACTACTGCACACACACACATACACCCTCACTTGACACCAACACAACTTCACCTTTCATTCATTTGTACACAATAACCTCCACACACACAATCTAAATTAAGTGCTCAGAACCCTCTTTCACTCTCACTCACTCCCTCACACACTAAATTGTGCACAACCTCACACCCCTACCTTGATATCCTGACACTAATATCAACTACGCATGGGTATCCCCATTAGTTGAACCATGCACACATATCTGATACATGAGCACTGATACACTCATGTATCAGTCTTCTCATGAGTTATACCTCATCACAATTACCCAAATATCTGAGAACTCTTCACCAACACCATACTGCAACTTCTCATAGAGTTCCCCTCATCAACAACAATAATTGTAATACCAACACTTGCACACATGAACACTTACACTCGATCCTCCCCTTGCACAGTCATATAAACATAGCAGCAACACACAACAATCTAACACCACTTCACCCTCTCATAATGCTATTGCTAATGACTACATATAAGGATACTCACCATAACAAATATGAAACCTCATCATACACCCTATCCAACTATCAATGTATCCTGGTACCATAGCTCGATTATAATATAATTCAGACCAGTTGCAAGACTGTGCCCACACCACAAGATTGAACATGATGCTGCTTCTTCCAGGAACTGATGTCTACCCTGTACTCTACTTCCCACTGCAGTACAGTTATAAGTGCTGTTGAAATCACTTACAGGCACTGCCTGCAGAATATTCACTACACAGTGGACTGTAAGAATACTACTATTGTAGTGCTAACCCCTACCATCTACTCTCCTACTGCTACCTCCATATTTATAATATTGAACCAACAATTCCTCTCCCCATATAACTGAACCCAGGACACCCTTAACCGATATCAAGTCACACATGCATTGATGTGACTAGTCCACAAGTGTACTATAGTATAGGCAATAAAATATCAAACCTTCCTCCTCTTATGATTGTCCACACTGCTCTCTCTCCCACTATATACTTCTAGCACACACAAACACAACTCACACACACAACTATCACACTAAACACTATAACTACAACACACACACACACACACTCTAACTAAACACAACACTACACCATCAGTCACCCCCCTAGGCACACTACAAAATCCTCCATTACAATATCAGTTTAGTGCACTCTTGGACATTGCCTACACTAATATTGCAGACAGCAAGCTATTTTTCCCCTCTTCTCATGGTTGTTAGCAAACTTCCATTCTCTGTGTTACAAATTAGTTGCTCCCAATATAGTTGTTGCATTGGAACTAAATAATTGTTGTTGTGCAACTATCCTCGTATCACACGGTTCCAAACAACCCCTTCACACTAGCAATAGACCAATCACCAAACACCTTGTGCATAGCTCTTCATCTCAATACCCTCACATACTATGATACATCGTAAAATCTTATAGAACACCATATATATATACCAGGTGTTCTATATATATATATATATGGTGTTCTATAAGATTTTACGATGTATCATAGTATGTGAGGGGATTGAGATGAAGAGTTGTGCACAAGGTGTTTGGTGATTGGTCTATTGCTAGTGTGAAGGGGTTGTTTGGAACCGTGTGATACCAGGATAGTATATATATATAATAGCATAAAAATAGTTATGGTAGCCATTTCTATGCAATTAAAGAAAAGATACACAATATGACACCAAATACATAATAATACAACTAGACTAATTAGTCATAATAGAAATTGAAGAGATATCTCACTCATATGCACAAATTACCCAAAATGGGATCTATATCACACCATATCACAAAATACCATGATACGACCTACTCGTATCCATTTGTGGATGCGTACCTAGTCCCACAATCCCGATCTAAGTCTAATTAGATCTAATTGGTCTCATGATACACACTTGATGTGTCAATCTTAGAATTCTCCCTAATTAGACATAAATCACCATGTAGATTCCATAATACAAGTTATATGAACCTAGTTCTTGATCCTATGGGTAGCTCTAAGCCAAGGGATGATTCCTAATAGGTAAATGCATGAATAAAAGTCTTAATTAAGTGGTGAATTCAGAATTTATCTATTGGGAGATGGATTTCCATTGAAATACTAAATGGACATAATTAGGACATAATTCTCCTTGTCAATTCCTCTTCCCTCAAGTGCTCCTTACACTCCAAGTTCTAATGCTTCCTAGATGATGAAATTGAGAGAGAATGAATGTGAATTGGATTAAATTTGATGCAGGGATAAAGTAAAGTGGGAATAAACTAAATTGGGGATCTGGAATGACCAATATGGATTAAATTTGATGAAGGAATCCCTCTTAAATTTGGCCGACCACCTTCTCTTCCCTTCCAAACAATAACTAATGACCAATGTTCCCCTACTAACTAGTCATGAGATATTAATTAGGTAGATTATATTATGAAGCTTCTAAACTAATAAAAATTAATCTAACTCTCCTAATTAACTAAAAGAATAAGTCTAATTTGGCCTAGTCCAATATTGGGCTCAATGTGTCATGACAGGTTCTAATTATGTCCACTAGTGTCAAGCCCAAATAAATAAGCTAGTCCACTAACTCTTAAATAAATAGCACAATACATAATAATAATTAGTAGCACAATATATATATATATATACAATCACTAACTATAATAAATACAAAATGGAAAAAATACCCTCATTTAGAAATATGGGGGTGATAGTAGGTCATGGGGCCCTTGCCTAGTAGGGTTGGCCCATGCCTCATGGGGCCCTTGGAGATCGGGGTAGCCGGTAGAACAATATTATTCCCTCCCAATGATCTAAGTAAATCTTATATTTTCTAATTACTACCAAATTATTTCAAGTTCTCGAGTCATGGACACTTGAGAAACTTCTTGGGATTAAGAGTTACAGGTACGAGCTATTCACGAGTTATCATTGGCGAACTTATCGTATTCGCGACATGCGAAACATTGGGCAATACTCACACTCGATTTCCTGAGGCCAAATGCAATAGGTTAACATACTCAATAATTTCTACGGTGTCTTGAGGGTTAGAACATGTATTAAATTTTAAGAGCACAACATCCAACTATATAATACACAAAGAAATATACTAAGCAAAAATGGAAGGAACGCATGATAAAACCAGCTACATAGAAAAGTTGGCCGCATATGCGATATGGACACATGCAGGGAATACAAGGAATGCAGGACGCATAGGATGCTAGGAGCATAAGATATAGGGGGCATGTATGACACATGGGATGCAAGGCAGATATAGGGCGCATGAGATGCAAGAAGCATGCAGGGCGCAGTCATGCGCCCAACAAGATAGGCGTATGCTGGAAGAGAGCATAGAGCTGGGCCGCATGGAACTCCTTCGTCCCAAAACAGCATGAACTACATAAAAAAAGTTCCAAAAATCTGAAAACTTATTTTTTTTAATAAAATCTTTATTTTAATCCCAAATCAAGTAAACCAAAAGTCAAAATGCTCAAAATGCTCAAAATAAAATGCTTTATCACATAGAACAACTAGATTTTGAAGATACCAAGTTTTAATAGATTAAACCAAGAAAAAAAATGGAATCCATGAAAAACCTAAATCTTGAAACTTAGATCTACTCCAAATCATCCATCAAAAATCAAAACTCCAAGAACTTAATTAGATAAGAACATTAAGGAGAACATTTTATATCAAACACATTTTAAATTTAAATAATATAAATAAAATCCAATATTTTATGGCTTTATCATTTAAGCAGGATGTAATTTCCAGGAGTAGCTTCTTAGCCTCTACCTCTCATGGTCCAAGTGATCACAACCTCTTCTAGGGTTAGGGTTCGGTCTAGGAAGAGAGGAAGGAGAAAGAGGAAAAAAAATAGAAACAAAGAAGAAAGAGGAAAGAGAGAGAAAAGTCTCATGTATATACAATGGGAAAAAGGGAGATGGTTTAGTCATGGGTTCAACCAAAATAAACCAATCCAAGTGTCCATTCTAAATGCGGATCCTAAACCGAGTCTACGGTAATACCAATGGGTATTCTATGCGTCTCGGATAGTCTCTCTAGAAAACTGGAATAAATACAAATGACAAGAAGTATCATGCAAATACAGCAGAAATATATTATCAAAAAATAAATTTAAATATCAAAAATTCAAGAAATACCAAATTTGGAAACGGGTGTGACCTCTCTACCTACCTTAGAAAAATTATGTCCTCAAAATTTTACTAACGCTAGTCAAGCTTGATAACACGCTAGAGGGCTCAGGAAATCACTTGTCAGAAAATAGATAACATCAAGCAAATAACTAGAATAGAAAAAAATAACTGCATAAATTAATAATTGCACACAATCACACACAGAAATATGGAGGCATATGGATACATATATCCCTAAGCCAGTTAAATAAAAATTCGTCCTCGCTTGCCTATACTGAAAAAATGGATAAGAGCCAAGCTTCGAGGTAAGTCGGTACCAACGACTATATCAAGATCATGAATCTAATCCAAAACGTACCTTTATATTCGGGACACATTATGGACATCATGTACCACGAGATACGAAGGCGGAAGAGCAGGATGAGAAACTCGTCTCTGCTCGATAAAAGGATTGAGACGACTATTGCACTCTGGTTTGACGAAATGCAAGATCGTTCGACAAGAATCCAAGAATAATACAAACTAAGAAACTCGACAATCTTATCCACAATCGCAGCGCCTTCGGCTATCAGCTGCTCCAAGTTCCTGAATCTTTGTACTCGCTCACGCATAGGGTCTACGGCTCTAACTTGTTGTCAGTTTTGCCTTGCTTGCTGGGCTTGCTGGACTTGTGCAAACTGAGCCAGATGTTGTTGCTGGAATAGAAGAGTCTGCGTTGGGAGAGGACACTGGGCTAGTAGTCGAACGGCTAATGCTGGTCCCCTCGGACATTCAATCGCAGCCTAAGACAGAGCTGGCAACTGTCCGACTGAAGAAGCCTCGGGGTATAGAAGCGGTCATGAACCAATCATATGGTCAAATGCCCCAAACCTGAGACACTAGTCGTTGACCCTCCAATATTGATCTCTGGTGTGCCCTGGTTTATCGTAGTAGTTATATCAAGTTGATGCTGACTGCCTGGTGGAATACAGTGAGCTTATAGTTGGGGCTGGATGTACAGACGTACGAGGATCTCCGATTGTTGGTGCTGGAGGTGACGAATGAATACTGATGTCTCTCATAGATGAGTGGGACCTCTTCTGGCCTCCGGTCCTTGCTATTAATATCTGGGCGGCAAGTTCTTGGGACCTAGCTGCCCTGAGTACTGCATCGTATGTGACATAATTATGGCCCAACATAAATTGCTGGAGCTCTAGGTGCAGACCTTGCTCAAATCTCTTGGCTCAGTCTTCCTCAGAAGCTACCATATAAGGAGCAAATTGGCTAAGTCGGCAAAACTCGGCCGCATACTGGTCAACTGATCTCGTCTGCTGATAGACTTTGATGACCTTTTGCTGGAGCTAAAACTTGGCGGTTGGATAGAAATACTTTTTCTGGAAGTGCTCCTTGAACGTTTGTCAGTCAATGGGCTTCGGAAGCATCTTTTCTTGAATTTCCCACCAATCTCAGGCAAGATATGTTAGTTGTAGCTTTACAACTACTATCTTCTCATCCTCGGGGTTCTTAGTCGCATCTAGGATGGCCTCAAAATCCTAGAGCCAAGAATCTGCTGAAACTGCATCCTCAGTACCGAAAAACTTAGTTGGACGCAAGGTTAAATGTTAGATGCCGAGTTAAGACTGTAACGCCCACTGGTCTCGAGCGCCACTCTAACTCACTGGCAAAGAGTCGTGTTGGTTTATTCTTGTCCTTGTTAAAAATTTTGGCAAAGCTAGACCACTTGTTGCTGGAGTTGGAGTTGTTGTTGTTGCTGTTGTACCATCATCATGGCTTGGATCATCCTTAACATGGCCTACGAGCCTACCTGCCCTGGTTGTACTGGAAGAACTGGTGGTATTATCTGGGTTGGTTGGGCTGGCTGAGATGGTATGAATGGTGGAGCAAATTGGACTAGCCGTCCCAACAAGATTGGTGGAACTAACTGTGCTGATTGGACTTGAGTGACTGGCAGAGCCGTCTGATGGAGAGCTACTAATGCTTGCCCTTGATTTAATGGCGGGGCCTGGACCTAGCCTATTATTGGATATACTTGCGATACAACGAAACCCTCTGAAGGAGGAGCAAGTGGGGTGTCCCTAAATGATAAGGACACAAGGCAATCAATAAGGGACGGGAATGGAACAATCATGTCAAGTAAGTTTTCAATTCAAGGTAAACGGGAAGGTACAGGTTCAGGTGGAGTTCAATCGAAGATAAGTAAATGATTGAGATTCTAACAAGATGAGTCCCTCCAAAAGTCAAAAAAAATAGACCTACATGGGCAACCACTAAAACCTTGTTATGCCCCGCTCCCAGAATACTGGGTAAACACGAGGAATGACATGGCCAACCACACCTTGTAGAATATCGAAGTAAGCCACAATGTGCTAAGGTTGTCTAGAATACAAATGGATGGACTATAGCATGCTATGATGTCAGTCCTAAGGCCAACAAATTCTAGTATCTCAATCCGTCAACAACAATTTTAAGAGTATATCACACATGAATGTAAAGAGGTGTCCCAAAATACATACCACATATGATCATGAAACTAGTGAATACAAAATATTATACTAGCAAAGTATAATTACACATGATCAAATATACCAGCCATAGTCTAATATACAAATCATGTTGACCGTAGTCTCAAAAATATAAGGAGCTAACTCTGCCCACTTGCTGACACCATAAATCGAGAAATCAAAACGAGGGATGGAAGAAGGAAACCAATTCGCGAGCTTCGGCAGCAGTCCTACGAGTATGAGCCATCATGCTGGAAGTGTCATGACCCGCACCCGGATATTCGGGCACTGTCATACCCCAGTTCCATGGATAAGGAACCGAGACACGTGGCAATGGCCAGCAGTGTACTTCGGCGGGCTTTCCAATCTAATGGGCCCGTCGGAGTACACTTAAGATGTGAAGTACAATGAATAACCCATCACATGACACAAGTAAACTCAATCTAAATCTCATCCACAGGCAGCAATATAAGAGCACAATAGAAGTAAATACAACGACTAATGTGCAAGAAGGAAATATCCAAATAAGTATTAAGTACAAATACTAGAGTAGTCACACGGAAACAAACCCGCTAGTACAAATATACTGGAATGAAAGTACGCAATAAGATAACTTGGGACGGCAGCAGGTAACTAGGTAATGATACCGTCCCAAGGAAAGAGTCACAACCAGCGATCAGGCGAAGTCCTCAGGAATGACCTCGTCCTCGGCAGTGAGTACAGCTGCTGGATAGATGCCCGGTCCGTACTCCCCCGGGTAATCCTCATAACCTACACCTGGAAGGGAACCAGGTCCTCAGAGGGACGTAACAAGATACAGAAATACAACATGCCAAGTAAACAGAAAGTACAAGTGCAACGACAGGGTACTCTAGCATAACCAAACAAGTGTGACACAGTTTAAAGATAATGTTCGACGCGTGGGCTGTCCAAAATAAAACCATAGCTCCGAACACAGAGACACACGGGTCGTACCGTAGCTCCGAACACAGAGACACACGGGTGTTACCACTACACTATAATATAGGATCACTAAATATACATATATAAGCGCGTACAGAGTAGCCCAAACGTCTAGTAACTGTCTTCCCCTTCCCAAGTGGTCAACGATTGTGCGTTGAACATGAACCTCTAACTACAGTCTCAACACACAGAATTAACTCAACAGACGCGACCCTAAGGTCGTCCCAGTCTCTGGTCATGATGTCTGTATCAGAAAACAGGAATCTGGCACGATCACGGTGTATAAGTGTGTCCTGGGGTGTCGATATACTCAGGTATGTGGATCGAGGTGCTATGAAGCATCTAGCAATTATTCTAAGATGTTCGTCGAATGTCAACAAAAGTACGTGCACGAAGTACATAAAGAACAACAAATATCTGTAAACTAAAATAGAAGGTAGCAAGATACACTTGCCTGCGTGTGGCTGCTGATGTCGGGGATCTGGTACCGCGTCCAAGTCCTCGGGTCCCGCAGTACCTAGAGGAGAGATACAAACCAGAATTAATAATCTATTATACGACTCACAAAGGAAAGATACTAGAGGGCTGACTACAACTGACCAACGGTACGATAGTCCATCAACTAGTCATCTGTACACTCTCCTCGACCAATCCTTATTCTTACCATATTCTTCACGTAGTTCCGTAGTTCTGGTATGCTCACTCCCTGACCATATTTACTCATTAGATATTAGGTCTTCCTCAACCCTCGGATCATCTCATCAGCAAATACTGCTCAACCCTACAGATCACCACGCACATCCATAAATGTGTTTAACCCTTAAGCTCAATATTCTCTCACTCAAATCTATATTGATATACCGATGACAATTTAAATCTCCAAGTTCACCATTAACCTTAACCTCAAGTCATATTATAATGTTCAAGTACTATATTGATATTCGATTTAAATATCAATTTAAATCTATATTGATATTCGATTTAATCAGCAATGTTCAAGTACTAAACCATACTATCCAATATAAATCCTAACAATCACCACAAGAACTTATTTCTCCTGCTCTTACCCCATTCTCATCCATAATATCATGTACCATCATGACTCTAGTTATGCTCACACTTCAAATAATACACTAACCCTAACTACCATAGAAAATATATAAATCCCTATCTAAAACATATAATAATTCAATACAAAGAGAAGGGGAGGGAAATAGTCGATACTACGACGATGTTGCCGGAGAAGGTGGCCGGAATAGGGCTGTGCTGGACTGACAAGCGGTCGGGGAGGGTCAAAAACACAGCCGAACGGGACTGAAACTCTCGGCCAGGGCACTGCAGTCCGGTCAGGCATCGCCGGGAATATGCAGTGGTCATCCGGAGCGGTTCTGTCTGGACCGGAGGGAACCGCTGGGTCGGCAGAACGCTGGCCGACCGGAAGTATGCAGTGGTCGTCCGAAGCTGTTCTGCACAGCACAGCGGCGGAGTGCTGCTGCACCGCGGGGGGGGGGGGGGGGTCGGCTGACCGGACGGGATGCGGGTCAGGCCGTGCGGGAAGAGGAGTCGGTCGGCTCACAGCAGTCGGAGTAGGGAGGCATGGCCTGGCCGGATCGGACCGGGGTTGGTCGGTTGGTGTTCTTCGGGATGAAGAAGAAGGGAGGAAGAAGAAGGAAGGAAGAAGAAATGAATGAGAAGAAATTTGCATGGTGAATAAATGAAGGAGTGAGAAGAGAGAGAGGGAGAGAGATTTCCTTGGGATTAGGGCCGGTGGTGTGCTTTGAGGGTGGGGTGAGGTGTTGTTTTATAGGAGTTTGTTAAATGATGGAGGGTTGTGATATTGTCATTCAAAATAGAGGATGGAGATTTGTCATGAAGAAAAGTGGGTTTCTTCATGAAGGGGGTGAATGGATGGGTGAGAATGGGACCCCATTTTGGGACCTCTCCTTTATTCATGGCCAATAGGGTGATGACACATAATTTTATTAATTGCAACTTAGCCCATTAAATTCGGAAAATTGCACGAACACATAAAATGACACAAAAATTATGGAGAAAATTGTGTTTAGTAATTTTCATGGTGAGGGGGTATTGTGCGTTAGGCACGGGTGCAATTAAAATGGCATTGGGATTAATTAAGGATTAATAATAGGATTGACAAAGTTAGTATCCCTGATTTAAATAGAAATAATGTGTCCCGCGAATTTAAATCAAATGGGGGAACTTGGGGTCAAAATTCAAAAATGACACAAAGGCCAAAAATGGTGGGGGCTTGGAGTCAGTCTTGGACCCTTTAGTTGGTCCGGCTCAACGGGTTAAGTTGGTATCTCAAAAATTTAGGATAACGACACAAGTTTCCGACATGGAATTAAATATGGATTAGGGTTTCGAAAAATTATGCAATTAATTTAGAGCACAACGAAAAGCTAATTTTGATCGACGAAAAAGTCTAGTGCCTAATTTGGCGGATCAAGTCAGAAGTACAGTAATTGAACAAAATTTATGGGCTGATATTGGGCTCCGAATAATCAAACAATGATAGGGCACGCCAAGGGTTTTAATTAAAAGAATTAAAAACCAGATAAAATTATCTCCACACTAAACCTCGATATTTGCTACCAAAAAACCAAAATTTTCCAAATCTACCCTAACTATCTACAGAATAAATCGAGGGGGTTTACATTCTTCCTAACTTAGAAAAATTTCGTCCCCGAAATTAAAAGTAAAGCACGATAATATCTAAAAAAAATTTAAAACAACTAGTAATCAAATGTCGTACGTAAATTCGTACCTTGCTCCTCTAATAAGTACGGGAATCGCTGCCGAATAGAATTCTCGCGCTCCCAAGTAGACTCGCCTGGTGAATGGTGCTTCCATGCCACTCTAACCAGTCGAATCGTCTGCCCTCTCAAAGTCTTCTCGCTTCGATCGAGGATCTCAACTAGCTGCTCTACATAAGACAGACTGGGCCCGACTGTAATCTCCGAATGATCAAGCACGTGGCTAGGGTCTACGACATATCTCCTTAGCTGCGATACGTGAAATACGTCATGTACTCCCTCTAATGATGGAGGTAATACAAGACGGTAAGCCACTTCGCCAACTCGTTCCAAAATGTCAAAAGGTCCTATGTACCTCAGACTCAGCTTGCCTCTGCCTCCGAATCAGATGGTACCACGAGTGGGCGATATCCTCAAAAATACGTGGTCACCCTCTTTGAATTCCAATGGTCTGCAGTGCGCATCTGCCCAGTATTTCTGTCTGTCCTGTGCTGCGCGCAGGTGGCTCTGAATCTGCTTGACCTTCTCTACTGTCTGTGTCACCAACTCTGGACCCAGTATCTAATGCTCTCCCACGTCACTCCAACAAACTGGCGACCTATATTTCCTGCCGTACAGTGCCTCATAAGGTGCCATTTGTATGCTGGCCTGGTAACTGTTATTGTAGGAGAATTCCACCAAGTCTAGGTGGTCCTCCCAAGATCCTCCAAAATCAATCATGCACGCTCTCAACATATCCTCTAATATCTGTATCGTGCACTCTGACTGTCCATCAGTTTGTGGATGATATGCAGTGCTGAACATGAGGCGAGTTCCTAGGCTCTCCTGCATACTCCACCAAAAATGTGACATGAATCTGGAATCACGATCCGATACGATGCTGACAGACACTCCATATAATCGTACTATTTGCCTTATATACATATCAGCTAGTATCTTTGTGGATTGCCCAACTCTAAAGGGCAAGAAATGTGTAGACTTGGTGAGTCTGTCTACGACAACCCAAACTGCATCCTTCCTACTAGGGCTCCGCGGAAATCCTGTGACAAAGTCCATGGTAATGTGTTCCCACTTCCACTCGGGAATAGGAAGTGGCTGCAATAATCCTACAGTCCTCTGATGTTCAGCCTTGACTTGCTGACAAACTAAATACTTTGCCATAAATCTTGCAATTTCCCTCTTCATCCCATGCCACCAGAAATGCTGTCTCAAGTCTCGGTACATCTTCGTACCCCCGGGATGAATAGAATAAATTGAGCTATGAGCCTCGGTTATCAACTCTTGGCGTAGCTCGCCACTCGAAACATATAGGCGATCTCCGTACCTTAACGTTCCGTCTTCATGAATTCTGAGTCCCGTCTTCATGCCGGCTTCTGTCCTCTCTCGTAGACGTCAAAATCTCGCATCTGTAGGCAAAGCTGTCTTGATCCTCTCAATCAAAGTAGACTGAACCTCAAGACTGGCCATCTGTCCATCCATGCCTGGCATTACAATCTCTATCCCAAGCTCCTGGAGATCCTCTAGCAACTGTCGCTGCATCGTCAAAAAGTATGCCATGGACTTCCTGCTTATGGCATCTGCTACGACATTCGCCTTGCCAGGGTGGTACTGTAACTCAATGTCATAATTTGTCATCAACTCTTGCCAACGTCTATGTCTCATGTTAAGCTCCTTCTGCGTGTAGACGTACTTAAGGCTTTTATGATCAGTATAAATCTCAACACGCTCACCATAAAGGTAATGTCTCCATAGCTTTAGTACAGATATCACTGCAGCTAGCTCCAAGTTATGCGTCGGATAGTTCTTCTCATGAACTCTCAGCTCTCTCGATGCGTAGGCTATCACTTTGTCGTGTTGCATCAGTACACATCCCAATCCGCTCCCCGATGCATCACTGTACACTACAAATCCTCCTGATCCGGAAGGTAGTGTCAAAATCGGTGTTGATGTCAGACGCTTCTTCAGCTCATCGAAAGCCGCCTGACACTCGTCAGTCCAGATAAACTCTTCGCCTTTACGCGTCAGTCGCGTCATAGGCGCAGCTATCCTCGAGAAGTTTTCCACGAACCTCCGATAATATCCGGCAAGTCCGAGGAAGCTCCTAACCTCCGTAAGTGATGTAGGGGTAGGCCAGGTCTCTACTGCAGCTATCTTCTCTGGGTCAACTGATAGTCCATCTCCGGTGATTATGTGTCCCAGAAATGGTACTCTATCCAAGCAGAACTTATATTTGCTGAGTTTAGCGTACAGCCTCGCATGTCTCAGCGTCTCCAACACGATCCTGAGATGCCTCTCCTGCTCCTCCTGGCTCTTGGAATATATCAAGATGTCGTCTATAAATACCACTATGAACTTATCCAAGTACTGGTGGAAGACATTGTTCATCAAACACATAAATACTGCTGGCACGTTGGTTAAACCAAACGGCATGACTAAAAACTCATAGTGGTCATACTTCGTCCGAAAGGCCGGCTTCTGGATGTCCTCTTTTCGTACCTTGATCTGATGATAACCGAATCTGAGATCGATCTTCGAGAATACACATGCACCGCTAAGTTGATCAAACAAATCATCGATGTGCGGCAGTGGGTACTTGTTCTTTATCGTTACAGCATTTAGCGCCATGTAATTGATACACAAGCGTACCGTCCCGTCCTTCTTCGGTACAAACAGAATGGGTGCTCCCCATGGAGATACACTAGCCCGTATGAAACCCTTATCTAAGAGACCATCTACTTGGATCTTCAGCTCAACCAACTCCTTCGGTGCTAGCCTGTAAACGGGGGAAGTAACTGGCTCGGCTCCTGGAGTCAACTCTATAGTGAACTCAATCTCTCTGTCAGGTGGCAATCCTGGGAGATCCTAAGGAAACACATCCTCAAACTCTACTATAAAGTGAGGGTACATCGGTCACCTTCTGCAATGTGTGTCGCTAGGGTAGGTTGGACACCATGCGCTCGGGCTCCCCAAAGAAACTCAAACTCTGGGTGATCTGGGGGTCTAAAGATGACACAACCATGATGGCAATCTAGCATTGCGTGGTATTGGCTCAACCAATCCATGCCTAGGACAATGTCATAGTCCGGCATGAAGAAAACCAAAAATCGGGCACGCATCTCTCGCCCGCAGACAACTACTGAACATGATCTACAAGTGTCGCTAACAGGTACTATTCCACCTCCCGTAAGAATTCTCTAGACCTTCGGAAGGGGTGCGGTGGCTATTCTATAGGTAGCCATGAAACTAGCAGCTATAAAAGAGTGTGTGGCACCAGAATCAAATAGGACTAATGCTGGTAATGAAGCTACTAAGATTGTACCTGCGATCACTTCTCCAGCTGTCTCAGCCTCGGTCCAGGAGCTGCTGATAAGGCCTCGGCGCTGGCAGGGCTGGCCGATGAACCATCTGTACCGGATCTCTCTGTTCAGGGCAATCTCGGATGGCATGCTGGGCCGATCCACATCTCAAACATACGCCCAAACTTCGTCTATAGTCCCTCATCATATGTCCCCTCTTGCCGTAGAAATGGCATGTGGGAATGACAGCTCCCTGCTGTGGATCTGCCCTCTGTTGCTGCTGTTGTACGAGAGGGCGCTTCGCAGGTCCTCCCTGTGGAGCTCGGACTGTTGATGATGACGCATAGGAGCGCTTCTGGCTAGCCTCTATCTTGTTGATGCGGTCTTGGCGTCGTGCTGCAAGTAGTACCTCGGAGTAAGAGGTGGGGACGGTGGACCCGATAAGCCTCTGGGTCTCAAAACTCAGGCCCTCATAAAACTTTTCGACCTTCGCTTCCTCAGTGGGGATCAGGTATGGTGCAAATCTGCTCAGGCTGAGGAACTCGAAATTGTATTCCTCTACAGTCATACTCCCCTGCCTGAGATTCTGGAATCTGTCCCGAAGCTCTGCTCGGGCGGTAGAGGGTATGTACATCTCTTGGAAGAGCCTGGAGAACTCTTCCCATGTGGCACGATCTGGTCTCAAACGCTGCTCCTCAGAAAGTCACCAGTGATGCGCGTTGTCGGTGAGCTGCATCCTGACAGCCGTCATCCATCGGTGTCGGGGGAGGTCGGTAGCCTCCAGCTGGTGCTGAATGCCGGTGAGCCAAGCGTGGACCTCCGTTGGCTCCTCTGTGCCCGCAAAAGGTTGCAGCATCAAACGACGGAAGCCTATTACAGACCCTCGCGTCGGCTCGTATGCTGGTGGTGACGCCTGCCCCAAGGCCGTCACGATGCTCTCTCTCAGGGTCTCAGCCTGGTGCTGCTGGGCCTGCTGCTGAGCCTGTTGTTGGGCCTGCTACTGGGCCTGCATCATCGCATACATCATTTGGAACATCTGGGTTCCATCCATCGGTTGCCCTGTGGGTAATGGCATGAAGGGCATCTGGGGCGGGAATGGTGGAGGAGGTGGTAGCTGCTGCTCCTCCTGACTCGGGATCCTCCGATCCTCAGGTCCTGCCTGATGTGGAGTCTGGTGTCCGTCTAAAGGCACCTCGGGATGTCCTGATGACTGCCCCATGGGAGCTGGAGTCAGTAGAAGGACCTGTTCCAGATCCGGCTCTCCGGATGATCCCGCGTCTCGGGGAACGTTGCCAGGCTGCACGACACGTCCACTGCGGAGATTCATAACTCTGAAAAGAAGTCATGACTGCGATCAGCATTTGAGGAAAATAAACAAGATGTAATTTGGTAAACGATATCGAGATAGAGGTGTCATGTGAAGGTTTCAAACTTTGCAGATAAGATTTCTAACTCTATTCCTAATTTGCAGGCTCGCTTGGCACAGTCAGGTGACCAATACGATTTAAATCGGACCTACATGGGCCACCACAAAAACCTTGTCATGCCCCAGTTCCATGGATAAGGAACCGAGACACGTGGCAATGGCCAGCAGTGTACTTCGGCGGGCTTTCCAATCTAATGGGCCCGTCGGAGTACACTTAAGCTGTGAAGTACAATGAATAACCCATCACATGACACAAGTAAACTCAATCTAAATCTCATCCCCAGGCAGCAATATAAGAGCACAATAGAAGTAAATACAATGACTAATGTGCAGGAAGGAAATATCCAAATAAGTATTAAGTACAAATACTAGAGTAGTCACATGAGAACAAACCCGCTAGTACAAATATACTGGAATGAAAGTATGCAATAAGATAACTTGGGACGACAGCAGGTAACTAGGTAATGATACCGTCCCAAGAAAAGAGTCACTACCAGCGATCAGGCGAAGTCCTCAGGAATGACCTCGTCCTCGGCAGTGAGTACAGCTGCTGGATAGATGCCCGGTCCGTACTCCTCCGGGTAATCCTCGTAACCTACACCTGGAAGGAAACCAGGTCCTTAGAAGGACGTAACAAGGTACAAAAATACAATATGCCAAGTAAACAGAAAGCACAAGTGCAACGACAGGGTACTCTAGCATAACCAAACAAGTGTGACACAGTTTAAAGACAATGTTTGACGCGTGGGCTATCCAAAATAAAACCGTAGCTCCGAACACAGAGACACACAGGTCGTACCGTAGCTCCGAGCACAGAGACACACGGGTTTTACCATTACACTATAATACAGGATCACTAAATATACATATATAAGCGCGTGCAGAGTAGCCCAAACGTCTAGTAACTATCTTTCCCTTCCCAAGTGGTCAACGATTGTGCGCTGAACCTGAACCTCTAACTACAGTCTCGACACACAGAATTAACTCAACAGACGTGACCCTAAGGTCGTCCCAGTCTCTGGTCATGATGTCAGTATCAGGAAACAGGAATCTGGCACGATCACGGTGTATAAGTGTGTCCTGGGGTGTCGATGTACTTAGGTATGTGCATCGAGGTGCTATGAAGCATCTAGCAATTATTCTAAGACGTTCGTCGAATGTCAACACAAGTACGCACACGAAGTACATAAAGAACAACAAATATCAGTAAACTAAAATACAGGGTGGTAAGGTACACTTGCCTGCGTGTGGCTGCTGATGTCGGGGATCTGGTACCGCATCCAAGTCCTCGGGTCCCACAGTACCTAAAGAAGAGATACAAACCAGAATTAATAATCTATTCTATGACTCACAAGGGCAAGATACTAGAGGGCTGACTACAACTGACTAACGGTACGATAGTCCATCAACTAGTCATCTGTACACTCTCCTCGACCAATCCTCATTCTTACCATATTCTTCACGTAGTTCCGTAGTTCAGGTATGCTCACTCCCTGACCATATTTACTCATTAGATATTAGGTCTTCCTCAACCCTCGGATCATCTCATCCGTAAACACTGCTCAACCCTACAGATCATAACGCACATCCATAAATGTGTTTAACCCTTAAGCTCAATGTTCTCTCACTCAAATCTATATTGATATACCGATGACAATTTAAATCTCCAAGTTCACCATTAACCTTAACCTCAAGTCATATTATTATCATTCGATTTAATCAGCAATGTTCAAGTACTAAATCATACTATCCAATGTAAATCCTAACAATCACCATAAGAACTTATTTCTCCTGCTCTTACCCCATTCTTATCCACAACATCATCTACCATTATGACTCTAGTTATGCTCACACTTCAAATAATACACTAACCCTAACTACCATAGCAAATATATAAATCCCTATCTAAAACATATAATAATTCAATACAAAGAGAGGGAGAGGGAAAGAGTTGATACCACGACGATGTTGCCGGAGAAGGTGGCCGGAGTAGGGTTGTGTTGGACTGACAAGCGGTCAGGGAGGGTCGAAAACACAGTCGGACGGGACTGAAACTCTCGGCCGGGGTACTACAGTCCGGTCAGGCGTCGTCGGGAATATGTAGTGGTCGTCCGGAGCAGTTCTGTCTGGACCTGTAGGAACCGCTGGGTCGGCGGAACGCTGACCGACCGGAAGTATGCAGTGGTCGTCCGGAGCTGTTCTGCCTGGACCGGAGGGAACCGCTAGGTCGGTGGAATGCTGGCCGGCCGGAAGTATGCAATGGTCGTCCGGAGCTGTTCTGCACAGCACAGTGCCGGAGTGCTGCTGCACCGCGGGGGGGGGGGGGTCGGCTGACCGGACGGGATACGGGTCAGGCCACGCGGGGAGAGGAGTCGGTCGGCTCACAACAGTCAGAGTAGGGCAGCGTGGCCTGGCCGGACCGGACCGGGGTTGGTCGGTTGGTGTTCTTCAGGATGAAGAAGAAGGGAGGAAGAAGAAGGAAGGAAGAAGAAATGAATGAGAAGAAATTTGCATGGTGAATAAATAAAGGAGTGAGGAAAGAGAGAGGGAGAGAGATTTCCTTGGGATTAGGGCCGGTGGTGTGCTTTGAGGGTGGGGTGAGGTGTTGTTTTATAGGAGTTTGTGAAAGGATGGAGGGTTGTGATGTTGTCATTCAAAATAGAGGGTGGAGATTTATCATGAAGAAAAGTGGATTTCTTCATGAAGGGGGTGAACGGATGGGTGAGAATAGGACCCCATTTTGGGACCTCTCCATTGTTCATGGCCAATAGGGTGATGACACATAATTTTATTAATTGCAACTTAGCCCCTTAAATTCGGAAAATTGCACAAACACATAAAATGACACAAAAATTATGAAGAAAATTATGTTTAGTAATTTTCATGGTGAGGGGGTATTGTGTGTTAGGCACGGGTGTAATTAAAATGGCATTAGGATTAATTAAGGATTAATAATAGGATTGACAAAGTTGGTATCTCCGATTTAAATAGAAATAATGTGTCCCGCGAATTTAAATTAAATGGGGGCACTTGGGGTCAAAATTCGAAAATGACACAAAGGCCAAAAATGGTGGGGGCTTGGAGTCAGTCTTGGACCCTTTAGTTGGTCCGACTTAACGGGTTAAGTTGGTATCTCAAAAATTTAGGGTAACGACACAAGTGTCCGACACAAAATTAAATATGGATTAGGGTTTCAGAAAATTATGCAATTAATTTATAGCACAACGAAAAGCTAATTTTGATCGACGAAAAAGTCCAGTGCCTAATTTGGTGGGTCAAGTCAGAAGTACAGTAATTGAACAAAATTTATGGGCTGATATTGGGCTCCGAATAATCAAACAATGATAGGGTGCGCCAAGGGTTTTAATTAAAAGAATTAAATACCAGATAAAATTATCTCCACACTAAACCTCGACATCTGCTACCAAAAAACCAAAATTTTCCAAATCCACCCTAAATATCTACAGAATAAATCGAGGAAGTTTACAGGCACGAGTACGTGGGTATATCCAGCCTACGCCGCAGCATCGGCAGTAGAACGCTGTCTGGGTCAACTCTACTATCTAAGCATCCCAAAATATATATATATATATATATATATATATATATATATATATATATATATATATATATATATATAGTACCTATCAATCATCTCAACTCCAAACGGAGGAACAATATGGTATCTAATAAATGTAAACTATACTCAATCATAATGCAAACTAGGGAAGATAAAGCACGAGATGGAATAACGAAAGAAAATTCACAATACATCCATAAGACTAAAATAATATATATATGCCAATACACTTAATAAAAGTCTAATACAAGTCTAACAATAATCTAAACATCCTCAGGCTCTGGTACTAAGTCCTCTAGCTCTAAATGAGTATCCTCTAATGGAACACCATCCTGCGGTCCATAGTATATAGGATATTGGTCAATGAGCCAAACATCTAAAAAATATATCCATTCAGAATTGGAGCAAAGTACATACCTCTGAAAACAGTTTCTAATACATAATCGAACATATATAACAGATAATAGAAAATAATACAAGATAACTAAATAATAGAATAAAATAAACTAGAGTGAACAGGTAATGTACTGGAAAGAAGGACATACAATAGAATATCTGCAATATAATAGAAATAACTGAAATCTAGCTAATGTGCCATGGAATACAAGTTCATTATGTGATCGGTTTAGGTTGAATACAAATATAATATGGTAACTCGATTACACGTGTGGTATGTAATCGACATGTACACGACTATACTGGGGCTTGATCATATAATCAACTCATATTCCTCCATCCCCAGCCAATACCAATAGATCCAATCATGATACGTTATGAACACGAATATGGGCATACTGAATACGAGCAGTGTGTGTACACGAATATGAGCATACTGAATACGAGAAGTATGTGAACACGAAGTACACTAAATTAATACACGATACATACGATAAAATACATGTGAAGGAGTACCCACTGAATACGGTAAGGGATAACATATCCTAGCAAGATCCATGTCATACCAGTCCGTGAAACCACTGTGTCGGAATAAAGTATACAGTTCTAGAACATGAGATATATACACTATTATGAAATAAAAACTAAAAGAGAAATGTACTCGCCTGAGATCTTGGGCAAGGTGTGTCTCTCGATGCCTAAGTTGGTGTCACACAGACCTATATATGGTATATTGCATCAATACAAGGTTTTCGAATAAAAATAAGTTAAACTAGTTTAATTCTAGGTCATAAAGCCATTTCTAAGTCAAAACAGTCAAACTAGTTCAACTCTAGGTCAAACTAGTCAAACTTGGTCAAACTAGCTATTTCTAGGTTGTATGGGTCCATCTCTAGGATATTTGGTCCATATACTATGTATCTAGGCTATACTAGCTATACTAGGATACTAGGATACCAACAAAATACCGTATCATAAGATACGAAAGTTATTAGATATAAAAAAACTATTATATATATATATATATATATATATACAAGACAAAATATATAGTACTCCTAGCCAGACTAGTGCTAAGTGGATACCTTGGCTTTGAACCAAATGCGGTATCACACCACCTATACACCCATTTTTATATACAAACTCAATACCTTTAGCATAAACCAATACCTTGACATTACCTTGTTATCATAAGGTAATACAATATCTAACATTAGCTAACTAACCAACATACCTCACTATACACAAACATGCACTTAAACTTATAATAATACTATACCAACTAACATAACTAACATACCCATCAGATATTCAATACCCATACCCAAGATACCTCAACTCTCATTACCTTGGTGTAACTAAAGTTAAACTAGAAATAATACTAAACCATTGCTAACTTGTGCTTATATATATATATATATATATATATATATATATATATATATATATACTTAACTCACTAACAATATATACATAACTAACGTAGCTTATTAAATAGCTTAACTTAACTTATCTACAACTTAATTTTAAGCAATCAAACTACTGCTGCTTATTGATTATGCTGCTGCAGCTTCTGCTTACTGCTTCTCGCTGTTATAGCTTACTGCTTATTGCTGCTGCTGCAACTAGCTGCTGTTTGTGGTATTAAACGAAAGAATGAAAGTGTATTTCAATGACAGGGTTTATACGAGACCCGTGCCCTTTGGTTTACAAACAAACTTGTACAATTCGATCCTATACGAGGATGCGGGAGTACAATTTATTTAATCTGGGTATAAATTGCTATAGGTGTCTGATCTGCGGTCGATCACTTTAGCCCTTGGACTACACGATGTTGAAGAAGTGCCGTGGAAGACAGGATGCAGCTTCGGAGGTTGCGAAGGAGGGTGGATGCGCGATGCTGAAGGTCGTCGCTTCCTATTCCTTGCCTGAGCTCTGTATTCTTCTCTCTCTCTCTCCCGGTCTCCTGATCTTCGGTTCGGTGACCTTGTTCGATTTCTTGTTCCCTGTCGACCTTGGATCTGATATCGGTTTCTTGACCAATTTTTCCGACCTTGTTCCCCATTGATAGGGGCCTCTATTTATAGAGTCTTTGGTGACAGTGACCACTCCGTTGGTGTAGCAACCGAGGAGTGGAAAGTACAGCACCCTATTACACAACGGTTAAAGCAACCAATGCCTACGTATAGATGATCTTTTGAATGAGCGGGTGACGCAGGTCCAACTAAGGGGACACAACGCGTATAATTGCTACTAAGATCACGGCGTAAAAGCCACGTAGGTAGGTATCCATTGTGTAGAAGGGGTTGGCGTAGAAGCCAAATATCCGTCACCATGGCATAGAAGCCGAGCAGGCATGGAAGTCGAGCAGGCATAGAAGCCGAACAGGCATAGAAGCCGAGTAGGCGTGGAAGCCGAGCAGGCATAGAAGCCGAACAGGCATAGAAGCCGAGTAGGCGTGGAAGCCGAGCAGTCGTAGAGACTGAGGGGGCGCGGAAGCCGTAGGAGCACAGATCCTGAATGGGCGTAGAAGCCGCTGCGTACCGTGCCAGGGTGCGGATGTGGACGTCTTTAGCCGGAATTACGGCTTTTGGAGATCAAATCTTTGGCAGAGATTTGCCATCATCCTGTGCATTAAATGCGAAGACGTGCCTTGAGGGAAAACTGTCACCACTCTGTACGTTTTGACGGAGGGACGTGCCTTGAGGGGACACTGTCACCGCTCTGTGCGTTTTGACGGAGGGACGTGCCTTGAGGGGACACTGTTACCGCTCTGTGTGCTTTTGGCGGAGAGACGTGCCTCGAGCCCTATACGAAGCGCAGCTTTTGACGTGGCAGGCGGTTTGTCTTCTGCGGAGCGTAAAACAGCCCATGTTTGCCTGTATAAAACAAGGCAGCGTGTTCTCTTTGCACGCGAAAGAGCGATTTATGTCGGGGGATTTTAGTAAGCGTCGGTTTGGTGATATTTTAACCAAATTCTCTGCATTAAATGCTGAGATCCGCCATCATACTATGGAGCGCGTCCCGAGGGGTCTGCCCCCGTTCCCAGCCGTCGTTTGGGTAGCTGTACAGCACTTTTTATCAGGAGTCAGAGGTCAGGTTTACTGCGTGACTGGACAGTTTCTTTTCGGGAATACGAAGCGTTCCTCGTACGCTTTAACGCTACTTTAAGAGCGGCTGGGTTTTACGCCATGGAGGCGATGAAGAACCCTGTTTTACGCTGGATGGCTCTTGAAGGCCTCTGCTTATGCTGCTCTGTATCAAGATGCTGCGTAGATCTTCCAAGCATTTTTTTCATGCTTCTACAAGACCCCCTTCAAAGCTTTTAAATTCCTCAAAATTTGAAACGCTTTGAATGAAGCATGAACGGCCCCTCGTAACTCGAAACGTTTCTGAATGGAGCGTTGAAACGGTCGATGCTGACTTTATGGCGGATTTATTGGGGACCGCTGTGATCTCTTTTGCCTATAAAAGGCTGGGGGGGTGAATCTGTCTTCACCACATTCCCATTGTCATGCAGAGATGATCGCCGGAGTTCGTCGGATCGATCTGAGGAAGAAGGAGATCATGTTCTTCCAGCATGTAGGGAGCCATAAAAGACGGCATCTTCGAGCAAGTGTCCATTGCAACGATGGATCATGGAAGGACATCTTAGCCTCTCTTGCTCAGGATAATCAGCAACTTTGTATAGCGTTGCCCCAGGAGAGAGGAAGGGTCGTATTTGACCACAGCGGCTGGCATGCTGTGTATCTTCCTCTGAGATCCCCGCGGGCGAGATTAGACAAACTGTAATCTATCGTCCCCAATCGAGTTGGGCTTAAAGAAGCCTCAACTGGATCGGCCATGGCGAATGGAGGATCTTCTTGTTCATGACTGTGGTAGTCGATGAACAGCCCTCGAAGAAGAGGAAGACCTTCACCCATGTGAGAACCTGTCAATACAGCTTCTGGGCGATCTTTAGACGATGATGGGGGGAACTCCTTTGTAGACGGAGTTTCCCTCAGATGTAATCATGATTTTAATCTTTAATAAAATCGTCTTCTTCTCCATATGATCGTCTTGCCATACGTTGCTTGTGAAGTCTGAATATGTGCAGCTTCGACACGTCTGAATCTTTACGCTGACTCTGATAGAAAGAGTATTAGGCCCTGTCCTTTATGCATAGCGGATAGTCCATAGAACGCTGCTGAGCACTTTGAACATGTAGAACTGTTCTGTTGCTAGGACTGCGTAGAATTTCTGAACTGTTGCCTCTTTGATGAGCGGAATTTCATTTTGTTCAGAATTCGTCTTCAAGAATGATCTCTCGAAACTCCCTTGGAACAGGGTCGAGGTTTTTGGCTGTCAAACTGAGTTGCCACTTTGATAGACGAGATGTTCAGACTGGAATCTGGATGAACCTCCAGTTTTCTGGACCCGAGAGGAGTAATTTCTCAATGTTTGAACTCTGTATACTTCGGGTACTTGGGGATGCTTTGGGGTTAAGAACGAGTATCTTCTGTGTGAACTCTTTGCACTTGACCGCCTTGGGGACTGTTTGGATATGCGGAAAGTTGTGGAGCGGAAAATCATGTCTGTAGCCTCTTGAGCGTAAAACACCATCGAGCGTAAAATCGTAGACCTGTGGTTCCTGAGCGTGGAGTCATAGGTTTGTTGCCTCTCGAGCATAGAATGCTACCGAGCACAAAGGCATCTGGGCAAGAAAAAACCATAGACTTGTAGCAGTCGAACGTAAAGCCGTTAGATTCATAGCTGTCGAGCGTAGAAAAGCTCCTTTTAGCGTAGGACTGTAGATCTGTAGCCTGTGAGCGTAGAACACCATCGAGCGTGAAATCGTAGACATGTGGTTCCTGAGCATGAAGTCGTAGGTTTGTTGCCTCTCGAGCATAGAATGCTACCGAACACAAAGGCATCAGGGCAAAAAAAAACCATAGACTTGTAGCTGTCGAACGTAAAGCCGTTAGATTCGTAGCTGTCGAGCGTAAAAAAGCTCCTTTAGCGTAGAACTGTTTGATTTGTAGCTCCTAAAAAGAAAATTTCTTCGAGCGTGAGGTTTGCGGATCTGTTACTGCTGAGCGAAAACTGAGCGCCACCGAGCGTGAGATCGTCGATTTGGTATCTGCTGAGCGTAAAGTCGTGGGTTTATGGCCTCTCGAGCATAAAAGCTACCGAGCACAAAGGCATCCGGACGTAAAACCATAGACTTGTAGCTTGTGAGCGTAAAATCGTAGATCCGTTGCTGTCGAGCGTAGAAAGCTCATTTAGCGTAGAACCCGCTGAACCGTCTTGCACAAAAAAACCTTTCGAATTCGCTGACTGTCCGTCTTCCAAGGGTAGTGGGCTGACGTAGCATCCAATCATAACCAACTATTAATTGCGAGATTTGGTCAGGGTCTCGAGGGGTTCGTCCGAGGATTCGAGGAGTCGACCCGGACTGTATATATATCCCCAGTTTCTGGAAAGAAAACCTCTTTATCTGTCTTTTGCGAAAGAGAGCTTTCGACTGTTTGAGTTTTTCTTCGTTCTTTCTTCGAGCACTTCGAGTCTTTCAGAAATGGCGCCGAAACAAACCCCCTCCGCTAAGGGAAAGAGCATAGGTTCTTCTTCTCATTCTCCTGTCCCTGCGAGGGAATCTCCGGTCGGGCAAGGTGAACTTCCCTCTGAGGGGAGCATCCCGCCGAAGACTAGCGCTCCCGGCTTTAGAGGTAGAACTTTTTAGGATGACACAAACGACGAAAAATTCTTCGCACACGTTGAACGTGACTGCGCTAGGTCGTCTTATGTGCTGATAGCCTCTTTTGAGGAAGGTGACGCACGGAGGCATTTTCATCTTTTACGCCCACATTTCTAATGTGTCAGCGTAAAGACTCCATATTTTCGTAGCTCTGGGCGTGAATAGCTCGGGCTACCGAAAATTGGCGTATTTCATAAAATTTGAATTTTACGTTCGTGGAGGAGACTTCCGGCGTAAGGTGACCAAATTTGTACAATCTTGGCGTAGAGCACAGACTGTCGTTTCCTTGGTCCGTGTGTTTGTGCCAGACTTGTAATGACATATCTTTTTTTGCATTATCTTGCAGTTGATCTGGGTGAGTCCCCATTGGCTGAGGTGATGGGCTCCGCTGCGGGGATGCTGCACTCGAACTATCTGGAGGATCTGTCCCATGTGGCATTTCCTATCTCTGGACCCTAGTATCCTGAGGGAAGGGAGCTCCTGATATCGGCCCAGGGTGAGCAAATGCTGTTGAGTATGATCAACGACGAACCCTTGGCACGCGTAGATGGGGAGCGGTACACAAAGCCGGCTTTCCTTTTTGGGGACATGATTGATAAACAGTCCCAGACGAAGCCCAAGAGGGAGCCTTGGGTTTTCCCTGCCGGGGATTTGGTCTTGTACCTGCTGACGATGCCGAGGGATTATCCCATCTCGACCTTCTCCCATGCGACGCATCCCAGGAAGATATCTTGGAAGCTGACTCCTGATCTTCACGGGAAGCCAGGGAAGATCTTTCATCTGAAAGGCGCTGACCAGGGGTCGTTTGTTAGTCGCCCTTCTGGCGTTGTGACGCTGTTCTGAGGACTGTGCCCGGGCAGTGTTCCAAGTGAAGATAGCTCGGTGATCCAGCCGGTCCAATTGCCGACCTTCTGCAATGACTTCACATGGGTCAAGGTGGGGTATATCCCAAGGAGAATCCTCGGTGCAATGGGTGGATCGCCCCAACGAACTCCCAATGGAGATGCCTAGTTGACTGGGCCTTAAAGCACTTCCAGAGAGAGTTGGAGGGCATTGGACTATATGCCGCCGTGAGTGCAACGAGCGTCGGGCTGCCTCCGAACCCTAATTTGTTCCTGGCACTGATGGAGCGGTACATTCCGCTCACTGGGACCTTCGCCACTCCACTAGGGGAGTTGGGGTTGGCCCTTCATGATATGGCAGTTGTCTCGAGACTGTCGATGGGGGATACCCCATATGAAGAGTACGTTCCCACCAACCGGGAGTTGGGAGATATGGACCCTCGGGTGACGGAAGTATATCAGGAGCTGATGTGTCAGTACTTCGCGTGCACCACCTTTTATAACGAGCCTTCTGATTTGGCTCACACCACCAAGTGGATGTCCTACCTCTTCTTCCATTGGGCTAGGGCCACCAAGTCGGGGAAAGCTTCGGGGGGCAAGAATGAGCCCGTGAACTGCTTGGGCGTCCTCAGTGCCCAGATCGTTGCGGCTCTTATGGAAGACGCCAAGGCTCCCGATCAGATTCTCGTTGATGGGGTAGGAAAGTACCCCGAAGGTACAAAGGCCTACAGTTATTTGAGGTGCTGTCGCAGGCCTCTGTCTAAGGAAGCCCAGCTGGCAGGTTTCTTCTCCATATGGCTGCGTCAAGTAGTGGTGCCAGGCATTGCTTCCGCGGATCGCATTCACCGGAACATCCTATGGCCCGCAGTGCGTCTGGTGTTTGGGGCAAGACTGGGCTTGCTTCCTGCCATGGTGTGCCGTATACAGGCTGGCCTGAGGGCCATGACAGATGGGTTGCTCGTTGACGAAGCTCGGCGGGAGAGCTTCCCTAGGGTGGAATTACCATACTTGTACTTGATGGGGTGGTTAATTCTCCACAGTTCCCGGGTTATGTCACCCGGTTCCGGTAGCAGCTCAGGGGGTATATTCCTATTGAATTACAGGGATTCCTCCTGGAATGTGAATACAGTTTTAGATTGTCGGCTGGTTTTGAACCTCAGCCATGGCTGGAAGATCCTTTGTACTCCCCCTACTGTGCACCGCAACCAGTCAGGGCTGTGGCTCGAGGATTCAGGTCGAGGGAAGACCGTTCTTTCTCCGGAGGCGTTTAATTGGTTGGTCTGTATTAGACCTTCCCATCTGCTGTATAGGAGTGAAGACCATTGCTTCTTCGAGCCCTACCTGCCTAGTCGGTTCGCCAGGCAGTTCGGGTACGACCAGTTGCATGTGGGCAACGCCGTCACCAGCTTCAGGTCCAGGGGTGGACTCATTGATGGAGCTAGAGGGTGGCAATATTTTATCATGGGTTGTACGGGGGCAATTTTTATCGTGCCGGTCGTTACAATCTCCACGGAGCTGCGCATCCTTCACTCCTACGCCCAGTTCTATGTGGCGATTAACACCTTCCATCGCGATTTTGACATGCGTGGAAGCTTCAGAGTGCCTTCTGCCAAGCCTGGGGGAAGGGTCGAAGTCCCCTCGGTCTCTTCTGACGAGGGTGAGGAGTCTGGTACCCCGGATGAGCCTCTGGTCCCGTTGCCGAGGTGTGCAGTGCCTCCGCCGGCGGGGGCTCTGGTAGTCTCTTCTGGGAAGAGACGGGCTTCTGCTCCGAAGGAAGCCTCCCTTCGTAAGGGGAGGAAGGAGACGGTTGCTTGTCCTCTCCGCATTCCTGGTATTGGGGCTCCTGTGAGTGAGTCGGCATCTCCCTGTATCAGGGATGATTCTTTGGCCGGAGGTTCCTCGCCTTTTAGAGAGGGATCTTCCACAGTTCTGGCTGGTGGCGCCGGAGAGTCCTTGCTAGAGGCTGCTGTTGCTGCGGCTGCTCCAAGCAGCGGAGCGGGATTGCCTGCGTGGCCCCAACAGATGGGAGAATCTTCCCTGAGGTCAGTAGTGGGCGGAGTTACTCCTGCGTCAGCGAGCGCGCCTAGCGAGACTCCGGCTGATGAACCTCGACCGCGTCTCGGGGAAGGCTTGACCGAACTCTTGGCGATGTCGGTCGGCCCACCTCCTTCTCCAGGTATGACAGTTCGTATTGCGTCATTAAGGCGTGGCTTAGCTACATCTGCTGCAGATGCGTCGTATATGCCGTTGGTTCCGGGTAAATGTCGTTTCAACGTCTCCTCCTAGGAGGATTACCACCGTATTTGACATTTTGCTTTCTTGTCCTTTTTCAGGGGATGACGTCCACGGGGAGCATGGCTTTGAAGCGCCTTCCGGCTTTTTTTTGGCTCCTGGCGGTGACGTGGAGGCGTCGGATCTTGAGGCAGGAGTGTCTTCGGGGGCTAGCTCGCCCGAGGAGGTTTCGTTGTCTCAAGGGGAGGACGAACCCGTCATCGTGACCTCGCCTGTTGCGAGTATGCCGATGACTTCGATTGTCGCCATCGCACCTTCTTCGGGCGTGCCGCCTGTTGAGGTGGCGGTGGCTACCTCGTCTGCAGTTGTGGCCGCTCCGGGCGCTCAGTCGGGTTTAGTCGCGTTGATCAAGCAGCATTCCAGCCTCGTCTACACTGGCTTGCAAACGATGATACCGATGGTGTTGGCAAAGAACCTTGACTTTGAGCTCTTGAAGAAGACTTCTCAGCTTTCGATCGAGGTTGTCAGGGGGCTTGGCAATCCTGGAGTGGCTGACGCTCTGGAGGCGGTGGTTAATGGTTTAGAGCAACCCATTAACGAATACTTGCAGCAGACTGAGGGCAGCCTTGATGCTGATGTCCAGGCTCGGTATGACCTCATGTCTGAGCGGTTTGCCGTAAAGCTTGAAAGCCTAAACAACTCTATCCAGACGCATAAGCTGGAGATGGATAGGAGAAGGGCTGTTGTGGAAGAAGCCCTTGCCGTTGAGATGCAGTGTCGATCCGAGCATGAAGGGAATGCGGCGAGGGTCTCCAAGCTGCGGGAAAAACTTGCTCGGGCAGAGGAGTGGGCTTCCCAGTCGTTGGCAGGTGTGGAGGTAGCGACTGGTCGACTGAGCGAAGCGCGACGGGATCTGGACCGTGCGGAAGCTGCCCGTACGGGCTGCCTTCGGGCAAGGGCTAATCTGACCCTTGTGCATACTCCGGAGGCACAGCTGGAGCAGGCTCGCGCCGATGCTTTGGCCCTTAGGAATGAGAGGGTAGCTGCACTGGAGCGGCAGATTCATGGCCTGATTACTCCGCCATCTTGATGTACCCCTTCCTATGTAATTCTGCCTTCTTCGGGAATAAATAACAGCGACTCTTTTCTGACTGTTGTGGACCCATCATTTCGGAATGTAAATGACAGGTAGGGTGAGAGTGATATCAGAGGTAGTATGGACGTGATAAACTCTCGATAAACTTCTTAGTGGGACATATCTATTCAGAGGTCATGCGGACATGATAGAGTGTAACCCAACTAATTATGTTTTTGGAAGTAGTTTTGTCAGAATCGAGGTCCTTGCTATTTTCCTCTCTGAGCAGGAGAGATTAGGCATAGTACCTTTTCAGGAATTTGCCGTTGATAGGAGCCATTAACAAATCTCCGTTGGGCTGGGCTATCCTGTAGGCGCAGTTTGAGAACGTTGTCTCGATCACATAAGGGCCCTCCCATTTGGGCTGGAATTTGCCTTTACTTCTGTGAGTTAGGATCATCGGCCTTCTCACGGCTAGAACTAGCTCGCCGACTTTGAACACTCTTTCCTTTACTTTATGATTAAAAGCTTTAGAAATGCGTGCTTGGTAGAGCGCGATGCGCTGCTGAGCTTGGAGGCATTTCTCGTCTAATCCTTCGAGCTCTTGGAGCCTCAACAGGTCATTCTTTTCTCGAGTCAGCTCACTAGTCACGGCTATTCGGAGCGACGAGATCTGGATTTCGATAGGAAGGACCGCCTCGCTTTCGTAGAATAGTGAAAAGGGGGTACAACCTGTTGGTGTCCGTACCGTTGTGCGGTATGCCCAGAGACATTCGCCCAGCTTCTCGTTCCAGTCTCTTTTGTTTGAAGAAACAAACTTCTTCAGGAGCTTGATAATGGTTTTGTTGAAGGCTTCCGCCAAACCATTAGCAGCTGGATAATATGCCGTAGAGGCAATGTTGTGTATCCGGTTATTATCACAAAACCGATGAAACGCTTGGCTGATGAACTGAGGTCCATTGTCGTGGATTATCCTTCGGGGAATCCCAAAGCGATAAATGACATGGTGCTTGATGAAGCTGACTACGTCAGACGCCTTTACTTCCGCCAGAGGGATTGCTTCGGACCACTTGGAAAAGTAATCAGTGATGGCCAGTATGAACCGGTGGCCTCTGGAGGAAGACGGGTGAATGGGCCCAACGATATCCATACCCCAGGCTTCGAAGGGCCAGGAAGCAATCGTAGGATGTAGATATTCAGACGGTTGATGTATGAAGTCTGTATGGACCTGGCAGGCCCTGCATCGTTTTGCATAACTGATCGCGTCTGTGATCATAGTGGGCCAGTAATAGCCCATTCTCCTGATACGGTCTTGCAGCTTAGGACCGGGCTGATGTGCTCCGCACACGTCGTCGTGAGCTTCACGGATAATCTGTTGTGTCTCGGTGCCAGCGAGACATCTTAACAGCAGTCCGTCGTACGTCCGGCGATACAGGTATTGTGAAGATGCATCGAAGTAGAAGCGTAACGATCGTCTCTTGACGGATACTGCTTCTTTGGGGTCCTCTGGCAAGATTCCATATGCCACGAAATCTATGAAGGGACTCGTCCAATCTCTTGTAGGAGGATCGGCATTTATAGCGTAGCTGCGTTCTAGGTGACAGCTGTTCTTCACACAGAATAAATCTCTGTTAAGAAGGATTACCGAATCCTGCCTTCTTATAGGGGTGGCTAAGTCCGCAGCTAGGCTGGCCAGGGCATCAGCTTCCAGATTCTGAGATCGAGGTACATGCTCTAGGAAGAACCTTTTGAACGTCATGGCTATCTCGACCGTTGCTTGGTGATAGGGGATGAGGTCTGGATTCTGGACTTCGTATATCCCTCTGACTTGGTTGACGATGAGCAGAGAGTCGCCGAAAGCTTCCAGGGATTCCACCCCCAGCTCTTTAGCGACTTGGAGCCCTATTAGCAGGGCGTTGTATTCTGCCACATTGTTGGAGCAGGGCTCGCTAAGAGAATATGCTCGGTAGATGACGAGCTGATCTGGAGTAACTAGGATGACTCCTACTCCTGAAATGACGCTTCCCTTAGGACCGACTCTGGAGGCGCCATCGAAGAATAGTTGCCATACGTCACTTTCCCTTGCAAAATTACATTCCGCAACTTCATCGGGGATGTCTTCGTATAGCTTGGAGGTCTCCGGGATTGGATGAGCTGCTAGGAAGTCGGCCAGTGCTTGGCCTTTGATGGACTTCTGTGGGACGTAGACCATGTCATATGGTGTCAGTAGCAATGCCCAAGTTGTGAGTCGGGAGTTAAGGGCACTTGGCTTGCTCATCAGCACCCGGAGGGGGTTGATCCTGGAGATGATATGAATAGTCTGGCCGGCAACGTAGTGTCGCGTCTTCTGGACAGCGAACATCAGAGCCAAGCATTCCTTCTCCACTGGGTTGTACCGGTGTTCGGCCCCGACCATCATCCTACTGAGGTAGTAGATGGCCTGTTCATGACCCGCATCGTTCTTCTATGCAAGGAGAGCTCCTAGCGAATGATCCATTGCCCGAACGTACAGCAAGAAGGGTTTTCCCATGACGGAAGGCACCAGAACTGGTGGACTGGTTAGGTAGCGCTTGATATCCCCAAACGCTTGCTGGCAGGTTTCGTCCCATATGAAGGACACACCTTTCTTCATGAGGTGAGAGAAGGGCTGACATCTCCCCGAGAGGTTGGATATGAATCGCCGGATGTAAGCCAGACGTCCTTGGAACCCCCTGAGTTCCCTCAGATTACGGGGTGGTCGCATTGCTATGATCGCCTGGACTTTGTTAGGGTCTACTTCGATGCCTCTGGCGGTAATGACAAATCCCAGTAATTTGCCACTGGATACCCCCAGAAAGGACTTTGTAGGGTTCATCTTGAGTTGATGCTGGCGCATTAACTCGAATACCGCCCTCAGGTCTCGAACGTGATCACCTTTGAAGCGGCTTTTGACAGCTATGTCGTCCACGTAACATTCCACTGTCTTGCGTAACTGCTCGCGGAATATGTTACTCATAGCTCGTTGGTATGTAGCCCCGGCGTTCTTTAATCCGAAGGGCATGACCGTATAGCAATATACCCCCAATGGTGTCCGGAAGGCAGTGTGCTTTTCGTCTTCCGAATGCATCTTGATCTGATTGTATCCCGAGAACCCGTCCATAAAAGACATACGCTCGAAGCCGCAGGTGTTGTCGATCATGATGTCCGTGATGGGAAGGGGGAATTCATCTTTGGGGCAGGCCGCATTCAGATCTCGGTAGTCGATGCAGATACGTACCTTCCTATTTTTTTTCATGACTGGGACAACGTTGGCAACCCAGTCGGGATGTTGTTCTTTCCGGATGAAACCGCAGGTTATCAACTTCTTGACTTCGTCCTCGATGGCGTCCATCATATCCGGGCGAAACCGACGTTGGTGTTGTTTCACTGGCTTCGAATCGGTCGAAATATTGAGCTTATGAGTAGCTACCCTCGGGTCTAGGCCTGGCATGTCTTCATAACCCCATTCAAAGACGTCGACATATTCCTTTATCAGCTGTATGATCTCTTCCTTTTCGACCGGGGAAAGATTGTTACTGACAAATATTGGCTTTGGTGAGAGCTCACCCCCAACATTGACTTGGATAACTTCGTCCTTGGTGGGAGGTTCTCTCTGCTCGAAGCAAAATTCCCACTGTGTATCCATTTGTTGAGCCCAGGGGTCGTTCTCGAACGGTTCCGACTTTGGGGTTGTGACTCCATCGGGGATGGAGGTACACATCTGCTCAGAGGTGATATGGATATGGCAGTTTTTTGTGGTCTTAACATCACTGGCATGCTTAGAAATTTAGTACGGATGTTAAGTGTAGATGACAATCAATATCAGAGGTAATATGGACATGATGATTGACGGCCAAAAGTTTTATTCAGAGGTAATATGAACATGACAAACTTTTGTGATTGTGACTCCATCGGGGACGGAGGTACACATCTGCTCAGAGGTGATATGGACATGGCAGTTTTTGTAGACTTAACATCACTGGCGTGCTTAGAATTCAAGTACGGATGTTAAGCGTAGATGACAATCAATATCAGAGGTAATATGAACATGATGATTGACGGCGGAAAGTTTTATTCAGAGGTAATATGAACATGACAAACTTTTGTGATTGTGACTCCATCGGGGACGGAGGTACACATCTGCTCAGAGATGATATGGACATGGCAGTTTTTGTGGACTTAACATCACTGGCGTGCTTAGAAATTAAGTACGGATGTTAAGTGTAGATGACAATCAATATCAGAGGTAATATGGACATGATGATTGACGGCCGAAAGTTTTATTCAGAGGTAATATGAACATGACGAACTTTTGTGATTGTGACTCCATCGGGGACGGAGGTACACATCTGTTCAGAGGTGATATGGACATGGCAGTTTTTTGTGGTCTTAACATCACTGGCGTGCTTAGAAATTAAGTACGGATGTTAAGTGTAGATGACAATCAATATCAGAGGTAATATGGACATGATGATTGACGGCCGAAAGTTTTATTCAGAGGTAATATGAACATGACGAACTTTTGTGATTGTGACTCCATCGGGGACGGAGGTACACATCTGCTCAGAGGTGATATGGACATAGCAGTTTTTGTGGACTTAACATCACTGGCGTGCTTAGAATTCAAGTACGGATGTTAAGTGTAGATGACAATCAATATCAGAGGTAATATGAACATGATAATTGACGGCCGAAAGTTTTATTCAGAGGTAATATGAACATGACAAACTTTTATGATTGTGACTCCATCGGGGACGGAGGTACACATCTGCTCAGAGGTGATATGGACATGGCAGTTTTTGTGGACTTAACATCACTGGCGTGCTTAGAAATTAAGTATGGATGTTAAGTGTTGATGACAATCAATATCAGAGGTAATATGGACATGATGATTGACGGCCGAAAGTTTTATTCAGAGGTAATATGAACATGACGAACTTTTATGATTGTGACTCCATCGGGGACGGAGGTACACATCTGCTCAGAGGTGATATGGGCATGGCAGTTTTGTTGGACTTAACATCACTGGCATGCTTAGAAATTAAGTACGGATGTTAAGTGTAGATGACAATCAATATCAGAGGTAATATGAACATGATGATTGACGGCCGAAAGTTTTATTCAGAGGTAATATGAACATTACAAACTTTTGTGATTGTGACTCCATCGGGGACGGAGGTACACATCTGCTATCCTGCTGAAGTGATCGTTCCCTTGTGTTTTTTTTTATAAACGCAGAGTGACGACCTTAGCATCGATTAATTCCTGAATTCTCCTTTTTAGCACATAGCAGGTCCTTGTAGGGTGATGAGTGTACCAATGGAAGAGGCAATAATCTGGGTCATCGACTCTGTCGGCCCTCTCAGGGTACCTGATGTCGGGTAGCTGAAGCTTATGTTCCTCTCTCAATATGTTGAAGATTTCAACTATGTCATCTTCCTTGAAGGAGAAAGTTCCTTTTGGTCGCAGGGCTCCTGATGCCTGAGTTTCACGGTCTTCCGGGAAGATTGCCGTTGATGTATCATCTCCGACCCTCGAGGACCTTCCGTCCCTAGCCTTGGACGCTGCTTTGTTCCGTCGAGGTGAGTTACCCCCGGACACACTGTGGCCTCTGGTCAAAGAAACTGATTCAGCAGGAGTTGCCTCGGGTGGTACAGGATTAGATTTTGAAGTTTTGGGTTTTGCAGCATATCCCAACCCGAAACGAGTTTTTTGATGGTGAGAAGTACTCTGCAATGGTGTTCGCCGGCCTTTTCCATAGTTGAGGCCTTGCTTTGATTTTAAATCATAACCCATGTTCTGTATAATCTTCAAAGCCTGTGGGCTGTATCTGTGGATTTGCATTTTCCCACTCTCAGACTCGCGGAATTCTTCCTGTTCAACCGGACCGCTCCGCTTGTGTTTGAAGACTATCGGATGCTGATCGTCGCGGGTAGGAGGAACAATAAAGGCTTCATCTTCATATGGTTCATACATCATGATGACATTAGATGTTGTTGCATCTTCCCATACGATCGCTCCCCGTTTGACAGTTAGGGGTTCTAAAACTTGTTTACGACTCCTGTCTTTGTCTTTCTGGATCAAATAGGTACGCAGGTCAGTAGGTTTTGCAGAAGAAGAAGACGAAGGCTTGTTTCTTCTGTTCCTATCAGCGGGTATGCGGAGGATGGGCACCATGGTTTCCCCTATGCCACCTGTATACAACAGGTTGGCCATCTGGGCGGCGGATAATCCCCTGGGAGGGAGTCTTTCCGCGATCTGAGCTTGTTTTACGCCGAGGGACTGTGCCTGGCGTAACTTGGGGATTTGCTCAGTCTGGCGTAAAGCTGGACAAGCCCTCAGTTGGCTACTAGCTTCTCGTGTAATCCGGAGAATAGGCGGATCATTCTTTTGCTGGCGTAAAGGCCGAGGAGTTGAGTATTCGCCTACTTGCTTCCCCTTGCGGAGATCGCAGCGCTCATCTGGTTCACCATAGAGGTCAGATGTCGTCCTGCGCCTGGAGCATGATTTGTACTTCTGATTTGGCGTTGAGGCACCATCAGAGGTTTTGTCTGTACCACGCGTAGCGGGAGACTGGTTTTTGCACGTATAGCGCAGTGGATACTCCTGGGTTAGCGCTGAGGCTTTACCAGAAGTTTTGTCTGTACCGCACGTAGCGGGAGACTGATTTCTACGCGTATAGCACAGTGGATACTCCTGGGTTAGCGCTGAGGCTTTACCAGAAGTTTTGTCTGTACCGCGCGTAGCGGGAGACTGAATTTTACGTGCGGGGCACGGAGGGAGCGATGCTACCACCTCATTGGTCGGAGAGATCGGAGAGATCGGAGAGTCCACAGGAATGGCGGAGGATGTCTTGGGCATCCACACTTTGCGTAGCTTCCTGTTGTCTTGGACGGAGAGAGAGTGAGAGCTACCCCCAGTCCGAAGCATGTCTTCGTAGACAGACTGGTCGAAATGAACGACCAGTGTCTTCTTCACGGTTCCTACAGGTACCGCATCGTGTTGAGCAATTACTTCCTCGTCAAAAGAGAAGGATGTCCCTAGCAGAGTCGCCATCTTATTTGTGGTATTAAACGAAAGAATGAAAGTGTATTTCAATGACAGGGTTTATACGAGACCCGTGCCCATTGGTTTACAAACAAACTTGTACAATTCGATCCTATACGAGGATGCGGGAGTACAATTTATTTAATCTGGGTATAAATTGCTATAGGTGTCTGATCTGCGGTCGATCACTTTAGCCCTTGGACTACACGATGTTGAAGAAGTGCCGTGGAAGACAGGATGCAGCTTCGGAGGTTGCGAAGGAGGGTGGATGCGCGATATTGAAGGTCGTCGCTCCCTATTCCTTGCCTGAGCTCTGTATTCTTCTCTCTCTCTCTCTCTCCCTGTCTCCTGATCTCCGGTTCGGTGACCTTGTTCGATCTTCCAAATTGTCGACCTTGGATCTGATATCGGTTTCTTGACCAATTTTTCCGACCTTGTTCCCCATTGATAGGGGCCTCTATTTATAGAGTCTTTGGTGATAGTGACCACTCCGTTGGTGTAGCAACCGAGGAGTGGAAAGTACAGCACCCTATTACACAACGGTTAAAGCAACCAATGCCTACGTATAGATAATCTTTTGAATGAGCGGGTGACGCGGGTCCAACTAAGGGGACACAACGCGTACAATTGCTACTAAGATCACGGCGTAAAAGCCACGTAGGTAGGTATCCATTGTGTAGAAGGGGTTGGCGTAGAAGCCAAATATCCGTCACCATGGCATAGAAGCCGAGCAGGCATGGAAGTCGAGCAGGCATACAAGCCGAACAGGCATAAAAGCCGAGTAGGCGTGGAAGCCGAGCAGGCATAGAAGCCGAACAGGCATAGAAGCCGAGTAGGCGTGGAAGCCGAGCAGTCGTAGAGACTGAGGGGGCGCGGAAGCCGTAGGAGCACAGATCCTGAATGGGCGTAGAAGCCGCTGCGTACCGTGCCAGGGTGCGGATGTGGACGTCTTTAGCCGGAATTACGGCTTTTGGAGATCAAATCTTTGGCAGAGATTTGCCATCATCCTGTGCATTAAATGCGAAGACGTGCCTTGAGGGAAAACTGTCACCACTCTGTGCGTTTTGACAGAGGGACATGCCTTGAGGGGACACTGTCACCGCTCGGTGCGTTTTGACGGAGGGACGTGCCTTGAGGGGACACTGTTACCGCTCTGTGTGCTTTTGGCGGAGAGACGTGCCTCGAGCCCTGTACGAAGCGCAGCTTTTGACGTGGCAGGCGGTTTGTCTTCTGCGGAGCGTAAAATAGCCCATGTTTGCCTGTGTAAAACAAGGCAGCGTGTTCTCTTTGCACGCGAAAGAGCGGTTTATGCCGGGGGATTTTAGTAAGCGCCGGTTTGGTGATATTTTAACCAAATCCTCTGCATTAAATGCTGAGATCCGCCATCATACTATGGAGCGCGTCCCGAGGGGTCTGCCCCAGTTCCCAGCCGTCGTTTGGGTAGCTGTGCAGCACTTTTTGTCAGGAGTCAGAGGTCAGGTTTACTGCGTGACTGGACAGTTTCTTTTCGGGAATACGAAGCGTTCCTCGTACGCTTTAACGCTGTTTTGAGGGCGGCTGGGTTTTACGCCATGGAGGCGATGAAGAACCCTGTTTTACGCTGGATGGCTCTTGAAGGCCTCTGCTTATGCTGCTCTGTATCAAGATGCTGCGTAGATCTTCCAAGCATTTTTTTCATGCTTCTACAGCTGCTTCTGCTGGTGCTTCTCACTGCTTTTGCTGCTGCTGCTGCTTCTCAGCCTTCTTATTACTTCTTATTCTCATAACTTCCCCCATCTAGCTCACATGCACACATCTAACACACACATACACTCACTCACATATCTATCTATCTATCTATCTATCTATATATATATATATATATATATATATATATATATATATATATATATATGTATGTTACCACATACCCACACTAATGATGCACATGCACTCTCCTATTCTCCTATTACCACCAAAACATCAAAATAAAATTAAAAACATACATATAACTATATAACTATATATAGTTATAGTTTTATATATATATGTATATAATAATTATAATTATAATTATAATATTCTAATAGCTATAACCAAGGTAAATTGAATTGAATATGCAAGAAAACAAACACGTGAAGTGCACCGCACCCGTATCACACTCAATATATGATACGCTTGCGATACGGCTCCACTACACCACCAAACGTATCCTAAAGGACACGAGCAAGTCTAAAATTATAGTTAGAAGCAACACGAAGTGTTAGCTATTCGTCTACGTGCCCGTGTCAAAATATGACATTCTCAAACTCCCGTGTCGGGAGAAAACCCCCAAATCAATCTGTATCGCCAAATTGTCAGGATACGGCCTACACATATCCAATTATGGACACGACACTAGTCACACACAATCAAACATATGTTAATTTGGTCTAATTGACCTATTGACAAACACAAGATGTGCCAATCTCGAAATTCTCTCAAAATTGACACAAAATGCCACATAACTTTTTTTTATATGCCTCCTATGAACCTAATTCTACTTCCTATGGGTAGCCTTAGTACATAGGAGAGTTTCTAATGATTAAATTATATATTTAGAGTCTAATTAGATAGGAAAAATTGAATTGTACCTATTGGGAGATGGATTCCTAATAAAATCTCCAATTTGAGTGTCAAGAGCCTTCAACTTATAGATTATTGCTCCTCCTTGTAGATCCTTGCTTCCTCCTTGTTCTAATAGCCTCCAATGATGAATAGAGAAGGAATTAGAAAAAAATTTGGGTATAAATTGGTGTAGGTATGGAGGAATTTAGAAGAGGAAAATAGGTATGGAGGAATTTAGAAGAGGAAAATTCTAGATCTAGATTTGGAAAAAAAATGAAGAGAGAGAGTCTCTCTCCACTCCTAATGTGGCCGGCCTCTACCCCCTCCTCCAAGCTACTATAAATTATCGACAATACCCCTTGGGGCTTGTCATAAAGGAATTAATTAAGGAGGAAAGGTTCTAGTTAAATTGGTTTAACTAATTAATTTATTCTCCTAATGGATGGGCTTACTATTGGGCTCAATTCTAACTAGAATTAAATGTTGGTCCATGGATCTAATCTTAACTAGTTAGGTATACTAACACAAGTCCAAAATAAAATCTAACATCTAACAATAAATAAATAAATAATACAATAAATAATATTTACAACATGCACAATATTTAATTAATTATGAAATGACCAAATTATCCTTTCCTAGAAAATATGATAGTGACAGGAAGTACGGAGGATCCTGGTTCTCTCCGGGTAAATCTGGCCATACAAAATCAGTGGGGTCAAAACCCCAAGAAACAAGTACCACAAAGGAGCTCAAGGTGGTAGACAAAACACATCAAAACTTTAGCAGAAAATCGACCTATATAAAAATAAATGTGGGTCGAGACTTGTACGGTACCAATGTATTTGTCTTGATAAAATAATTATAAGGATTGGTGCACTAATAACAAACTAACTATCAAGAAAGATAAGCCGACGAGTGGGAAAAGGACATAGGAACTACTCTGGATCAGGACAACAATCCTTAAACCAAATAATGACCGGGGTTCAAGACCTTCACCCGAGTAAAACTTTGCACTCTAACCACGCGTTGAAAGAAAATCGAATACAACAGGGCGAGCTTGTCAGACAAGGCAAACAACATATCACGGCCAAACATGCCTACGACTTGCTATAATTAACTAACTAGGGTTATCACATAGTATCAAATACATATTTTGAAGTATATCGCTACCACCGGCATTGCAATCAACCCGGATGGCCAAGGGTACACTTGTAATTGAACTAGTCACATTACACAAAATATAACTTGTAACTTGTCACAGATAAACGTAAACTTGATCTTAAAATCATAATTTTTTCTTATGGCATAAAATTGAATGTAAACTTATATTAGAACAGAATATTGCATATAAAGTTGTATTGTGAACATAAACTTATATATAAAATTGTTTTGTAAGTGTCGCAGCACATCACAGATCTTGTAACTACATTATGCAACAAAATATATGACTACCACGGTATATCATAAAGTCTTGTATGTACCGTGGCATGTATAAACTTGGTAGTTCATGGGGCCCTTGCATAGCAGGATTGGCCCATACCTCATGGGGCCCTTAGAGATTAGGGTAGCCGGTAGTGCAATATTATTTTTACCCAATGATTTAGGAGAATCTTATCTGGTCTAATCACTACCAAATTATTTTAAGTTCTCAAGTCGTGGACACTCGAGAAACTTTCTGGGATGACAAGTTACGGGTACAAACTATTCACGAGTTATCACTGGCGAACTTATCGTATCCACGACACGTGATACATTGGGCAATACTCACACTCGATTGCCCGATGCCAAATACAATAAGTTAACATACACAACAATTTCTACGTTATCTTGAGGGTCAGACATGTGTTAAATTGTAAGAGCACAATATCCAACTATATAATACACAAAGAAATATCCCAAGCAAAAAATGGAAGGAACGCATGATAAAACCAGGCGCATGGAAAAGTTGGCTGAATATGCGATATGGACGTATACAAGGAATACAAGAAATGCAGGATGCATGGAATGCAGCGCACATACAGGACGCATGGGATGCAAGGTGCATGCAGGATGCATGGGATGCAGGACGCATGTAGGATGCTTAGAATGTAGGGTGCATGGGTTGTAGGGCGCATATAGGACATATGGGATGTAGGGTGCAATCATGCGCCCAACCAAATAGGCGCATGCTGGAATGACGCATAGAGTTGGGCCGCATGGAACTCTTTCATCCCAAAATAGCACGAACTCTATGGAAAAGGCTCCAAAATTCGAAAACTTGTTTTCTTCATAAAATCTTTATTTTAACCCTAAATTAAGTGAACCAAAAGCTAAAATGTTTGAAATAAAATGCTCCATCACATAGAATAACTAGATTTTGAATATACTAAGTTTTAATATATCAAAACCAAGAAAACACATAGAACCCATAAAAAACCCAAAATTTGAAACTCATATCTACTCTAAATCATCCATCAAAACTCAAAACTCCAAGAACTAAATCAGATGAGAATATCAAGGAGAATATTTTCTATCAAACATATTTTAAATTTACACAATATAAATAAAATCCAAAATTTTATGGCTTTATCATTTGAGCAAGATGCACCTTCCTGGAGTGGCTTCTTAGCCTCTACCTCCCACGGTCCAAGTGATCACAACATCTTCTAAGGTTAGGTTTTGGTCTAGGAAGAGAGGAAGGAGAAAGAGAAAAAGAAAATTAGAACTGAAGAAAGAGGGAGGAGAGAGAAAACTCTCATGTATATACTAAGGAGAAAGGGGAGATGGTTTAGTCATGGGTTTAACCAAAATAAACCGAACCAAGTATTCATTTTACATGTGGGTCCTAAACCAGGTCTACGGCAATGCCAATAGATATTCTACGGGGCTCGGGTAGTCTCTCTAGACAACAGGAATAAATAAAAATGATAGAAAAAATTATGCAAATACAGCAAAAATATATTATCAGAAAATAAATTTAAATATCAAAAATTCAAGAAATATCAAATCTAGAATGGGTATGATAGTAGTATTGGTCGGGGGTAAACGACAGTGGTGCATCAGTTATTAAGAAAGAGAGCACGTTTAGAGAGTGGGGTAGAGTCCCTCAGATTGGTTGGGTTGGTTGTCCCTAAGATAAGAGATAGGTAATGCCCTAGCAGTCTTCTGTATTAGGCAAGTTACCTATAATGCATAGGTTTAGCTGTCAGTATAACTAACCATAGAGGCTTCATCAAAAGTTGAGTTGATCGTTGGAGACCCATAGGATGAACTTATCGGTATTGCTTGAGTTTTATAGTGTTAGTAAGATTTGCGTAGTATGTGTTGGGAGTAGGCATGTGATAGATAGTTGGTTTGGGAATCAGAATGGGTGCTGTCGGAAAGATGGAACAAGTTGGAATTGATAGTTTCGGGAAAACCGATTGGTTGCCTTCGACGGAATGACAGATTGGGAAAATTTTCAGTTAGTTGGAATTACTTTGGAATAAAGGAATGAAGCTTACAACAATGAGATAGAATTTTGTGTCGGTAGAATTGTTACTAGTATGCTTCATCGAGTTATAAATATGGACTAGAACATAGTTCGAGGGGAACTCTGGATTCGTTGGATATTGATAACATTGAGATGGAAAGTTGCATTTCAAAGTTTGTTCGAAATCGCAAATTGTGTTAGTTCAGAAAGATGTCCCTTGAATTTGGCAGAAGTTAAGTTTAGTGTTGGAATGAATAGTCTAATGTTGGTTGTCCCTATTGCCTTTGTAGTGCAGCTCGGAGGATACTGATTATGCAAAATTAATCTTATTTAAGATAGACCGTAATAGAAGTTTAAAGAAATTGGCACATGTGGGATCGAAAGGATATAAATGAATGTTGGAAATTGTTAGACAGAAACTTGGTTATACAAGTTGTGCGATGGAAAGATTCATGTTGGAAAGATACTGACGGGATTGACCAAAGAGATGACCCGAGAGCTTGAAAGAGATAAGAATTGTGGCTAAGGAACAGTTTGGTCGAGCACAGTAAATGATATGTATATTGGGATAAAGTTGCATCGATAGCCATTTGATTTCTCTAACCATTGGCATTGGTTGAGTGCACCACATTTCAGGGACGCCTGAAGTGTGTAGTACGATCCAAGCTGTGGTGAGCTAAATTCAAATGGAGCTGCGGTGAGAAGCAAATTGGGTTAAAATGGACATACATGTGTTTGGACAAAGAAAGAGATAGTGGGATTAATCATTCGTATTGTTCGGCATGCTTTGGCAAGATGTTATTATGCACGCGTTATCATGGGATATAAGCGCAGAGCCAGAGAAAAAAAGTTGCTTGAGAATTTGGTTGAGAAAGTAGGATGAGCTTTGTTTTAAGTTTCGAAGATGAAACTTTTTCTTAGTGGTATATATTGTAGTGCCCCGCTCCATACAGTGCATTATCATGGCTAGGTTGGCTCGAAGAAGCCAGTTGGACTTGGGTTATGCGGAAGGATCAATTCAGAAGGCTATGAGATCATGCTGGAAAGTCCATTTAGATAAATGTGAGTTGTGTTGGTTCTACAATCCATAATCTTCACGCTTAATAAAAGGATTAGTTGCTGCTGTGTAGTTTATTGTAACAATAATGCCATGAAAGAAATCATAAAAGATAACAAAGATAATAATCACAAGTCAATTAACTTGCTGCTATTTTAGAATGTGGATTATATATTTATTGTGATTGCAAATGTCGGTACTTTGTGTTGGCAATTATGTTAAGACCCAAGGATTGGTCAGTGAGTATGTCGGGATACGGCTCGAAGAGATTTCAGTAATATAAAGAGTAATGCCCCGGTCCCGTTTCTGAGCGCGGTGAAACCGTTGCTGAGTGCGGTATGAGCTAGTGGCTGGATTTGGCCGAGTCGGATAACAATAAACAAATCAGAACTGTAGGATTTTAATTAAGTTCTATTATCATGCATTCTATATTTTATTATAGCTAAGTTGCATACGTATTCATGGTCATGGACAACCTGTGCACAAGGTAAATTCCACGAACGATAATCCGGAGGCCATTGACCCATTCGACCTGGGGGGATAAAAGCATGTGCTAGTTGCACAGTGATTCAAAAACCTCCAAGTGGGCTCGCTACCCAATGGGGAGAGGAGTCATTTAACCACTCTAGTCCAAGTTGACGTGAAGTCAGTAACCTTCATGTAGATAGGGTGCATGCTAATAATGTCTTATATAGACAGAGTAAGTTATACTCATTTACAGGGATGGCTAAACGACCGTAGGTAAGAATCACCGAAGGGTGATAACAATACATATTTTAAATATTTGTGGGATATGAGTAATATGCATGCTTAAGATTTCTCTTAGTTATAATAACTATATATTGTTTTATTGTCTTTTACAAATTATTGCATGCTTGTTTTACATTCTTGTCGCTATAAACTATAATTGACCCTAAGGCAATAGATCAAGATCACACTTAATAATGTTCCTATCATATGATTACTTAGTGTTAATTTTAGGGGAGTGGGGTCAACCCTCTCGCAAGTATATGTGGAGTACTGACCACGTATGTGGGTATAATTTCAGGTTCGCAGGTGCGAATGGACAGCTTAACAAGTCTTAAGGCATCATAGTACTATTGGGTGTGCAGAAGTTCTTCTCCTGGAGATGATGACTTCTGCTATATAGGACATAATGTATGGAACAGGGCATTTGTTGTACCAGTGATGTTATAAGCCGAGTCGGCAAAGTTTATTATAAACCTAGATGGCAGATACTTCAAGTTAGCTATTTGAGAGCTTTCTAATCCATTCTATATTAATAAAAGAGAAACTTTCATTATTTCTTGTATAACTTCAATTTGTCCTACGTATACGACTTCAAAGACTCATGCGGCCTTGACATCATGCGGCCAGAGTGTCCACTATACCAAGGCTAAGTAAGAGGACGCATGCAGCTTTAAGACCCATGCGGTCTTGTCCACATACGACCAGAGGGTCATTCCGACCAAGACCAACGAGAGCTTCTATGCGACTACAAAAGTATGCGGCTCTCGACTTAGAAGATTTTTTGTTACGACCGAAGATGATTCTCGCACAGTTAGTTTTGGCTAAGTGTCCCATTGACCGAGTTATGCACACAACAGCCACCCACGTAGCGGCTTGCCCACACCATGCGGCTACCGTCACGGCCTCATTCTGCTGAAGGATCCCCATGCGGCCACCAAGCATGAGGGGATACGGCACCAGTAGCACGTCCACAGAGGGCCAATAAATAGTAAGGTACCACACCCATACAAAGGGCTGGCTATCTGCGGATTCACACTAAAGCCAAGGAGAGAAGCTTTTGCGTCCGGATCGTCCACTGTCACTACCACATTCTAGAATAGGGGTATTTTTGTCTTTTAATTATTATAAGCATTGTGTATATTATATTGCATGTTATATTTATATATTATATATAGTGTTCTTTAATGTATGACTTAGTGAACTGGACCTAGAAACCCACTAGATGAACCTCTGACCAAATATAGGATTATGGATTTAATTAGTACATTTCTTGGGATTAAATATTGAGAATTAAAAGTTATTAATGTGATTTTATTTGATTGTTGTACCTTACCATTGTCTCGATATTGAGAGCACTACACTAGCTTTTGTCTTCCAACATATTTTACACCCTTGTCCTAGACGTGCCAGTCTTCTATTCTAATCCTTGTGTAACTCATAAATATGCCCTTTTATGCTTCATTTTAGTCGCACAATATTCGTCGCATGACATTTATTTTAATTCTCGCTTTTTGTGCAATTTTCTAATTATTGGGGACTTTTATGCAAAATTGTAGTAAGGTTTCCATATCTTATTGGACCCAAAACATGAAGAAACCTTCCCTCTTCTTTGTCCGGTCACATATGGTTTTTCTCCATATTTTTGGAGTGTGCAACACTCAACATCTTTTCCCTCACCAATCTTAACCATCCATTCAAACCTACTAAATCCTAGCCCTTCAAATTCCTACATGTAGAAAGCAAACCCCATCCCAAGGAGTACTTGGGTGGCCCAAATCCCTAGGTCTACATCAAACCCTATTTTCTCCCCATATATATATACTTTTCTCTTATTACTTACATCACCATCTCAACATCAAACCCTAAAATAACCCAAATACCATCACCAGCTTCACCTCCTCAATCCTGCACCAACCTGCTCCTTACAACCGCCGACTTCCCCGACCATTCCCGCCGCCTCCATCCCGTCGGACCCGTCGACCTCGCCGATCAAGCCACTAATCGCCTGAACTGCCGCCTTCATCGACGACACAAACCCCGCCTCCTTCACTATCATCATCATCATCACCCCCACGATGCCATTCCTAGACCATATCTCCCCGACCGATCAAACCCCATCGACCTCCACCGGAGCCGACCCCGTCTCCTCCCTTCTCGACCCCGACAACCCAACTGAACCGCCTTTCCCATCTCCACCATCGTCGACATCTCCAACCCCGCCAACCGCCTGGATGACACGTTCCGAACTTCCCCACCACCCATCCCCCGCTGCCAGACTTCCCCGCGGCTACGACCGCCTCGCCTAAACTCACAACCGCTGACAACAGCCGGAGCCGAGCCTCTGTCGTGGCAGTAGCTCTCCAGATCCCGAGCCCTCCGCCGTGACAGCAGTCGAGCACCATCTCCAGTCAACGACCTCCCTCGACGTCGACTATACCCCTCGACCCCATGCATGCACAGGTTCGATTTGCCCTCCTTCATGATTGTGTGTGTGCATGTGTGAATATCAATTAGGATTAGCAATTGCTTCATGATAGTTTAGTTGACGTAAGACCTGTGTTGGTGAACCTAGTAATTCGTATGCGTGTGCGTGTATGCGTATAAATATTAGTTTGATATATATATATATATATATATATATATATATATATATATATATATATAGTGTGTGGAAATTGATTGCTAGTACTAGGTATGACTGTAATATATATATATATATATATATATATATATATATATATATATATATTGTATGACCCTAGGTATTAACTGTGGATATCCTGTATATTTGCATATGACTATATGACCCTGAGTATTAGTGAGTTGACTGCCTTGTGTACACCAACGTACTGGCTTATACATGTGTTGGTGTTACACGGGATTTAGATCTTTAGACATGTGTTAGTGAGTTGACTGTCTGATTATGCACAGCATTTGAGGACATGACACCCATACATTTAGACGCACGCTTGACCCTGTTAAATGACCAGTATCACCCCTAACGTAGTTTTTGAGTTCAGTGTATTATGTTTGTGTGTGTGCTAGTGTAACGATTGATGCTATATTATTATTATACTATATATAAAGGACTGTTGGATTGTTTAGACGAGACTTCAAAAACAGGATATTGGTATTGCCCGCAGAGGACTACAGGCGAGTAGATTCTCTGACAATTTTTATTATGTTGATCATCTCTATGATTCTAGATGTATAGCTTACTTGATTCTGACACTATGGATACACAGGTTAGCATCATCGAGACCTGTCAGGAGGAGTCATGATTGGAATCCATCGTGCTATCTGGGGACGGGAAAATGTTAGTAGATTATGTGATCATACCCCATTCTACATGTATCATAGCTCACCCCACACCTCACGTTGGGTGCAGCCTGACCATTATATGCCTTATAGCCTGTTATGTATGATTAGCCTGACTATTGCTCGCATTATAGCTAGCCGGATGGTTATCCTGACCTTACATGAATCATAGCTAATCATATGTAACAAGCCTGATCTGCCCCAAGCCGATCACATGATAGACTGATATTTCACACACTTAGCTAGATACTCTATTCATGTATTTTCAGTTCATTGTTCTAGCATGCACTTGTATTTCTGTTCATTGCTAGTTGTACCATTGATGATGATATGTTCTCCAGTATTTCCTTATTTTCAGTATTTTATTATTTCCAGTATTTTCTTATTTCCAGTATTTTATTATTTTCAGCATTTTCTTATTTTCAGTATTTTCTTATTTTTAATATTTTATTATTTCCGGTATTCTTATTTCTAGTATTATATACATCTTGTATTTCTTTACACTGTGTTATAGTTTTTGTCAATATATATGGAACTGCTGTTAGTGCTTGTACTTCGCTCCAATCCTGACTGGATATATTTTTTCAGAGGATCTTGAGGACTCCTGTCCTACACATTATGGACCAGGTGTAGATGGAGACTACATACCAGAGAGCTTAGAAGAGTCCATTCCCTTAGAGGAGACACTACCTGCAGCTATTTAGACAGTTATTATTTTATGCATTTGAGTTTATGTTGAGACTTATGTTGAGTTTATTTTGAAACTTGTTGAGACTATTTATGTTGGACAGCTAAACCGTAGTGTATCTCTATTTGATCGTTGTGCTTGACCTATGTCAGTACTTCTTATCTTTATCGTGCCATTTATTTTTAGTTATTGTGATTGAGTATACATTATGAGCTGTTGAGAGATTTATTTTATTGTCCTCCTTATGGAGTTGATATCATTAACAGGTTGTGAGTTATGTTTAGTATTATTGAGACCTAGACAGCGTTCTACCGCCGATGCTGCGGTGTAGGCTAGACGTACCCATGACACATGCCCAAATTCTAGGTGCAGGTCGTGACATCCACAGATAAAAAGAGTTGCTACACTCCTAACCCTCCATCGTCACCCCCAGACCAAAATAAATTTGTACTTAGATTGTCCCTTATGATTCTTCTCTGTACTCCCTAGTTTGTTATAAAATCAAGTTCTCTTAGTTCTTCCTTTTGATTTAAATAAAAAATAGGTACCAACGACTATATCAAGATCATGAATCTAATCCACGATGTACCTTCACAATCGGGACACATGATGGACATTATGTACCACGAGATACGAAGGCGGAAGAGCAGGATGAGAAACTCGCCTCTTCTCGACGAAGGGATCGAGATGACTATTTCACTCTGGCATAATGAAATGCAAGATCATTCGACAAGAATACAAGAATAAGACAAACTAAGAAACTCGAAAATCTTACCCACAATCGTAGCGCATTCGGCTATAAACTGCTCCAGGTTGCCGAATCCTTGTACTCGCTCACGCCTAGGGTCTGCGACTCTAACTTGCTGCTGGTTTTGCCTTGCTTTCTTGGCTTACTGGACTTGCACAAATAGAGCCAGACGTTGTTGCTGAAACAGCTGAGTCTGCATCAGAAGAGGACGTTGGGCTAGTGGTCGAACGGCTAATACTGGTCCGCTCGGGCCTTCAATCGCTGCCTAAGGCAGAGTTGGCAACTGTTGGACTAAAAAAGCCTCAGGGTATAGAAGCAGGCATGAACCAATCAGTTAGATGCCCCACACCTGAGACTCTGGCCGTTGGCCCTCCTACATTGATCTCTGGTGTGCCCTAGTTTGCTGCAGTAGTTACATAATGTTGATGTTGACTGCCGGGTGGAATGCACTAAGATTATATTTGGCGATGGAGGTACAGACGTGCGAGAAGCTCTGACTGCTGGTGCTGGAGGTGGCGACTGAATATTGATGCCTCTCATAGATTAGTGGGACCTCTTTTGGCCTCCGGTCCTTGCTATTAATCTTTGGCCGGCAAGTTCTTGGCTGCCCTGAGTACTACATCGTAGATGGCATAATTATGGCCCACCGTAAATTGTTGGAGCTCTAGATGCAGACCTTGCTCAAATCTATTGGCTCAGTCTTCCTCAGAAGCTACTATATGAGGATCAAATCGGCTAAGTCCACAAAACTCGATCGCATATTGGTCAACTGATCTTGTCTGTTAACGGAGGTTGATGAACTAATGCTGGAGCTGGATCTTGGTGGTTGGGTGGAAATCCTTTTCCTGGAAGCGCTCCTCGAATATCTGCCAGTCAATGGAATTTGGAAGCCCCATTTTTTGAACTGTCCACCAAACTTGGACAAGATCTGTTAGTTGTAGCTTTACAACTACTACATTCTCATCCTCAGGGGTCTTAGTCGCATCCAGGATGGCCTCAAAATCCTTGAGCCAAGAATTTGCTGAAACTGCATCCTCAGTACCGAAAAACTTAGTTGGATGCAAGCGTCAAATGTTAGATGCCGAGTTGAGACTGTAACGCCCACTGGTCTCGAGCGCTACTCTAAATCCCTAGCAAAGAGTCATGTTGGTTTGTTCATGTCCTTGTTAAAACCATTGGCAAATGTGGACCACTTGTTGTTGGAGTTGGAGTTGGAGTTGTTGTTGTTGTTGTGGCATCATCATGGCTTGGATCATCCCTAACCTGGTCTGCGACCCTGCCTGCCCTGGTTGTACTAGAAGAACTAGTGCTATTATCTGGGTTGGTTGGGCTGGCAGAGCTGGTATGAATAGTGGAGCAGACTATACTAGCCGTCTCGACAAGATTTATGGAACTAACTGTGCTGATTGGACTTGAGTGACTGGCAGAGCCATCTGATAGAGAGCTACTAACTCTTGCCCTTGGTTTAATAGAGGGGCCTGATCCTAGCCTATTATTGGATCTACTTGTGGTATAACGAAACCCTCAAAAGGAGGAGCAAGTGGGGTGTCCCTAAATGATAAGGACACAAGGCAATCAATAAGGGACGAGAATGGAACAATCATGTCAAGTAAGTTTTCAATTCAAGGTAAACGGGAAGGTGCAAGTTCAGGTAGAGTTCAATCGAAGATAAGTAAACGATTGAGATTCTAACAAGATGAGTCCCCCCCCCACAAGTCTAAAAAATAGACCTGCATGGGCCACCACTAAAACCTTATCATATCCCCTCCCAGAATACTGGATAAATACGAGGACTGACATGGCCAACCACACCTTACAAAATACCGGAGTAAGCCGTAATATGCTAAGGTTGTCTACAAGACAAATGGATGAACTCTAGCATGCTATGACATCAGTCCTAAGGCCGATAAATTCTAGTATCTCAATCTATCAATAACAATTTTAAGAGTATATCATACATGAATATAAAGAGGTATCCAAAAATATAAACCACATATGATCATGAAGCTAGTGAATATAAAATGATGCACTCACAAAGTATAATTATACACGATCAAATATACCAGCCATGGTCTAATATATAAATCATGTTGACCATAGTCTCAAAAATATAAGGAGCTAACTCTGTCCACTTGTTGACACCACAAATCAAGAAATTAAAATGAGGGGTGGTAGAAGGAAACCCACTTGCGAGTTTCGGCAGCAGTCCTACGAGTGCAAGCTATCTTGCTGGAAGTACGGAGGATCCTGGTTCTCTTCGAGTAAATCTAGCCACACAAAACCAGTGGGGTCAAAACCCCAAGCAACAAGTACCATAAAGGAGCTCAAAGTGGTAGACAAAACACATCATAACATTAGCAGAAAATAGACCTATATAAAAATAAATGCGGGTCGAGACTTGTACAGAACCAAATTGCTTGTCTCAATAAAATAATTATAAGACTGGTGCACTGATAACAAACTAACTATAAAGAAAGATAAGGTGATGAGCGGCAAAAGGACATAAGAACTACTCTGGATCGGGACAACAACCCTTAAACCAAACAATGATCGGGTTTGCAGACCTTTACCCGAGTAAAACTTTGCACTCTAACCATGCGTTGAAAGAAAATAGAATATAACAGGGCAAGCTTGTCAGACAAGGCAAACAACATATCACGGCCAAATATGCCTATGACTTGCTATAATTAACTAACTAGGGTTATCACAAACCTAGTTAGTATTAAATATATATTTTGAAGTATATGCTACCACCGGCATTACAGTCAACCCGGATGGCCAAGGGTACACTTGTAATTGAACTAGTCATATTACACAAAATATAACTTGTAACTTGTCACACATAAACATAAACTTGATCGTAAAATCATAATTTTATCTAATGGCATAAAATTCAATGTAAACTTATATTATAACATAACATTGCATATAAACTTGTATTATGAACATAAACTTATATATGTAATTGTTTTGTAAGTATCGCAGCACATCGCAGATCTTGTAACCACATTATGCAACAAATTATATGACTACCACGGTACATCATAAAGTCTTGTATGCACCGTGGCATGCGTAAACTTGGTAGGTCATAGGACCCTTGCCTAGCAAGGTTGGCCCGTGCCTCATGGGCCCTTGGAGATCGGGGTAGCCGGTAGCGCAATATTTTTTTCTCCCAATGATCTATGTGGATCTTATCTTGTTTAATCATTACCAAATTATTTTAAGTTCTCGAGTTGTAGACACTCGAGAAACTTCCTGGGATGACGAGTTACGGGTACGAGCTATTCACGAGTGATCACTAGCGAACTTATCGTATCCGCGACACGTGATACATTAGAAAATACTCACACTTGATTGCCAGATGCTAAATGCAATATGTTAACATACACAAAAAAACTACGTTGTCTTGAGGGTCAGACATGTGTTAAATTGTAAGAGCACAACATCAACCTATATAATACACAAATAAATATCCCAAGCAAAAAATGGAAGGAACTCTTGATAAAACCTGGCGCATGAAAAAGTTGGCCGCATATCCGATATGGAGGCATACAAGGAATGCATGGAACGCAGGATGCATGCAGGACGCATGGAATGCAGCGCACATACAGGATGCATGGGATGCAAGGCGCATGCAGGACACAAGGGATGCAGGATGCATGGGCTGCAGGGTGTATGTAGGACGCATAGGATGTAGGGTTCAATCATGCGCCCAACAAGATAGGCCCATGCGGGAATGGCACATAGAGTTGAGCCGCATGGAACTCCTTCATCCCAAAATAGCACGAACTCTATAGAAAAATCTCCAAAAACGCAAAAACTGGTTTTCTTCATAAAATCTTCATTTTAATCCTAAATTAAGTGAACCAAAAGCCGAAATATTTAAAATAAAATGCACCATCATATAGAATAACTAGATTTTGAAGATACTAAGTTTTAATAGATCAAAACCAAGAAAATACATGGAACCCATTAAAAACCAAAAAATTGAAACCCAGATCTACTCCCAATCATCAATCAAATCTAAAAACTCCAAGAAATAAATTAGATAAGAACATAAAGGGGAACATTTTTTTATTAAACACATTTTAAATTTAAATAATATAAATAAAATTTGAAAATTTATGGCTTTATTATTTGAGCAAGATGTACTTTCCTGGAGTGGCTTCTTAGCCTTTACCTCTTACTGTCCAAGTGATCGCAACATCTTTAGGGTTAGGATTTGGTCTAGGGAGAGAGGAAGGAGAAAGAGGAAAAGAAAAGTAGAAATAAAGAAGAAAGAGGGAAGAGAGAGATAACTCTCATGTATATACTAAAGAGGAAAGGGAGATGGTTTAGTCATGGGTTCAACCAAAATAAACTGAACCATGTATCCATTCTACATGCGGGTCCTAAACTGGTTCAATGTTAATGCCAATGGATATTCTACGGGTCTTGGATAGTGTCTCTAGGCAACAGGAATAAATAAAAATGACAGGAAGCATCATACAAATACAGCAGAAATACATTATCAGAAAATAAATTTAATTATCAGAAATTCAAGAAATATCAAATCTAGAAACGGGTGTGATAGTAGTATTGGTCAGGGGTAAACGACAGTGGTACATCAGTTATTAAGAAAGAGAGCACGTTTAGAGAGTGGGGTAGAGTCCCTCAGATTGGTTGGGTTGGTTGTCCCTAAGATAAGAGATAGGTAATGCTATAGCAGCCGTCTGTATTAGGCAAGTTACCTATAATGCATAGGTTTAAGTGTCAGTATAACCAACCATAGAGGCTTGATCGAAAGTTGAGTTGATTGTTGGAGACCCATAGGATGACCCTATCGGCATTGCTTGAGTTTTATAGCATCGGTAAGATTTGTCTAGTATTTGTTGGGAGTCGGCATGTGATAGATAGTTGGTTTGAGAATTAGAATGGCTGCTGTCGAAAAGATGAAATAAGTTGGAATTGACAGTTTTGGGAAAAAAGATTGGTTGCCTTCGACGGAATGACGGATTGAAAAATTGTTCAGTTGGTTGGAATTACTTTGGAATAAAAGAATAAAGCTTACAACAATGAGATAGAATTTTGTGTCGGTAGAATTGTTACTAGTATGCTTCATCGAGTTATAAATATGGACTAGAACATAGTCTGATGGGAACTCTGGATTCGTTGGATATTGATGACATTGAGATAGAAAGTTGTATTTCAAAGTTTATTGGAAATCGCAAATTGTGTTGGTTCAGAAAGATGTCCCTTGAATTTGGCAAAAGTTAAGTTCAGTGCTGGAATGAATAGTCTGATGCTGGTAGTCCCTATTGCCTGTGTAGTGCAGCTCGAAGGATAATGGTTATGCAAAATTAATCTTATTTGAGATAAGCTGTAATAGTAGTTTAAAGAAATTGGCAGATGTGGGATCCAAAGGATATAAATGAATATTGGAAATTGTTAGACATAAACTTGGTTATACAAGTTGTGTGATGGAAAGATTTGTGTTGGAAAGATACTGACGGGATTGACCGAGGAGATGACCCGAGAGCTTGAAAGAGTTATAAGAATTGTGGCTAAGGAACAGTTTGGTCAAGCACAGTAAATGATATGTATATTGGGACAAAGTTGCATCGATAGTGGTTTGATTTCTCTAACCATTGGCATTGGTTGAGTGCACCACAATTTGGGGATGCCTGAAGTGTGTAGTATGACCCAAGCTGTGGTGAGCTAAATTTAAATGGAGATGCGTTGAGAGGCAAGGTGGGTTAAAATGGACATACATGTGTTTGGACAAAGAAAGAGATGGTGGGATTAACATTCGTATTGTTCGGCATGTTTTGGTAAGATGTTATTGTGCACGCATTAGCATGGGATGTAGGCGCAAAGCCAGCAAAAAAAAAGTTGCTTAAGAATTTAGTTGAGAAAGTAGGATAAGTTTGGTTTTAAGTTTCGAAGACAAAAAAAATTTTAAGTGGTATATATTCTAGTGCCCCGCTCCGCACGGTACATTATGATGGCTAGGTTGGCTCGAAGAAGCCAGTTGGACTTGGGTAATGCGGAAGGATCAATTCAGAAGGCTATGAGATCGTGCTGGAAAGTCCCTTCAGATAAATGTGAGTGGTATTGGTTCTTCAATCCATAGTCTTCACGCTTAATAAAAGGATTACTTGCTATTGTGTAGTTTATTGTAACAAAGATGACATGAAAGAAATCACAAAAGATAACAAAATAATCATATGTCTATTAACATGATGTTGTTTTAGAATATGGATTATATACTTATTGTGATTGCAAATGTCGGGACTTTGTGTTGGCAATTATGTTAAGACCCAAGGATTGGACAGTGAGTATGTCGAGCTATGGCTAGAAGAGATTTCAGTAATACAAAGAGTAATATCTCGAGCCCGTTGTTGAGCGCGGTGAAACTATTGCTGAGTGCGGTATGGGCTAGCGGCTGGATTTGGCCGAGTCGGATAACAATAAACAAATAAGAACTATGGAATTTTAATTAAGTTATATTATCATGCATTTATGTTTTCTTATAGCTAAGTTGCATATATATGCATGGTCATGGACAACCTATGCACAAGGTAAATTCCTCGAACGATAATCTGAAGGCCACGGACCCGTTCGACCTGGGGGAATAAAAGCTTGTACTAGTTGCACAGTGATTCGAAAACCTCTAAGTGCGCTCGCTACCCAACGGGGAGGGGAGTCATCTAACCACTCTAGTCCAAGTTGACGCGAAGTCTGTGACCATCATGTAGACAGGGAGCATGCTAACAATGTCTTATGCACACAGAGTATGTTATTACTCATTTACAGGAATGGCTAAACGACCGTAGGTAAGAATCACTGAAGGGTGATAACAATACATATTTTACATATTTGTGGGATATGAGTAATATGCATGCTTCAGATTTCTCTTAGTTATGAATAAATATATGTTGTTTTATTGTCCCTTACAAATTAATGCATGCTTGCTTTACATTCTTGTCGCTATGAACTGTAATTGACAATAAGGCAATAGATCAAGCTTACACTTAATAATGTTCCTATCACATGATTACTTTGTATTAATTTTAAGGGACTGGGGTCAACCCTCTCGCAAGTACATGTGGAGTACTGACCACGTATGTGGGTATAATTTTAGGTTCACAGGTGCGAAGGCACAGCTTAACAAGTCTTGAGGCATCGCAGTACTATTGGGTGTGCAGAAGTTCTTCTCCTGGAGATAATGACTTCTGCCATGACATAATGTATGGAATAGTGTATTCGTTGTATCAGTGATGTTGTAAGCCGAGTTGGCAAAGTTCATTGTAAACCTAGATGGCATGTACTTCAAGTTTGTTATTTGAGAGCTTTGTAATCCATTCTATATTAATAAAAGAGATACTTTTATTATTTCTTGTGTGACTTCAATTTGTCTGCTTACTTTTGTTGTAATGTTGTTATTTCTAAGATATACCAATAATTGTTTATCTTCTCGTCTTGTACAAGTGTAGCATAGGCTTGTACGGCATCACGTCCAGTGGCTACATTTCAACTCTACGGGGTCGGGACGTGACAACAATCACTCCAACAAGAAATCATATGAATATGTATAGGAGAATGACAAGTGGTTTAAATTTCTAAATAGGTCCCTCCCTAAAAAAATTTAGCATATAACCATGTAGAAGTATATTTATGTGTATCTATATATACATATATACAAAATTCTAATTATATTAATAATATTTATAATAATAATTATAATTTAAAAGATTTGGAAATAATTTGTTTAATGAGACTAGCCAAATGCAATTATTTATTGAATACTTGTAACCATGAATCTAATTCTAATAATGATAAACATTGATAAAATAAAATTTAATAATAAAAATAAAATTTAATAATAATAAAATGGGGGTTTACACCTGCAATTTTGAATTCTATGTCCAAGAATGCCACAGAATTGGCAAAACTTAGTTAATCTCTCATATTTCAAATCAATATTGGAGATAGAATCATTTCTCATTGGCACTTTCAGCTTTCTAACAAGAGGAATTGAGGTATCAGTCTTCACTTTCACCCTAGCAAATAGGCTCCAGTTACTTTCCATAATAAATTCTAAATCCACCAGGTTGTCGAACCTTGCAGAGAATAATTTGAAATTCAGAGTTTGTGAGGCAGAGTCTTTTTAAATATCTCTCTTTAAATTCGTATGACCCTTCTTGTGCCTACAGTTAAGAAATAGAGTTCTCGTCTCTTGGTTAATTATAACCTTTTGGGATTCAGAATTTGAGCAACCATTTTCTATGAATTCTGGAATAATTTGAAAGATTTCTCGCATTCTATTGTCAAGAGACACCTTTGTGATATGTCATCATAGCTATCTGATCTGGTATATTTGGGAAGAGAGAAATAAATAAAATTCAATATTACAAATTCTATTAAAAAGGATTCAATATCATTATCTATTTTGGATCGGAGTAGAAGTCTCTACAGTTGATCTAGTCCGTAAACAGCCCTATTGTTTAGGTCTTGTGAGGTATCTAATCGTTTACAGCAATGCTTAGTGGCTCCCGGGGGACATGGCCCCCGAGTGACGTGACGGCCCTCCACTGGAGGAAAGGACCAAAATTAAGGGGACATGTCCGGAGCTAGCAGAAGGGTGAGGTCGGAGCCAATAGGAGAGAGGGCCATGTCAGCGGAGACCTGGCCCCGGGGGCCATTAAGTGTTTTTGAATTGTTTATTGTTTCTTAAATGGATCACAAGTATTTAGCGACTTCAATGTGGTGTTAGGCAGAATTCCATCTATTATTGTTCTTTTTTACACCAAATCCTCGGGAGAATTACCTGCATAATTAATACATAGTCCTACATTAACGATGCGCTGATACTATGTAGAGAACAGATCTGTTGTCCCACTAATTCTATCTCATATTCTGTCCTGACCCTATTACATGTGAGCCCATCTTTTTATTTTATACCGGCTGGAGCCCACTTGTAATAGGGTAGGGACATAATATAGGACAGAATTAGTGGGATAGCAGATCTGGTCTCTATTGTGTATGTATTCATTACTTGTATAAAATTTGTCTAGATCTCGTTGATCCTAAAATACTTTTCCTCCTTCACACATACATACACACCCAATCCAGTAATAAAAATACATTAAACCGGATCGGACTAGATCTAACAAAAAATTTGGTCCGGTCTGACTTGAACCATGATTTTTAAGAACCGGCAATTTTTTTTCTGAACCGGAATTTAACTGCTGAACCGGCCGAACTGGTTCACTATTGAACCGGCCATTCAGATTTTTTTTTAATTCAAAAAAGTTTATCACGTGTGTTTTTGACCATTTAGTACATGGTTTGAAATTAAACCAAACCATACATACTAAAAACCAAATCAAACCAAACAAAGAAGTAAATATGGATATCTTACATGATTTAATTTTCGTAAAGGATCTATTTGAACCCCGGTTGAACTCTAGTCCGACCTGTACCAAAGTTTTTCGGTTCGATTTTTAAAACATTGCTCAGATAACTAACTAACATGCAGAGTTAAGATATATGTGTTTTGAAGTTCTCCTTCGAACTTCTTATAGATAAATAAAATGGTTTTGTAATATTGTTCAGACACAGTGATACGAATATGATAGTGGTGGCCTATTCTATTTTGGGTTGTGTCCGTCTGATACATGTCCAATATGATACCCTCATTTTTGGAGCCGTTTGTGCTTCCTAGTTCAAATTTTCTGCCCAATAAGCAAAATACAAAAATATGAGGTATAAACACTTGTATATTTCATGAACAATAAAACTTAAGATTAAGTGTCCAAGACAAATTAATACCCGTGACAAATTATTCATTTTTAATCATTCTTCCCAAATTCTATATAATGATTGTTAACATCATATTAACTTGCACAGAAGTTCCAGTCCTAATTAGGCATGAGTAACTAATCAATAACTTGGTGATGAAAGACGAACTAGGACAATGATTTAATTATTTTTCTAATGTATACGAGATATATATGTTGCAATTCAAAATACAAATATTTTTAATCATCACTACTTCAAACTTCAAGAGTTAATCATCATCATAGCCAGCTCCTTAGGAGGCAGGCTAGGCAGCTGTCAAGGACATCCTCCCATAAGGGACCTCAATATTTTAAATTTTTAATCTTTAGAAAATAGTAATTTAGGTCATATTAAGACAGAAAGTTCATGAAATGACCATTTTTATGTTCTTTGAATCTAAAATTATTATCCTCTTTTCTTTTAGATGTTGGAGTTGTTTAATTTATTGGATCTTGGTAATAATTTATATGCATTCAAGAACTAATTATATTGCATTTTGGATTTATTGAATTTTCTGAATTTTAGATTTATAAAAAATTATAGAGAGGAATGAGGGCCTCATTTTGTGGATTTGTCTAGGGCCTCCAAAATACTGGACTACGTCCTGATCATCACTATTCTTTAGAGTTTGAAATATAAATTTTGGTTTTTTTTTAGTTGTCCAGCGTAACGTACGAGACTTTGTGCATGCTGTATTGCATATCTTTTGGCGCAGAGCCAGCAAAAAAAAAGTTGCTTGAGAATTTGGTTGAGAAAGTAGGATGAGTTTGGTTTTAAGTTTCGAAGATGAAACTTTTTCTGAGTGGTATATATTGTAGTGCCCCGCTCCATACAGTGCATTATCATGGCTAGGTTGGCTCGAAGAAGCTAGTTAGACTTGGGTTATGCGGAAGGATCAATTCAGAAGGCTATGAGATCGTGCTGGAAAGTCCCTTCAGATAAATGTGAATGGTGTTGGTTCTTCAATCCATAATCTTCACGCTTAATAAAAGGATTACTTGCTGCTGTGTAGTTTATTGTAACAATGATGCCATGAAAGAAATCACAAAAGATAACAAAGATAATAATCACATGTCTATTAACTTGCTGCTATTTTAGAATATGGATTATATATTTATTATGATTGCAAATGTCTGTACTTTGTGTTGGCAATTATGTTAAGACCCAAGGATTGGGAAGTGAGTATGTCGGGCTACGGCTCGAAGAGATTTCAGTAATACAAAGAGTAATACCCCGGTCCCGTTGCTGAGCACGGTGAAACCGTTGCTGAGTGTGGTATAAGCTAGCGGCTGGATTTGGTCGAGTCGGATAACAATAAACAAACAAGAACTGTGGGATTTTAATTAAATACTATTATCATGCATTCTATATTTTCTTATAGCTAAGTTGCATACATATGCACGGTCAAGGACAACATGTGCACAAGGTAAATTCCTTGAACGACAATTCAGAGGCCATTGACCCGTTCGACCTGGGAGAATAAAAGCATGTGCTAGTTGCACAGTGATTCAAAAACCTCTAAGTGGGCTCGTTACCCAACAGGGAGGGGAGTCGTCTAACCACTCTAGTCCAAGTTGACGCAAAGTCAGTGGCCTTCATGTAGACACGGAGCATGCTAACAATGTCTTATGCATGCAGAGTATGTTATTACTCATTTACAGGAATGGCTTAACGACCGTAGGTAAGAATCACCGAATGGTGATAACAATAAATATTTTAAATATTTGTGGGATATGTGTAATATCCATGCTTAAGATTTCTTTTAGTTATGAATAACTATATGTTGTTTTATTGTCTCTTATAAATTACTGCATGCTTGCTTTATATTCTTGTCGCTATGAACAGTAATTGAGCCTAAGGCAAAAGATCAAGATCACAATTAATAATATTCCTATCACATGATTACTTAGTGTTAATTTTAGGGGAGTGGGGTCAACCCTCTCGCAAGTACATGTGGAGTACTGACCACGTATGTGGGTATAATTTTATGTTCACAGGTGTGAAAGGCACAGCTTAACAAGTGTTGAGGCATCGCAGTACTATTAGGTGTGCAGAAGTTCTTCTCCTGGAGATGATGACTTCTTCTATATAGGACATAATGTATGGAACAGGGCATTAATTATACCAGTAATGTTGTAAGCTGAGTTGGCAAAGTTTATTGTAAACCTAGATGGCATGTACTTCAAGTTGGCCATTTGAGAGCTTTGTAATCCATTCTATATTAATAAAAGAGATACTTTCATTATTTCTTGTGTGGCTTCAATTTGTCCTACGTATATGGCTTCAAAGACCCATGCGGCCTCAACATCATGCGGCCAGAGAGTCCACCAGACCAAGGCCAAATAAGAGGACGCATGCGGCTTCAAGACCCATGCGGCCTCGTCCACATACGGCCAGAGGGTCATTCCGACCAAGACAAACGAGGGCTTCTATGCGATTACAACAATATGCGGCTCTTGACTCACAAGATTTTTTTTTATGACCGAAGATGATTCTCATACAGTTAGTGTTGACTAAGTGTCCAATTGACCGAGTTATGCACACAACAGCCCCAAGATCTCTTCAAACAGAAAAACCCTAACCAAACCCACGTGGAGGCTTGCCCACACCATGCGGCTACTGTTACGGCCGTATTATCATACCCCAAATCTCCCACAAGATCATCATCCCCGCTGAATGTGAATCACCATGTTGCAGCGCTCCCGCAGGATAATCGTTCTCATCGGGACGTGATACCGTACGAGCCTGGAGTTACGCTCGCACAAGGCGATATTGTCAAACATCAATGTTATCATCGAAACGACCAAGTTGCAATAAAAGTCAAGTATTGTGTGCCAAGCACACATCAGAGTATACGCAGGAAAGCTCTCGATAGGGTCCAAATAAAATGCCACAAAGGATAATGCAACAAAGGAGGATGCCACACTCTTGCTCATTCTCTTGCCCATAAAGGTACTTACCGTTCATACATTATGTCCCATATATCCAAGCAGCACCACTACACCCGCGTACCTGAAATAATGTCCATGAACGTGGGTCAGTACACAGCCGTATTGGTGAGCGGGTTAACCCACTCATCTAAGCCGACACTAAGTAGAATAGTGAATGCAAACAGTATATGGTGATCTTTCTAGTTGAATCCTAGATTTATTTCATGGCATAGGTATGACATGTTATGGAAAACTGTAAAGCAGGTTAAACATGCAAGCATTCAACTCAAGCCAATATACAAGCAAATATATATCCAACTCAAAAGAAAACTAGCATGCAAACCATCCTACTCAAACCCAAGCAACACGAGAACCTATCGAACCATCATCCAAGTCTTAATATCCATCATCAAACCTTATAATCCAATCTATCGATATGCACACTCTTGCCGAGACAAGGTGGTTGTCGCCTACGCTAAAAGTACAAACCAAAGCAAAGCAAACCAACTCTTATCTATATGAAGTCACTGGCCAAGCCATAAAGGACTGATCAACTGCAGTTTTACTCGAAACAGCGCTGAGTAGCTAGCTCGCCTGAATCGCATTAAACCGCTAGTACCGCACCCAAGGCACGTTACCTAATTTGCTTCCTCCATGGCCGAACGGTCCCGGAGCCTTCCCGTTCGAGAAAACCAAACTCTGTGCAACACAAGTTGTCCGTGACCGATGCAAACTCCAAGTAGGTATGACAAGAGAATCGAGCATTCTTGCCCCCACCAAACTATCTAGGCTCAATCCAACCAATTATCAGTAACCATTCTCCAACTATAGCCCAAGGCACCATCTCAAGTTATCCCCATAGGCACTATGCCGCTTCTCAACACAATGTTCCAATAGGTGCAACACCTCTCGCTCAGAACAATTTTGTGTCATAATGCCTTAACAGTGGCACAATGCCCTCACCGATGCAGTTGTCCAATTTTGAACCACAACTGCATGTTTTGCATGACAAAGCGTCCAACTGATACTCGTGCATGGATGCACGCTCGCTCGCCTATCCAAATTGTCTCGATGTTCCAACCAAGATGTATAATTCCAGCTGTTTGTCCAACTGTCCCAAATATAATCCAACTCTAGCTCCAACTATCCAACGCAAAAACTAACTCAAGCCACAAATCTATCCAAGCAAACGATGTACACTCTATGCATACCACAGTATAGTGATTCCCAAGTTCTATTTCAAGTATTCAAGCCTTTACGTGTATTCCATATTATTAGGCATGAAGGAGTAGAGAATAAGGGAGAAAGCGCACTCACCAAGTCTGATTCCGTTAAGCATCATGTCATGCCGATATGGCCGATCCCTTGAACCTGTGGTCCAATGCAAAGGACGATCTACTCAATAGGTATAACCGTGCGAACAGGTTGTAATCCCCCTGATTTTCAAAGAATTTTAAATTGGATTTTTCTGAGTTTTCTAGAATTTTCCCTAACTAAATTAAGGTATTTTAATTATTAAAGGATTTTTAACTGTTATTAAATAATATTAAAATATTATGAAAATAATATTTTATGGTGTAAAATAGAAAATCAGACATAGGGTAATTTTCCGGGAATTTATTGGACCCCGGATGGATTTTTAAAGCCCTAAATACTAATTTAATTATTAAACCAAAATAAACCGGATTTTTATTAAATAAACCGAACCAAACCAATCTGAACCGGACCGGGTTTATTTATTCCTATTGGGTCGGATCCGGGTTCAATTCAGACCCGACCCAATAACCCATTACCCGACCCGCCTATTTGATTTCGGATCGGGCCGGATCCGCTAGGACCCGACCCATCCACCCGACCCGACCCGCAAACTTCATCTCCCCCAAACCGTTCCCCGACTGTTGGTCTTCTCTCCGGCCGTTACGCCGCCGGCGACCTCTCCGCTTCGCATCCCCGCATCGAACCTCCGCCGCTCCGCCTCCCTGCCAGCAACAGCCGTCGACCTAGCTCCCTTCCTCCTCCCTATTTAACCCGAGCCCTCCTCCTTCTTCTTCCTCCTCCGCCCCACTTCTCCGGCGACCTTCCCCAACCCTCGCCGAGCCCAGCCAGCCGATCACCCCGTCGGCAGCCCCCGAGCACCCAGAGTCACCCCTCACCACCAGAGCACCAGCCCGCAGAACCGTGTCCAGAACCCTACCCGACTTCCTCTCCGGCCGACCCAAGCATCTCCGCCTCCAGACACCCGCAGCTCCCTCCGCCTGCCTCCCCGAGAGCCGACGACCACTCCAGTAACCTCCCTCCGGCCGCCGGCGCCGTCCCCGGAGCTCCCTGCAGCAGTCCGCCTCCGCGCCCATACCGACTCTGGTGAGTCTAAGACACGGACACAGCCGGACACAGACTCGGCCGGACACAGGAACAGTAAACCCTAACTCTAGACACGGTTGGACACAGGACACGAGGACACGAGGACTCAGTTTTTTGGACCACTTCAGGTACTTGTAATTTCTTGCTCGTAGCTCGGATTTCGATTCCGTGAATTGTATTGCGTAGCCTGTATGACCCCCTCGGTGCCCGTGCAAATCGCTCGGGGCATCACGTCCTATGGTGATCGCACACCGCAATCCAAAAACAGAAAAAACTAAGCCCTGTTTCACCCCGAAACTGAGTACGCCCCGCCAAACGGGATGACTTGGTCGCGTGCGATCTTCACAGATACGTGCGCGTCGTTAATACGGACGTGCGGAATTTCGCAGAAGCTGATTCGGATGTGCGTGCACACCGGAATCAGTACGTATCCGCGGACACCGCCCCGTATCCGACCCTTCTGAATCTCGCCCTAACTTAGTGTACACACGTCGGATCGAGACGAAACTTGCACCATCGGACTCGTAGCAATACGCTGGTCCTGTGAGCCAAGTTTGGTTCGATCTGAGAACGTTGACAAAATCGCGTGTCGTGGGCCCCACAGGCTCCACCCGACGGGCAATTTTGAGAACGGCTCATCGGAATCCAAATCTGGAAGTTCCGTTGGGTTCGTATCATCGTTTCTGACCTGTTGACACTAAGTTGGATTGATTTTGAGATCTTTGACCCTGACGCATTTTTCGGTGCAAAGCGGCCCACATTTGGACCCCGCCTTGACCCGAAAGTGACGTTTTTGCCCTTGTCTCCAAATTGGACTCAAGGAAAGGCGATCCTAGCTGATTAATATTTTCTGGATCTGTTGGTGATATTTGTTTCAACAACCGGAGTACTGCCTGCAAATCCAGCTGTTGCCAGAGCTACAATTGGAGCTGAAAACCCAGGCAAGTGTACCTTGCCATGAAATGCAGTTTATTGATTCATTTTGATTCTCTTGCTTTAATTTCTGTGACTGTTGTACTTTCTCTATCAAGTACTTTATACTCAGGACACCTGACACAGAGCATGAGACAGAATTTTCTTGATTATTCAAGGTGGTTCTGTATAGGATATAGATTTCATGACTTGAGCTTTATTGTCTTAGATCTTAATAAATGACTGATTGCATTAGTTTAATCTTGCGGAACATGAACATTGAAACTGTGATGTGAGATTTCATTTTGTGGGGAGAGTATTACCATATCAAGGCTGAATATATTATAATGTGTAATCTGGATGTGTCCTAGTCTCTGACACAGAGCTTTGGCACCAGTTCTGGCCCTTGGAGAAAACACTGCTATGATTTCTTGACACTGATCCTGTAGTAGTCTCAGCCTGAGTATGACTAATAACTCTCACTTGCATGATCACTTAGCTGGTTTAATTATCCTATTATTCCTTTATTTCTGCATTATACTTGGCATGTGTTTTCTGTACCTTGCTATGTCCCCTGAGGACCTGGAATGGATTATGTCCCCAGATTTAGCAGACGAGATCTACCTAGAAGTGTACGGAACAGGAGCACTACTTGGAGCAGTACCTGAACCTGAAGATGAGGTGATCGCTGAGGACTTCTCCTGAACAATTGCTTCGCCATGCTCAGTCTTATGGCAAATAGTCTTTATTTCCTGTTTAATTAAACTCTTAAATTCCTGATTCTGAGAACATTGTAATAGACTTAATATCGGATTGTTCTCCGATTTTATTTACTTTGTCTGGTTGTTGTTTAATATTTTATTTACTGATTTTGCTATATTTTTTGTTGTGGATGAGAGTAGTAAACCCCTGATTGATGTAATACAGCTTAAGTATGCCCGATGGATCCATTAAATTGGGTTTGTCCATCTGTGCGTACTACTGGCCATTGCCACGTGTCCAGTCCCTCGGCATTTTAGGACTGGGGTGTGACACAGGTCGTGCTCTCCAAATCATCCGACCGATCAGACGAAGAAAGACGACATTATCGCTCTAATCCAGCTATTCCAGTACTGCTCTGAACGAACACATGATTTTATTGAACTCCACTTGCGGTATGCACATGAAACTAACTAAATCAATACTTGTTCCTAAATCCAACAAATCAAAATATAACCAGCTATTGCCTCATTCAATCTGGCTCAGTGTAATGCACCATGCGGTTGTGGGGCATTACATAATATACCACTTAGAATGAGGTTCGTCCTTGAACTGAACCAATATTCATTCTTTACTAGCATGCCGCTTGCCCAATTCATAATTGTGCTCCATGCAACTCATATTCTCTTGATCCAGACTCAGCATCTCGCTCGCGCTGAACGCTCGCACAAATTCTATTTCCCCACATCCTCCTTGCAGCTCAATACGAATTCCTCATATCGCTTAGTTTTGGATTATACACATATTTAAGGCATCCCTGAAATATATGCATTTCAGCCAAGCTTAACGATAGTGAATTTGGACAAATTATAAGGGTATCTTTATGTCCAAGGCATTCATTTGTTTTACTCCCAATAGAACCAATCCTGACTTTTATTCCAACATATTCGCACAAGCGCTATCCTCAAGTATGACGATTTCCCACTGGCGATCTTCCCACCTGACTCAAATCAGTTCGTGTTCCAACTGAATCCATCAAACTATTTCTGAATCCACAATAGCACCATCCAAACTCAGCTAACCAAATACTAGCATAATTCTAAATCGCATAATGTTCTGCAAGAACTATCTCCAAATATTATCTCTTGCTCCGAACGATAATCACAACCGCTACTACCCCAGCTAGGCGACTTACCCAAATATCAAACTTTGCTCTTAGATTAGCTCAGCCCAATACCTTTTCCTCAATCTCAATACCTCACTGGGTGAACATCTATATTGAGGTTCATGTGATCCACGAAGATTTTATCGCCATGCCATAGGGATAGTGTCACCACGATTTTAACGTGGACACACTCGCCACAATTCCTAGGTTGCACATGGAATAGTTCTTCGCTCTACTTCCACTGCCTCGAAGCACAGGATATCACATTCGCCTTCTGTACAAGCACACATCCCAGACTAAGTTCTAATGCATCTTGTAGATCTGAGGCACATCTGTCCCTTCCAGTATTACAATAATTTGATCTGAACGAGCCATTGTTTTAACTTCACAAGCTAGTTTCACAATCGTCAATTCATATGAATGTTATTCCCTTCCGGTGCACGACGAGTCAGAGGCAATGTCATCTTCAAAAATCTGTGACTCTGAATCTCATCAGTTGACTTAGTCCATTCCCACATTCGCTTCGATCTTTCAGCTGCATCTTCAGCAGAAGGCTATCCCAAGGATCTCTCAAATCCAACTCTCAGTCACTTAAGCCAATCTCTAACACACATTACTCACATCCAGCCTCGATGCATTCTCAAATGCGCTACCACAAGGGTCGATCTATGGGTCTACAATATTCATCTCTGATTTGGCGGTCAAGTCGCTAGGGTCAGCTTTTCCGAAGCTACGCTCAATAATTATAAGTCATCACGATAGACGGTTACTATGAACCATGCTATATTTCTTCTACAAATCTGAGCCACAATCCAACCATTCCATCCGAACAAACTTTCAACTTCGAGAACTTTATGCACTACCTCTGAAGAATCTGTCAACCAAATACCGCTTAACCACCTAGAGTCTTACTATCTATCCAAGCCACAATTCGAGAACTGCGCTAGTCGAAACCGTCTTCCATCAATTCGTCGTTCTGTCCTGAATCCATCAAATTTTCCGAACTACCATATTCGACTTCTCGCATTACCACTTGCAACGATTTCCGAAACCAAAGACTTGCTCCAAATTCTTATTCGTATGCCATGTTTCACAGTGCACGTCCAACTTGCTCGAGCAGAAAAGTGTTTTGCTCCAACATTGCTCTCTTGTTTAGCTATCTTCAAAAGTCCATCTGCCATAATCCATGCTCTCGTTCCATTCCTTAGCCCGTCTTGATTTTCTCTATGTTCCGATTAGTCCACACACTCTCAATGACCCGTGCACGGTTCCAACATAAATATCAAATCCATATTGCCTTTACATGTTATCTCAATCCGTCTCAGTACTGCATGTGTTAACTTCTAACATCAATTAGACTTGCCTCATGCCCGTTCATGTCTTCCAAAGAATCCGTCTACCATTGTTGCACCATTTTGCCAAATTTTAACTTCCGTTAAACCGGAGTCAAACTTTCCGAGCACCAATATCCAAAATCCTTCAAATCCACATGAATCTATCGCATTGCCTCTCCAAACCAGATCGTGTTTCATTGCTCAACCAATAGCTCCAACGTGTTTCCATAATTTCGTAGTTCGTGCTCGCTATCTTTTAATTCACCCATCTCTTGCTCAAGCGTATCCCAACTGTTTATTCCTCATGCTCAACTCTCTCTTTGCATTCATAAATGCTCTTCCAAACTTTTAAATCATGCAAGCGAACTCTAATATTCGGCTTTCCATCTGATTATCTCAACTTGTTTCTAATACTTGGTCTGCCTCAATCCCTCAAATTTCCAAACACTCTTTCCATTGCTTGTTCCGATCTCGTCCATCACTCAAGTCCAACGATACTTCCAATTGCACAAGTCAATTCTCGATTGCTCAACTCAACATTCACTTGCTCCATTTTTTTATTCTTCCTAACTCAGCCGATGTGCACCAACCAACTTATATTCCTGTTATCCTTGTCTGTTGCGGCAATTCCATTAATGTCTATCCAAAATATTTCAATGCCTTGTTTACTATGTGATATACCATATACCACTTTGAATCAAGTTACAACTTGCATCACAATTCCTTTGCACAAATCTAATATTCGTTCGAACCATCCCTTATGCATGATCCTGCCATCCCCAACTCAAGTCTGACATGAAACTCAGCCAACTCATGAACCATCTAACTCTTCTGTCAATCTCAACTCGTGACATGTTTTATTCTCAATACTTCCAGCTATTCTCAAATCGTCCAATATTTTTGCTACACGAGCAACCCGTGCAACGAGCTCTTCCAAGTAGTCCAACCCAATACCCAACTATTCCTTACATTTTTTTTACGAGCAACTCGTACAACGCTATCCTGATATCCCTAAGCCAACTCAAACATGCTCAACCAATGCGCCACACAAGCAACTCGTGCAATGCTCTTTGTGATATACCCAGCTAAAAATTCAACTTCCATCCAACACATTCGCTACACGAGCAACTCGTGCAACGCTCCATCCTCATTCGATGCTTCTACTTACAACATGCCACATAACCAAATCTCGTCTGTCAACCAATTGATCCACTGATGCAACCAGAAACTCCCCGAATGACAAGCCAAGGCAACGCAACGACATATTTCTCAATTTATTGCATAAATGCAGCAACGCCACACAACTTGTTGCACGAATGCAACGCCCAATGATGCTAAGTGATCTACTAAAAACCAAAGAAAGCCAACGCAACAAAAAACAACATGCAGCCAAAATCAGCAATATACAGACTTATTGCATGAAACATCCAATGCGGCACCGAGTAGAGCCAAGAGCTAAACGACACACGGAAGCTATTTAGAGTTTGTGATGAAGCGAAGGACCAAGTCTGATAAAATAAACCGGGCATTCTGATACCAATATGTCATGCCCCAATCTCCCGCAAGCTCAACCGTCCCCACATTCACAGCGCTCCCGCAGGACAATCGTTCTTATCGGAACGTGATGCCATACGAGCCTAGAGTTGCACTCGCACAAGGCGATGTTGTCAAACATCAAAGTTATCATCAAAACGACCAAGTTGCAGCGAAAGTCAAGTATTGTGTACCAAGCACACATCAGAGTATACGCAGCGAAGCTCTCGATAGGGTCCAAATAAAATTTGTCACAAAGGAGATTACCACAAAGGCGATGCAATACTCTTGCTCTTGCTCTTTTTCTAGCCCACAAAGGTACTTACCGTTCATACATTATGTCCCGTATATCCAAGCAGCGCCACTACACCTACGTACCTGAAATAATGCCCACAAACGTGGGTCAGTAAACAGCCGTACTGGTAAGCAGGGTAACCCACTCGTCTAAGCCGACACTAAGTAGAATAGTGGATGCAAACAGTTATATGGTGATCTTTCTACTTGAATCTTAGATTCATTTTATGGCAAAGGTATGACATGTTATGAAAAACTGTAAAGCAGGTTAAGCATGCAAGCATTCAACTCAAGCCAATATACAAGCAATTATATCCAACTCAAAAGGAAACTAGCATGCAAACCGTCCTACTCAAACCCAAGCAACGCGAAAACCTATCGAACCATCATCCAAGCCTCAATATCCATCCTCAATCCAAGCCACAATCCAAACCAAAATAAAGCAAGGTGGTCACCGCCTACGCAAAAAGTACAAACTAAACCAGAATAAAGCAAACCAACTCTTATCTATATGAAGTCACTAGCCAAGCCATAAAGGACCGATCAACTGCAGTTCTACTCGAAACAGTGCTAAGTAGCTAGCCCGCCAGAATCGCATTGATCCGTCGGCACCGCGCCCAAGATACGTTACCAATTTACTTCCTCCATGGTCGAACGATCCCGGTGCCCCGGAGCCTTCCCGTTCGAGGAAACCAAATCATGTGCGCAACAGGTTGTCCGTGACCAATGCAGACACCAAGTAGGTATGACGAGAGGATCGAACATTCTCGTCCCACCAAACGATCCTAGACTCATTCAACCAACTATCCATAACCATTCTCCAACTTAGCACAAGGCACCATCTCAAGTTATCCTCATAGGCACTATGTCGCTTCTCGATACAATGTTCCAATTGGTGCAACACCCTCTCTCAGAACAATCCTGTCGCATAATGCCCCAACAGTGGCACAATGTCCTCACCGATACAGTTGTCCGGTTTTGAACCACAACTGCATGCTTTGTATGAAAAAGCGCCCAAGTGATACTTGTGCACGGATGCACGCTCGTCCGCTCGCCCGAATTGCCCGATGTTGCAACCAAGATGTATAATTCTAACTATTTCTCCAACTGCCCCAAATATAATCCAATTTTAGCTCCAACTGCCCCAACGCGAAACTAACTCAAGCCACAAACCTATCCAAGCAAACGACGTACACTCTATGCACTCCACAGTATAGTGATTTCCAAGTTCCAATCTAATTGTTCAAGCCTTTACGTGTGTTCCATATTATTAGGCATAAAGGAGTAGAGGAGAAGGGACAGAGCCCACTCACCAAGTCTGATTCCGTTAAGCATCATGCCCTGCCGATACGGCCGATCCCTTGAACCCGTGGTCCGATGCAATGCACGTTTTACTCAATTGGTATGACCGTGCGAGCAGGACATCCTCTCCAAATCATCCGACTGATCGGACTAAGGAAGACGACATTATCGCTCCAAATCCTATTATCCCAATATTGCTCTGAACGAACATCTGATTCCATCAAAATTTGCTTGTGATCTGCACATGAAACCAACTCAATCAATACTTGTTCCCAAATCTAACAAATCAAAATATAACCAACTATTGTCTCATTCAATCCGACTCAGCGTAATGCACCATGCGGTTGCGGAACATTACACGTATTCTGCTGAAGGAGCCCCATGTGGCCACCAAGCGTGAGGGGATACGGCACCAGTAGCACGTCCATAGGGAGCCTATAAATAGCAAGGTACCACACCCATACAAAGGGCTGGCTATCTGCGGATTCACACTAAAGCCAAGGAGAGAAGCTTCTGCGTCCGGATCGTTTACGGAGTAAAAAGAGTTGCTACACTCCTAATCCTCCATCGTCACCCCCCAGACCAAAACAAATTTGTACTTAAATTGTCTCTTATGACTCTTCTCTGTATCTCTAGTTTGTTAATAAAATCAAGTTCTCTTAGTTCTTCCTTTTGATTTAAATGGAAAACAGGTACCATCGACTATATCGATATCATGAATCTAATCCACGATGTACTTTCACAATCGGGACACATGATGGACATCATGTACCACGAGATACGAAGGTAAAAGAGTAGGATGAGAAACTCGTCTCTGTTCGACGAAGGGATCGAGACGACTATTTGACTCTGGCGTAACAAAATGCAAGATCGTTCGACAAGAACCCTTGAATAAGACAAACTAAGAAACTCAGAAATCTTACCCACAATCGTAGCGCATTCGGCTATCAACTGCTCCAGGTTACCGAATCCTTGTACTCGCTCACGCCTAGGGTATGCGGCTCTAACTTGCTGCTGATTTTGCCTTGCTTGCTTGGCTTAATGGACTTGCACAAACAGAGCCGAACGTTATTTCTGGAACTGCTGAGTCTGCGTCGGGAGAGAACATTGGGCTAATAGTCGAACGGCTAATGCTGGTCCACTCAGGCCTTCAATCGCTGCCTAGGCGGAGTTGGCAACTGTCGGACTGAAGAATCTTTAGGGTATAGAAGCAGGCATGAACCAATCATATTTTCTGATGCCCCACACCTGAGATACTGGTCATTGGCCCTCCTATATTAATCTCTGGTGTGCCCTGGTTTGCCACAGTAGTTACATCATGTTGATGCTGACTGCCTGGTGGAATGCACTGAGCTTATAGTTGGGGCTGGAGGTACAGACGTACGAAAAGCTCTGACTGCTGGTGTTGGAGGTGACGACTGAATACTGATGCCTCTCATAGATTAGTGGGACCTCTTCTGGCCTCCGGTCCTTGCTATTAATCTCTGGCCGGCAAGTTCTTGGGACCTCGCTGCTTGAGTACTGCATTGTAGGTGGCATAATTATGGCCCACCGTAAATTGTTGGAGCTCTAGGTGCAGACCTTGCTCAAATCTCTTGGCTCACTCTTCCTCGGAAGCTACCATATGAGGATCAAATTGGTTAATTCAGCAAAACTCAACCGCATACTGGTCAACTAATCTCGTTTATTGACAAAGGTTGATAAACTGTTGTTAGAGCTGAAACTTGGTGGTTGGGTGGAAATACTTTTCCTGGAAGCGCTCCTTGAACGTCTGCTAGTCAATAGGATTAGGAAGCCCCATTTTTTGAACTATCCACCAATCTCGGGCAAGATCTGTTAGTTGTAGCTTTACAACTACTACCTTCTCATCATCGTGGGTCTTAGTCGCATCCAGGATGGCCTCAAAATCCTTGAACCAAGAATTTGCTGAAACTGTATCCTCAGTACCGAAAAACTTAGTTGGACGCAAGCGTCAAATGTTAGATGCTGAGTTGAGACTGTACAGCCCACTGGTCTCGAGCGCTACTCTAACTCCCTAGAAAAGAGTCGTGTTGGTTTGTTCATGTCCTTGTTGAAACAATTGGCAAAGGTGGACCACTTGTTGCTGGAGTTGGAGTTGGAGTTGTTGTTGTACCATCATCATGGCTTAGATCATCCCTAACATGGTCTGCGACCCTGCCTGCCCTAGTTGTACTAGAAGAACTTGTGGTATTATCTGGGTTGGTTGGGCTGGCTGAGCTGGTATGAACGGTAGAGCAGACTGGACTAGCCGTCTCGACAAGATTTATGGAACTAACTGTGCTAATTGGACTTGAGTGACTGGCATAGCCGTCTGATGGAGAGCTACTGACTCTTGCCCTTGGTTTAATAGAGGGGCCTGATCCTGGCCTATTATTGGATCTACTTGCGGTGCAACGAAACCCTCAAAATGAGGAGCAAGTGGGGTATCCCTAAATGATAAGAACATAAGGTAATCAATAAGGGACGGGAATAGAACAACCATGTCAAGCAAGTTTTCAATTCAAGGTAAACGGGAAGGTACAAGTTCGGGTGGAGTTCAATCGAAGATAATTAAACAATTGTGATTCTAACAAGATGAGTCCCCCCACAATTCTAAAAAATAGACCTGCATGGGCCACCACTAAAACCTTATAATATCTCCTCCCAAAATACTGGATAAATACGAGAACTGACATGGACAACCACACCTTACAGAATATCGAAGTAAGCCACAATATGCTAAGGTTGTCTAGAAGAAAAATGGATGGACTCTAGCATGCTATGATGTAAACTTCCTCACCCAAAATAGGTATTTTGTGTGTATTTTATATTAGTATATTTATTATAGATTATTTTAAATATTGAATTACTTTAAAGTATTCTCTTAGTTAATTAAAAAATAAATTTCTTGATATATTTACTTATAGAAATATTTATTTAGAATTATTTTTAGGCTATTTTATATTTTTTGAGATTTTTCTAGAATTTTTTGTAATTAAAACATAGGAAACATAAATTTTTAGGACTTTCATGATTTACTATGAGACCATACTTGCATATTGTTCCTACCAAATATTTATTTTAGGTTAAAATATTTAAATATATTTTTCTATAATTTATTTAGAATTTTAAAAAATTTATTTAGATTTTTGAAATTATTTAAGATTTATTTGGATGTATATAGTCTTAATATTAGATAGATGTTAATTTAGTGTTAATAGATATTAATAAGATTATATATAAATTATTTGTATAATCTTTAATTCTATTTAAGATTATAAATTATTGAGATGAACTCAAACTCTATTTTAAATTAATTCAAATCCTGAGCCTACTAGAAAAGCAACTTCATGCATATCATATCCTTATTTAAACTGATCCTAATCATATACAAATTAGCCAGTCCTAGTCATATTCAATTAAGTATTTTTCACCATTATAAATATCTATTAGAATTATGAAATAAACTCATCTTTCATATTTTTCTTCTCCAAACTCCTCTCTTTTTCCTCCAAAAACAGTCAAAATTCGTCATAAATTCAGCCTCATTTTCTAGTAGTTATGAGGACTTAAAAAGCCGATATCTCCTAGCTACGGACTCCAAACGCGCTCCATTTTTTTTTGTTTGAACCATATCAAGGTTAGTTTTCTGAATATATAAATTATTTTAATAATTTATGAACCTATTTTTCCAGAAAATTCTAAAAGTATCAGTTGTCCGAAATTAAATGCGAATTTGTGTTTTCGAGATTTTGGGAGATTCAAACTCGGAATTATGATCCGTTTGAAGTTTCAAAAATTTAACATGATGAAATTCAATAAAATTATTTTTTCAGAATTTAATATGCAAGTTTAATCTACTGTTAAATTCGTGCAACGAAAATGTAAATAGGAAACTACCGAAAAATGTCATCTGTGCGCTCTTGTGGCCATAACTCTTTACCGACTTGTGATTCTATAAAACTGTCGATTCTAGCGTTCATGTAGCATTAAAATCTATAGGATTATACACACAAATCTAGTATTTGAGTTGGTTGACTTTTTGGTCAATCGATCGCCTCGATTTGTATGCCACGGATCACAAATCTATAAAGTTGACTTTGTTTGGACCAAAATTAGAGTTTAACAATAAAATCATATTATAATAAAATTAAAATACTATTTTAGGTTATTTTATTCAGAATTAAAATAGATTAAAATGGAGGAACATATTCATCCACTTTTGTAACCTAACTTGTTTAATTTATGTGACGGGTAGATCGGACGACGTATTGAGTTGCGACTTCATCCTTTTTCAGAGTAGGCAAGTATACCTTGATATTGTACTATGATTTACATTCTATATGGCGCATGTATTTTATTTCTGTTATTTAGTTCATATACTTTAACTACTATATAAACTGCACGTCCAAGAATAACTTGGGTGCAACGACGGTGGCGTCATAATATTTTTATTATATATATGCATGTTGACATAGTTTTACGAGACCACCACATGATCATGATGTATTCCTATGTTTCATTTGGGTGTAACACATTTTTTTACATGAGTTATGAGTCTCATATAGATCACGGACTTACGTATTGACTGATCATCAGTACGTGTGGGACGTACGATAGGGAATAGCTGCTGATAGAATTTATATGCTAGAAGACTTGGTAGTTAATAGAGGTCTTATCATGTCATGGATATGACATGCTTAGAGCATGGGGTGGGGAGGACAACAAGTAAGGCGTTTGGGCTCCTTTGTACTTTCCTTGTGTAACCCGTACGCTCTGCTGGAGATGCGTGGTTATGATGACCCCTATATATTACCTGGCGGCCTCTGAGGTTCAAAAGATGTCATACTTTGTAGGCCCCTGATTCTCCGAGAGAATCATGCCAATCTCATTTTAGCCAAATCACCCACGTGTTGGAAAGTTGTCCTCAAAGTGCATTCACATAGATAGTTAGGCGACCCATTGGATGTTTATTTTCAGTACTTTATTGACATGCTTCTATGTATCTTGTTACGTCTCTCTAAGGACCTGGTCCCTTTCCAGGTGTAGACGATCATGATTATTCGCAGGAGCGCAGATCAGGACTTGCTACTTCATTATCTTTCGAGGAGGTCTTCTCTTCGAGTCTCGTTGTTCATTAGATGATGTACTTATTTTGTTTCTCTTATATTCTACTTGATAATAGATTTGTATCCATTCAACTATTAGTTCTTCTCGATTAGTTCATATTTGGTTTATTGACATATATGATTATTTATTTCTTTATGATTTCTGTGGATGAGATTTAGTTATGCCATGTGACTTGTAATAATTATATACCACTTGTGAATTATTGGAGTCTCCATAAACAGTGTACATATATGTTATGGTTTCCATATATTGGAGTCTTCATAAACATACGGCTGGCATGCTTACGTATTCCTAGTCCTACGTATTTTAAGACTGGGGCGTGACATATTTTTAGTGGTGGCCCATGCAGGTCGAGAGTATATTGTCTTGGTTACGTTACTGTACCGAACAAGCCTGCAAATAGGATTAGAATATAGGATCTCATCCACAATTGACTATGACTCATCTTCCTTCCAATCTGTTCTATTTAAATAATTGCATTTTGCTTGATTCATGTATTTTCCTAATAGTTCCTTGAGTATAACCTTCTGCTAGAATATAGGAATCCTTGTTGTTATGATGATAATTAGGATAACATTCCTACTAAGAATACAACTAGAATATTGACACATCACTAAGTTTAGAATACCTAATGAACTCCAGCATCCCTTACCTGTAGATTAATTAACCATTATCCCTTGATATATTTATGAAGGACTTGTGAGTAGTATAGACACTACTAGGGTTAGTTATAAATTTGACCATATTGTTTGACCCTAGTATTGAGGAACCAATAGAAATTCAAGGTTGAATATTAGGACTAAACCTAACTTTCATAGTAAGATAGTAGAGAACTATAAATCTAGATTCTTGTCTTGATATTAGCAGAACAGTACCTCAGGAAGCCAAGAGGAATGAATAGAACATTTTCTGGATCATATCTCGAACACAGAGATTAGCATAGCACCTTTTCTTAGGAAACCATAATATTATCAAGAGTCTCTCTATTTAATTTCATATCTTATTCTTCCGAAACCTTAACTCTCGCTAATTATGCAACGACTAAAATTTTCCTTCATCTTTCAATTTGTGCCACCTACCCTCCTGATTGTAGGCCAAGTGATTCCTTTTATGTTAGGATATATAGTTTGCTAGGAATATAGTTGTTAATCTTGAATTTTGAATTATGTGCTTAGTAGTTAGAATTTGATAGTTTGAGTTGCTCATTTAGATTAAGATTTTATGAATATCCTTTAGTTTCAAATCAAGTAATCTGTTCCATATATCTCAAAATAGGTTATATCCTATTTCACTTGAGAGCCAGTAACTTCTCCCTTCTTACTATTAACACTTTGTTCTATAAGCACTATGATTAAGACTTAAGATGACCATTACCTATATAATGTAATAGGCTACCTTAATAGGTACCAAGATCTTTCCTCGTATACCCCAATAAGAGTTCTACTTTATTTACAAGGACAAGGTTATTTTGTAGATTTCTCTTAAGGCAGTTATACTATTAGTTAATTCTTTTAAGTTGGGTAGTATGCCTGATAACCTAGTATCGCATAGTCCTTTTAACCCATTAATGAAGTATAATTGAATGACACCCACTATATGCTAGCATAAGACGATAGTGTTTATCCAGACTGTAGAACTTAGAGGCTCATACCCCCATTTGGTCGACTAGATACTTAGACAAAAAGTTAGTATGGTAATTGTAGAGGCACAACACCAGACGAGTCTTATCTTCTTGATGAACTTGAATTATTTTGTACATTCATTCTTCATAATCCAGCGTACTTATATTTTTTGTACTACCTCGACTTATGCTGCTATTATAGCCTAGTTTTGCAAGCTTATTTTTTTATCGAGCTTGTTCATGACATATGTATTATTGGGTCGACACACTAATACAATTGTCTATTTAGAATCGGTGTATTATGGTCTGATCAATCTTAGTACGCTTGGTTCGCTCTTTGCATAACTACTTCACATGGATTGAGATATATAGTTGACTAGTAGACGAATATACTTGCCCTTAGACATCTTCGAGCACATCTTACCGGTTACATAACAGTACTGATATGAGCATGTGAATAGGAATCTACCAAAATAAAATTTCAATCCAAGATGCATTGACAACTCTCTTTTGAATTCTTAAAATTGCCTTGAACCCCGTACTTGTATTCTATCAGCTCCTTCTTGAATTCTTTATTATTGTTCTTCGTCTTCCCCTATTTCAAAAAGACGAATGTCCGTGCTTAGTATAAGTTTGATACACGGAGAGTCCTAGATATATCCCATAGGACAATCACATTACTTTGTGATTATCTTTTGCAATTAAGGGCATAAAATATGTGAGATATTTTATGTTTGAGGATTGAATAACACGATTAAATAATTAAGGAATATTTTCTTAAATGCATAGCCTTATGTGATAGATGGATAAATTCTAAGTTTGGTAGAAATTAAATTGTCAACTTGAGGTAAAAAAAAAAAATTTGATTGTGATCAAGTAAGATTAGATTGAGAGATTTAAGTCATTTTAATTTAAAAAAATTAGAAGAATGATTAAGATAATGAGGATTTAACAAATTTTGAAATCTTGATATTGCGGACCAAATATTTATACTTTGAGCACATGATTTAAATTTTAAATATTGAAGGTTGAATCATCGATTTAAATTTTGAGGATAAATATAGAATTTTAGACTTGAACAATTGGTGAATTAGATTTAAATTTTATAATTTGATAATTTGAATTAAAAGTTGAATTTTGATTGTTGGATCACCTATTTGAAATATTGAGGATGTAAATTGGGTTTAAACATTTGAAGAGTACAAAATTCTTAAGTTGAGAATAGGAATAAGATTTGATTAGAATTATTTATTGTTCAAAGTCTAGAGGAGATTATGATAGTTGAAAATTGTGATATAAATTTTGATGTAGGATGTCATATAGATTTGAGTTATATTTGGATGTTGATTATTTTAAAAATCGATAAGAGATTACGATATGTTAAATTTTGATTTAAACAGTGGTTATCTAGATTTTGGAAAAGATTGCGATTGACTTGCCTTATATATGAATGTGAAGGATTTAACAAATCATACCTTATTTTTAATTTCGAGGACAAAATTTTTATAAGTTGGGTAGATTGTAAACCCCCTCACCCAAAATAGGTATTTTGTGTGTATTTTATATTAGTATATTTATTATAGATTATTTTAAATATTGAAATACTTTAGAGTATTCTTTTAGTTAATTAAAAATAAATTTCTTGATATATTTACGTAGATAAATATTTATTTAGAATTATTTTTAGGCTATTTTAGATTTTTTTTTGATTTTTCTAGAATTTTTGGTAATTAAAACCTTGGAAACATAAATTTTTAGGACTTTCATGATTTACTATGAGACCATACTTGCATATTGTTCCTACCAAATATTTATTTTAGGTTAAAATATTTAAATATTTTTTTTTGTAATTTATTTAGAATTTTAAAAATTTTATTTATATTTTTGAAATTATTTAGGATTTATTTGAATGTATATAGTCTTAATATTAGATAGATGCTAATTTAGTGTTAATAGATATTAATAAGATTATATATAAATTATTTGTATAATCTTTAATTCTATTTAAGATTATAAATTATTGAGATGAACTCAAACTCTATTTTAAATTAATACAAATCCTGAGCCTAATAGGAAAGCAACTTCATGCATATCATATCCTTATTTAAACTGATCATAATCATATACAAATTAGCTAGTCATATTCAATTAAGTATTCTTCACCATTATAAATACCTATTAGACTTATGGAATAAACTCATCTTTCATATTTTTCTTTCCCAAACTCCTCTCTTTTTCATCCAAAAACAGCCAAAATTTGTCATAAATTCAGCCTCATTTTCTACTAGTTATGACGACTTAAAAAGCCGATATCTCCTAGCTCCGAACTCCAAACGTGCTCCAATTTTTTTGTTAGAAACATATCAAGGTTAGTATTTTGAATATATAAATTATTTTAATAATTTATGAACCTATTTTTTTAGAAAATTCTAAAAGTGCCAGTTGTCCGAAATCAAACATGATTTTGTGTTTCCGAGATTTCTGGAGATCCCGAACTCGGAATTATGAGCCGTTTAAAGTTTCAAAAATATGATATGATAAAATTTTATAAAATTATTTTTCTAGAATTTAATATGCAATTTTAGTCTACTGTAAAATTCGTGCAACGTAGACATAAATAGAAAACTACCAAAAACTGTCATTTGTGCGCTCTTGTGGCCATAACTCTTTACCGACTTATGATTTTATGAAACTATCGATTCTAGCGTTCATGTAGCATTGAAATCTATAGGATTCCACACACAAATCCAGGATTTGATTTGGTTAACTTTTTGGTCAACGGATCGCCTCGATTTGCGTGCCACGGATCACAAATCCGTAAAGTTGACTTTCTTTGGACCAAAATTAGAGTTTAACAATAAAATCAGATTATAATTAGATTAAATACTATTTTAGGTTATTTTATTAAGAATTAAAATAGATTAAAATGGAGGAACCTATTCACCCACTTTTGTAACCTAACTTGTTTAATTTATGTGACGGGTAGATCGGACGACGCCTTGAGTTGCAACTTCATCCTTTTTCAGAGCAGGCAAGTATACATTGTCATTGTACTGTGATTTATATTTTATATGGTGCATGTATTTTATTTCTGTTATTTAGTTCATATATTTTAACTACTATATAAACTGCGCGTCCATGAATAACTTGGGTGCAACGACGGTGGCGTCGTATTGTTTTTATTATATATATGCATGTTGACATAGTTTTATGAGAACACCACATAATCATGAGGTATTCCTATATTTCATTTGGCCGTGACACATTTCTTACACGAGTTGTGAGTCTCAAATAGATCACGGACTTACGTATTGACTGATCATCAGTACGTGTGGGACGTGCAATAGGGAATAGTTGCTGATAGAATTTGCATGCTAGAAGACTTGGCAGTTATTAGAGGTCTTATCGTGTCATGGATATGACATGCTTAGAGCATGGGGTAGGGAGGACAATAAGTAAGGCGTTTGGGCTCCTTTGTACTTTTTTTTTGTAACCCGTACGCTCCGCCGGAGATGCGTGGTCATGATGACCCCTATATATTACCTGGCGGCCTCTGAGGTTCAAAAAATGTCATGCTTTGTAGGCCCCTGATTCTCCGAGAGAATCATGCCAATCCCATTTTAGCTAGATAGCCCACGTGTTGGAAAGTTGTTCTCAAAGTGCATTCACATAGATGGTTAGGCGACCCGTTGGATATTTATTTTCAGTACTTTATTGGCATACTTCTATGTATCTTGTTATGTCCCTCTGAGGACCTGGTCCCTTTCCAGGTGTAGACGGTCATGATTATTCGTAGGAGCGCGGATCAGGACTTCCTACTTGATTATCTTTCGAGGAGGTCTTCTCTTCGAGTCTCGTTGTTCATTAGATGATGTACTTATTTTGTTTCTCTTATATTCTAGTTGGTAGTGGATTTGTCTCCATCCAACTATTAGTTCTTCTCGACTAGTTCATATTTGGTTTATTGACATATATGATCATTTATTTCTTTATAATTTTTGTGGATAAGATTTAGTTATGCCTTGTGACTTGTAATAATTATATACTACTTGTGAATTATTGTTCATAATACAGCGTACGTATGTGTTATGGTTTCCATATATTGGGGTCAAAACTATAACACATACGTACCACAAAGGAGCTCAAGGTGGTAGACAAAACATATCATAACATTAGCAGAAAATAGACCTATATAAAAATAAATGCGGGTCGAGACTTGTACCAAACCAATGTACTTGTATCAATAAAATAATTATAAGGACTGGTGCACTGATAACAAACTAACTATAAAAAAAGATCAGGCGACGAGCGGCAAACGGATATAGGAACTACTCTGGATCAGGACAACAACCCTTAAACCAAATAAGGACCGGGGTTGCAGACCTTCACCCGAGTAAAACTTTGCACTCTAACCACACGTCGAAAGAAAATAGAATATAACAGGACGAGCTTGTCAGACAAGGCAAACAATATATCACAACCAAACATGCCTACGGCTTGCTATAATTAACTAACTAGGGTTATCACAAACCTAGTTAGTAACAAATGCATGTTTTAAAGAATATCGCTACCACCGGCACTGCAGTCAACCCGGATGGCCAAGGGTACACTTATAATTTAACTAGTCACATTACACAAAATATAACCTGTAACTTGTCACAGATAAACATAAACTTGATCTTAAAATCATAATTTTATCTAATGGCATAAAATTGAATGTAAACTTATATTAGAACATAACATTGCATATAAACTTGTATTGTGAACATAAACTTATATATATAATTGTTTTGTAAGTATCGCAGCACATCACAGATCTTGTAACCATATTATGCAACAAATTATATGACTACCATGGTACATCACAAAGTCTTGTATGCACCGTGGCATGCGTAAACTTGGTAGGTCATGGGACCCTTGCCTAGCAAGGTTGGCCCGTGTCTCATGGGCCCTTGGTGATCGGGGTAGCCGGTAGTGTAATATGCTTTCCTCCCAATGATCTAGGTGGATCTTATCTTGTCTAATCATTACCAAATTATTTCAAGTTCTCGAGTCGTGGACACTCGAGAAACTTCCTAGGATGACGAGTTACGGGTACGAGCTATTCACGAGTTATCACTAGCGAACTTAATGTATCTGCGACACGTGATACATTGGACAATACTCATTCTCGATTGTCCGATGCCAAATGTAATATGTTAACATACATAATAATTTCCATGTTGTCTTGAGGGTCAGACAAGTGTTACATTGTAAGAGCACAACATCCAACTATATAATACACAAATAAATATCCCAAGCAAAAAATAGAAGGAACGCATGATAAAACCAGGCACATGAAAAAGTTGGCCGCATATGCGATATGGACGCATGTAAGGAATGCATGAAACGCAGGACGCATGGAATGCAGGGCGCATGTAGGAAGCATGGGATGTAAGGCGCATGCAGGACGCATAGGATGCAGGATGCATGGGCTGCACGGTGCATGTAGGACGCATTGGATATAGGGCACAATCATGCGCCCAACAAGATAGGTGCATTCTGGAATGGCGCATAGAGTTGGGCCGCATGGAACTCCGCCATCCCAAAACAGCATGAACTCTATGATAAAATCTCCAAAAACCCAAAAAAAATCTTCATAAAATTTTTATTTTAATCCTAAATTAAGTGAACCAAAAGCCAAAATATTCGAAATAAAATGCACTATCACATAGAATAACTAGAATTTGAAGATACTAAGTTTTAATAGATCAAAACCAAAAAAATACATGAAATCCATAAAAAAACCAAAATTTGAAACTCATATCTACTCTAAATCATCCATCAAACCTCAAAACTCCGAGAACTAAATTAGATGAGAACATCAAAGAGAATATTTTCTATTAAACATATTTTAAATTTAAATAATATAAATAAAATTCAAAAATTTATGGCTTTATCATTTGATCAAGATGTACTTTCCTGGAGTGGCTTCTTAGCCTATACCTCTTACGGTCCAGGGATCGCAACATCTTCTATGGTTAGGATTCGGTGTAGGGAGAGAGGAAGGAGAAAGAGAGAAAAAAAGTAAAAATGAAGAAGAAAGAGGGAGGAGAGAGAAAACTCGCATGTATATACTAAGGAAGAAAGGGAGATGGTTTAGTCATGGGTTCAACCAAAATAAACCAAACATGTGTCCATTCTATATGTGGGTCCTAAACCGGGTCTATGGAAATGCCAATGGATATCCTACGGGTCTTGGGTAGTGTCTCTAGGCAACAAAAATAAATAAAAATAGCAGGAAGCATCATGCAAATACAGCAAAAATAGATTATCAGGAAATAAAATTAAATATCAGAAATTCAAGAAATATCAAATCTATAAACGGGTGTGATAGTAGTATTGGTCGGGGGCAAACGATAGTGGTGCATCAGTTATTAAGAAAGAGAGCACGTTTAGAGAGTGGGGTAGAGTCCCTCAGATTGGTTGGATTGGTTGTCCCTAAGATAAGAGATAGGTAATGCCCTAGCAGCCGTCTGTATTAGGCAAGTTACCTATAATGTATTGGTTTAGCTGTCAGTATAACTAACCGTAAAGGCTTGATCGAAAGTTGAGTTGATCGTTGGAGACCCATAGGATGATCCTATCGGTATTGCTTAAGTTTTATAGCATCGGTAAGATATGTGTTGGGAGTCGGCATGTGATAGATAGTAGGTTTGAGAATCAGAATGGGTACTGTCGGAAAGATGGAACAAGTTAGAATTGACAGTTTTGGGAAAATAAATTGGTTGCTTTCGACGGAATGACGGATTGAAAAAATTGTTTAGTTGGTTGGAATTACTTTGGAATAAAGGAATGAAGCTTACAACAATGAGATAGAATTTTGTGCCGGTAGAATTGTTACTAGTATGCTTCATCAAGTTAAGTTCAGTGCTGGAATGAGTAGTCTGATGCTGGTAGTCCCTATTGCCTGTGTAGTGCAGCTCGGAGGATAACGGTTATGTGAAATTAATCTTATTTGAGATAGACTGTAATAGAAGTTTAAAGAAATTGGCACATGTGGGATCGAAAGAATATAAACGAATATTGGAAATGGTTAGACAGAAACTTGGTTATACAAGTTGTGCGATGGATAGATTTGTGTTAGAAAGATACTGACGGGATTGACCGAGGAGATGACCCGAGAGCTTGAAAGAGTTATGAGAATTGTGGTTAAGGAATAGTTTGGTCGAGCACAGTAAATGATATGTATATTAGGATAAAGTTGCATTGATAGTCGTTTGATTTCTCTAACCATTGACATTGGTTGAGTGCACCACATTTCGGGGACGCCTGAAGTGTGTAGTATGATCCAAGTTGTGGTGAGCTAAATTCAAATGGAGCTGCGGTGAGAAGCAAGGTGGGTTAAAATGGACATACATGTGTTTGGAAAAAGAAAAAGATGGTGGGATTAATCATTCGTATTGTTCGACATGCTTTGGCAAGATGTTATTGTGCACGCGTTAGCATGGGATGTAGGCGCAAAGCCAGCAAAAAAAAAGTTGCTTAAGAATTTGGTTGAGAAAGTAGGATAAGTTTGGTTTTAAGTTTCGAAGATGAAAATTTTTTTGAGAGGTATATATTGTAATTCTCCACTCCGCACGGTACATTATAATGGCTAGGTTGGCTCGAAGAAGCCAGTTGGACTTGGGTTATACGGAAGGATCAATTCAGAAGGCTATGAGATCGTACTAGAAAGTCCCTTTAGATAAATGTGAGTGGTATTGGTTCTTCAATCCATAATCTTTATGCTTAATAAAAGGATTACTTGCTACTGTGTAGTTTATTGTAGCAATGATGCCATGAAAGAAATTATAAAAGATAACAAAGATAATAATCACATGTCTATTAACATGTTGTTGTTTTAGGATATGGATTATATATTTATTGTTATTGCAAATGTCGGGACTTTGTGTTGGCAATTATGTTAAGACCCAAGGATTGGGCAGTGAGTATGTCGGGCTACGGCTAGAAGAGATTTCAGTAATATAAAGAGTAATATCTCGGGCCCGTTACTGAGCGCGGTGAAACTGTTGCTGAGTGCGGTATGGGCTAGCGACTGGATTTGGCCGAGTCAGATAACAATAAACAAATAAGAACTGTGAAATTTTAATTAAGTTCTATTATCATGCATTTATGTTTTCTTATAGCTAAGTTGCATACATATGCATGATCATGGACAACCTATGCACAAGGTAAATTCCTCGAACGATAATCTGAAGGCCACGGACCCGTTCGACCTGGGGGGATAAAAGCATGTGCTAGTTGTACGATGATTCGGAAACCTCCAAGTGGGCTCGCTATCCAACGTGGAGGGGAGTCGTCTAACCACTCTAGTCCAAGTTGACGCGAAGTCAGTGACCTTCATGTAGACAGGGAGCATGCTAACATGTCTTATGCACGCAGAGTATGTTATTACTCATTTAGAGGAATGGCTAAACGACCGTAGGTAAGAATCACAGAAGGGCGATAACAATACATATTTTACATATTTGTGGGATATGAGTAATATGCATGCTTCAGATTTCTCTTAGTTATGAATAAATACATGTTGTTTTATTGTCCCTTACAAATTACTGCATACTTGCTTTACATTCTTGTCGCTATGAACTGTAATTGACAATAAGGCAATAGATCAAGATCACACTTAATAATGTTCCTATCACATGATTACTTTGTGTTGATTTTAGGATAGTGGGGTGAACCCTCCCGCAAGTACATGTGGAGTACTGACCACGTATGTGGGTATAATTTTAGGTTCGTAGGTGTGAAGGCACAGCTTAACAAGTCTTGAGGCATCGCAGTACTATTGGGTGTGCAGAAGTTCTTCTCCTGGAGATGATGACTTCTGCTATACAGGATATAATGTATGGAATAGTGTATTCGTTGTACCAGTGATGTTGTAAGCCGAGTTGGCAAAGTTTATTGTAAATCTAGATGGCATGTACTTCAAGTTGGCTATTTGAGAGATTTGTAATCCATTCTATATTAATAAAAGAGATACTTTCATTATTTCTTGTGTGACTTCAATTTGTCTGCTTACTTTTGCTGTAATGTTGTTATTTCTGAGACATACCAATGATTGTTTATCTTCTCGTCTTGTACAAGTGTAACATAGACTTGTACGGCATCACGTTCAGTGGCTACATTTCGACTCTACGGGTCGGGACGTGACAACAATCACTCCAACAAGAAATCATATGAATATGTAATAGGAGAATGACAAGTGGTTTAAATTTCTAAATAGGTCCCTCGCTAATAATTTTTAGCATATAACCATGTAGAAGTATATTTATGTGTATCTATATAAACATATATACAAAATTCTAATTATACTAATAATATTTATAATAATAATAATTTAAAAAAATTAGAAATAATTTGTTTAATGAGACTAGCCAAATGCAATTATTTATTGAATACTTGTAACCATGAATCTAATTCTAATAATGATAAACATTGATAAAAATAATTAATAATGATGAAAAAAATTAATAATAATAAAATGGAGGTTTACACCTACAATTTTGAATTCTATGTCCAAGAATGCCACAGAATTGGCAAAACTTAATCTCTCATATTTCATATCAACATTGTAGATAGAATCATTTCTCATTGGCACTTTCAGCTTTCTAACAAGAGGAATTGAGGTATCAGTCTTCACTTTCACCCTAGCAAATAGGCTCCAGTTAGTTTCTATAATAAGTTCTAAATCCACCAGGTTGTCGAACCTTGCAGAGAATAATTTGAAATTCAGAGTTTGTGAGGCAGTCTTTTTAAACATCTCTTTTTAATTTCACATGACCCTTCTTGTGCCTACAGTTAAGAAATAGAGTTCTCGTCTCTTGGTTAATTATAACCTTTTGGGATTCATAATTTGAGCAACCATTTTCTATGAATTCTGGAATAATTTGAAAGATTTCTCTCATTCTATTGTCAAGAGACACCTTTGTGATATGCCATCATCGCTCTCTGATCTGGTATATTTGGGAAGAGAGAAATAAATAAATAAATAAAATTCAATATTATAACTTCTATTAAAAAGGATTCAATATCATTATCTATTTTGGATCCGAGTAGAAGTCTCCACAATTGGTCTAGTCCGCAAGCAATGCCTAGTGGCTCCCGGGGTGCATGGCCCCCCGAGTGACGTGACGGTCCTCCATTGGAGGAAATGACCAAAATGTAAGGGAAGATGTCCGGAGCTAGCAGAAGGGGGAGGCCAAAGCCAATAGGGGAGAGGGCCATGTCAGCGGAGACCTGGCCCCGGGGGCCATTAAGTGTTTTTGAATTGTTTATTGTTTCTTAAATGGATCACAAGCATTTATCGACTTCAATGTGGTGTTCGGCAGAATTCCATCTATTATTGTTCTTTTTCACACCAAATCCTCGGAAGAATTACCTGCATAATTAATACATAGTCCTACATTAATGATGCGTCGACACTGTGTAGAGAGCAGATCTGCTGTCCCACTAATTATGTCATATATTCTGTTCCCAACCTATTACATGTGGGCCCCCCTTTTTTTATTTTATACCGGCTGGGACCCACATGTAATAGGGTGGGAACAGAATATAGGACAGAATTAGCGGAATAGCATATATGGTCTCTACTGTGTATGTATTGATTACTTGTATAAAATTTGTGTAGATCTCCTTGATCCCAAAATACTTTCCCTCCTTCACACATACATACACACCCAATCCAGTAATAAAAATCCATTAAACCCCTTCCTTTAGAATATTTTACATTTTTACTCACCTACCATTGTACTTCTTCAGAGCTAATATGACAGCTCCCTTTTGTGATAGTCCATGCATGCCAGGTCACATATAGCAAATTAACAAGGGACATGATCATAAAGAGTTAGATCCTTTCTTTTAAGATGATGGATTTGAGACCACATCCCCGTGAATAAAAAATAATCAAATATAAATTAATAAAGTAGAAGATCCACTTTTCATGTCAAACTAGTCTATTATTATGTTTAAATTAAAAAAAAAATCAAATCAAATCAAATCATTTACAGGTACTTGCTTAGTCAGTAGAGTGGTCCCAAAATCACAGGGGCAGATTTCAGGAAGTATTTATGACCTGAGCATTTGTAGTACAAGAAATTTATAGTATAATAATAAGATGATGATGATGATGATGATGATTACATAATTGTGTGAGAATAGGATGTCTAAATGTTTCTGTTTGAAGTAAAATTGTATGTACACAGTTGCTAAATATGATTTTCTAATGTCCAGAAAGCCTTATGCGTACTCTTACTATTTCACCAGACAACTTATGTATCCTGAAATTTTACCTTTCCTTACCCATGCATGACTCAGGTACAGTGTTGTCAAAACCGGACCGGACAGACGGATGAACCGGATCGGACCGGATCTGACAAAAAATATGGTCCGGTCTGACTTGAACCGTGGTTTTTAAGAACCGACAGTTTTTTTTCTGAACCGTTATTTAACTGCTGAACCGGCCGAACCGGTTCACTATTGAACCGGCCATTCTGATTTTTTTTTTTAATTCAAAAAAGTTTATCACGTCTGTTTTTGCCCATTTAGTACATGGTTTGAAATCAAACCATACATACTAAAAACCAAATCAAACCAAACCAAATCAAGAAGTAAATGTGGATATCTTACATGACTTGATTTTCGTAAATGACCTATTTGAACTCCGGTTGAACTCTAGTCCGACCTGTACCAAAGATTTTCGGTTCAATTATCGGTTCGATTTTTAAAACATTGCTCCGATAACTAACTGACATGCAGAGTTAGGATATATGTGTTTTGAAATATGAGGTATAAACACTTGTATATTTCATGAACAATATATTTTTAGATTAAGTGTCCAAGACAAATTAATACCCCTGACAAATTATTCATTATTAATCTTTCTTCCCATATTCCATATAATGATTGTTAACATCATATTAACTAATTAATAACTTTAGTGATGAAAGACGAACTAGGACAATGATTTAATTATTTTTGCTAATGTATACGAGATACATATGTTGATGATACAAAATACAAATATTTTTAATCATCACTACTTCAAACTTCAAGAGTTAATCATCATCATAGCCGGCTCCAGGGGGAGGCAGCTAGCTGTCTAGGGCATCCTCCCATAAGGGACCTCAATATTTAAAAAATTTAATCTTTGAAAAATAGTAATTTAGGTCATATTAAGACAGAAAGTTCATAACATTTTTATGTTCTTTGAATCTAAAATCGTTATCCTCTTTTCTTTTAGAAGTTGGAGTTGTTTAATTTATTGGATCTTGGTAATAATTTATACGCATTCAAAAACTAATTATATTGCATTTTGAATTTATTGAATTTTCTGAATTTTAGATTTATAAAAAAAATTATAGAGAGGAATGAGGGTCTCATTTTGTGGACTTGTCTAGGGCCTCCAAAATACTGGATTCCGTCCTGATCATCACTATTCTTTAGAGTTTGAAATCTAAATTTTGGTTTTTTTTTTTTTTATAGTTGTCCAGCGTAACGTACGGGACTTTGTGCATGTTGTATTGCATATTTTTTGGACCCATTGTCTCCAACTTCTACATTTATATATGGAAGGAATAAAACGCTCTCGTGACTCGATCCACTGATCTTTCGTCATCCAACCAAAATTTTATGCATCTTCCAAATAATCACAATAGTCACTCGAGTTCTATCCTAATTAGATTGTTTTTTATTTTATTCTGAAAGAACATATGTAAAGCAATAAGAGACTGAGGATGCGACAAATCAGTATAATGCATTTATATCACAATGTCTCATTCATCTTTTTATTATTATTATTTTTATTTTATTTTAATCTTCTCGCATTTTTGTCCCAGATTTGTTCTATTTGTCAACCACCCATGTGTGTGACTGACTCACATAAATTTGTCTTAAGGTCTTAAATCCAAATACAACAACTCGAACAAATTTGTCACATCATGGGAGAACTTTACCAATATTAATTAGCAAATATTTTAAGTGTGTTTCGAACCATTTGATACCCCAAAATTAACATGACTTATCGATTCTACGGAATCAGAACGTGTGTTAGCGGCTCTCATGAAAAAGGGAATGAAAAACATTAGGCTTTACAAAAATAATAATAATGAAGTAGAAAAATTTTCTCCAATGCAAAAATATTTATATATTTACTTTTTTTCAACTTTCAAAACTACTTCTCATCTTCTTCATTTTTTTCTAAATATTTTTTTAAATCAGAATTGATGATATGAGGGTGAAGACATTATTAAGTGCATTGTCTAGAACTAGACAACTAACTTCAGAATATCTTTTATAATTTTTATTACTATAAGTTTTACAATTTATTTGCCAATTGTATTAGAGAAGAATTTATAAATAAAATTTTGTCATTACTAAGTGGCAATAACTTTTTTTTTTCAAAAGTCCCAATAGAGTTGGAGGTGCTCTTATGGCTTGTCACTCCATCCTCCTCTTCAGTTTCTTTCTTCATGAAGTGTGGGGTACATGGCATTGGCGACCTAAATTCAAGAGAGTTATCTCGGTTGAATTCTCTCAAGAGTTTTAATTTGGCTTCCATTCTTGATCATCCATATCATGTTAGGGAACATCACAACTATAACTTTAAGTATGAAAGAACAAAAAAAATGACTTCTTCTTCTTTCTTCTTAAATTTTTAAACCTTAATTCCTTCTTCTTTTTCTTCTTTTTGCTTAATTAGGTTATAGTTATTTTATTTGGAACAATGTCTGAAGTTTCGAACTTTCTGTATTTTTTATGGAGTTTCGAAATTTCAAAGTCAAAACAGTATCTTTGGAGACTAGTCCTAAAATAAATAATGTAGTTTTAGAGCTGTCAAAATTTTTAAAATTTTAATAGTGTCAACCCGGTTGAGATTGAGGGAAACAACACATTGAAGCACTTGATGAATATTTTTTAGGAGCAAGACTGATTAGTCACTAAAAGATAATAGTAAACTGGCCATTCTCATTTGATTCCAATGTTTTAAAAACCAGACCGATGATTGAAGCGAAGATCTTTGGTATAGATCAGACCGGGGTTCAACCGGGATTCAAATATGTCCATTAAGAGAACGAAATCATATAAGATATCAACATTTACTTTTTGGTTTGGTTTGATTTGGTTTTTAGCATGTATGGTTTGATTTGGTTTTACAACTATAAGTTTTCTCAAAACCAAACCAAGTACAAAATAATCCAAATCTCACATGATTTTTTTTTTTAGCATTTTATAATAAAAAAACCAAAATGGCCGCTTCAATTGGGAACCGGTTAGGCCGGTTCGGCCAGTTCAACGGTTAAATTTTGGTTCAGAAAAAAACTGTCGGTTCTTTAAAAAATTCGGTTCAGATCAGACCGGTCCGATTTTTTGGCCAGACTCGATCCGACCGGTTCAACCGCCGGTCCGGTCCGGTCCGGTCCGGTCCGGTCCGATTTCGACAACACTGTTTGATTCCGGTTGGGGTCACATCATGTCTTTTGGGTCACACATAAAGGCGAAGCCATTCTCATTTGATTATGTTGGGTTCACATAATGTCTTTTGGCCCTTTGGGTCACACATAATAAAGGCGAGAAATTGCCGAGTAAGTGCCGGCCACCGATTGTGAGTTGAGTTCCAAGTCGTTACTTTGATATAAGTAACAACTCATGCGACTTCTTTTTTTTAATACTCACCTCGTTCGTCTACCGTTTATATTAAGAATTATTTAATTTTAGGACGTGGTATAGTTTTGAAATTTTATATTTAGATTTTTATATTGTCAAGAATATAATTTTGGTCTCGTCCTAACGGTTGGCTTGGTTGGCGGTCCAAAATGGGGACCTAAATCCAAATTTTAATATTATACGAGATCCTAACACTGTGTATGGAAACTTTGTGGGGGAGGAAAAGAAAATTTTGAGAGGAAAAAAAGTGGAGGGGACTAAAATAAAAATAAAGTTAATTTTTTTTCCTCCCTTGTTTGAATGAACAAAAAGTAGGAAAAGAAAAAGTTTTTTTTTTTTGATTGAGATATATTTAATATTTAATCTTTGGTATTCTCAAATCATAATTTATGCTTACATTTTTCAGCGGTAGTTAGGTAAATCCTCCCAAAATCCTCTCATCTATATCCATTTTTTCTTCCATTTTTGGAAGATTTTTTTTTTGTGGGACCCACACAATTTTTTCCTCTATTCCCCCCTCCAAAACACCATTATGTTTTTATTTTTCTCTCACTTTTCCCTCAACTTTTTCCTTCCTCCCATTTTCTTTCCTTCTCTAATAGTACCTAAAACTAAACGAAAATATGTAAGAATTGTATGATTTGTATTATTTAGTTTTGCATGTGGAAGTTGTGTGACTTGTGTTATTTAGTTGTGTCATGACCAATCAAGAATGAGACTTGTGACGTTGCTGTTTGCTTCTATCCTGATCTCAGCAGTCACACAACCATTCTGGTGGCAGTTTCGTTGGAAACGACTTTATGGACATCGTGTATTATCAAAATGACTTTCGTCTTGATCGTATTGTTGAATATTTGTAACTCAAGAGTTCCGAATTGTGTGGATGATGCGATCAAGATATAAGCAAACAATAATGTCATAAATTCTTAGAAAAGTTACTTGTTATAATCTTGAGCCCTATATTGTAATCCTATATTAATGATGTGCTGCCACTGCCTATTAATTACTTGTATCTCATATTAATGAAATTTGTGTAGGATTGCCTCGAATCCCATCCTCTCAAAAAACTTTTGTTTTCGTAATATATTTTGTTAACATGTGCACTAAGGACACATGCTAACATATTGATAAATATATATTTTATATGCATACTACCGTCAACATATTTATTAGTACACAATTTATATTTATCAATACACATCTCTACTAATATAAGGTGACTAGAAAACGACTCAAAATTGAGTGGTCTAAGCAGTTTATAAATACTCCATTAATTATTTTTTAAAAATTAACTAATTATTTAACTACCTAATATGATTTACTTATGAGTAAACAACTCTAACTAAAGCGGTCAAGGTGAAAGGTATTTTTCTTGGTTGGCTGAGTTTAATTTCTATGGATGACAATACTTATAATAAATTCATATTTAAAAAAAAATTAACAAATTTTTTTTAAGAACGTCCAATACACATGTACGTTACTAGTTTTAAATAAAATGTGCATTGATAAATATACTGGTTGAAGTGCACATCTAAAATACACATTCATCAATGTATTAACATACGTCATTACGACACATTTTAACAAAAACTCAGTAGTATATTCCCGATCCCACTCACACATACATACATACACGTCAGTCAGGACCGGACTTAATATAAGTACACCACAACAAACACGATATAAGAATACCATCTAACAATCACGGCTCGAAGAGAAGACCTCCTCGAAACATAAGTAACCATCCGAATCTGCGCTCCTGCGAATACTCAAAAACAGATACACCTGGAAGGGGCCAGGTCCTCAGAGGGACGTAACAAGATACATAAAACATATGCCAATAAAGTACTGAAATAGATATCCAATGGGTCGCCTAACCATCTATGTGAATGCAGTTAAGAACAACTTTCCCCACAAGTGAGCTATCTGGCTGAAAACTGGGATTTGGCATAGTTCCCTTTTGGGGATCCAGGGGCCTACAAAGGCACGTCGTCTTTCGAACGCCGGAGGCCCGCCTGATAATAATATAATATATAGTGGTCATCACCACCCGTATCTCCAGCGGAGAATCCGGGCGCACAGGAGAAAAGTGCAAAGGAGCTCAATGCAGTACTTGTTGTTCTCTCCATCCCATGCTCTAAGCATGTCACATCCATGACACAATTTGGTTCATAGCCTATTCTTAGTACCCTAGCCCAATCCTGCAACCAAACAAGGACAAGGATGGGACCACCGTACTACAATAGGCTATGTCCCTAGACCTCTAATAACTGCTAAGTCTATTAGCATGCAAAGTTTCTAACAACAGTTATTCCTAACGCACGTCCCACACGTACCGATGATCAGTCAATACGTGTGTCCGTGATCTATATGAGACTCACAACTCGTGTAAAAATATGTGTCACAGTCAAATGAAACCTAATGATGCTATATGATAATGGGGTAGTCTCATAAACAAGGTCAATGCAAATACATAAATAAAAACATACCGCGACGACACCGTCGTGCGCATTTATATAACAGTTAAAATATATAAACTAAAGACAGAAAATAAAGATGCATGCAATATATGAAATATGAATAACAGTACAATGGCAAGGTATACTTGCCTGGCATGGAAGCTGCAATGTACCAATAACCTGCTCCAGAAGTCGAGCAGAACAAATCTAATATCCTATGTACACATAAATATAATACAATAAAATTATTAGTCATTACACAACCACATTTATACTGGACTCATGGGGTATACTAGGGGTAACACTAGTCATCTAACACGGTAAATTTTGTGTTGAATTACGCGGGGTCTCATCCTCAAGTGCTGTACACAATCAGGCAGTCGACTGACAAATGTCTAAGCCATCACGTTAATGTACGCAAGGCAGGCAATTCACAAGTTCTTAGGGTCAACATGGTCAAGGTAAGTACGGGACAGTCCACGGTGTCCTAGGGTCGTATAATACATTCGTATATAGCCGCAACTATTAATTATCATTTAACTACATATACCCATAAGATTATATAATATATAACTAGTAATTTATTTACATAACTATTGGAATACATATACATATTAAATATGTACATAAATATATACTAATTAATAATATGCTAAGGATTAACTTATTATACATATACTAGATTGAATAATGTCAGCGTACGCGTACATGTACGTGTACTAACGCGAGTTGGGTTTACCGACTCAAGGTCTGCTATCTGCTAACTGTGGTACAGAAATACTAATGTCCTATTGGCGCATACACAAACATACATAAAAGGAGAAGACAGACAGGTTCATACCTCGGTGTACGTGCACGGGTACGATGGTGAGGTTGACAACGATAACGACGATGGTGACGACTATAACGATGATGATGGTGAGGACGACAGTGATGATGATGATAAATGAATGGTGGGGTGACGATGAGGTAATGATGGTGATGGGATGATGGTTTAATGGTGAAGATGATGTTGATAAAGATTATGAGATGATGATGATGATAAATGAATGGTGAAGATGATGATGATGATGCTGAGATAACGATGAAATGATGTTGATGATGATGACGAGGGCGATGGTGTTTGACGAGGACGATGACGAGGATAGAGATATGAACGATGGGGTGATGATGATGATGCTAATGATGAGGATGATGGTTGTGGTTATGGAGATGGTGATTCCAGCCTGCTGACCGGAGCCCGGCCAGGGGGAGAGGAGGTCCGGCCAGGGGGAGAGGACAGGGAAGAGGAGGCTGACAGGGAATGGTGGGCAGTGGCGGTCGAGCTGAGCGAAGGATCACGGCGGGTCGAGGGGATTCCGGCGGAAGGAAGGAGTCTGAGGGAGTGATGGTGGTGTTGGTGATGCTGCTCGGGCTCCGGCGGAGGAGTCGGGCCGAGTTGAGGCAAGGAACGGTGTAGGAGGACGATCGGGAGGAGGAGGAGAAGAAACTGGCGGCTCGTCGACAGAAGTGGTGGTTGTGGTTACCGGCGTTGATGCTGCTCGGTCGACGTTCAGGCGAGGGGGAGATGATCGGGACGGGAATGAGTTCCGGCGTAGCGGGCTGCTCGTCGAGGCGGCTGGGTGTCGGTGCAGGGTGTTCTCCGGTGGGCTTGGGGAGGCTCGGTTTCTCCCGTCGAGGGACAGGCGGGGAGTCGATCGGCGGGATTGCGGGAAGCGGGGTCGTGATCCGGTCGACGGGGAGAGGCGGTTGTGCAGTGCGGTTCAGGGGGCATGTCGAGGAGGATGACAGCGAGGGGGAGATCACCGGAGGAAGGAGGGAAGGAGGAGAGGTGGCTACAGTGGAGTCCGGCGAGGACGAACGGGGAGGTGGTGTGAGGGGTTTGTTCAAGCCGTGGAGGTGGTCTCGACGAAGGAAGAAGGAGGGAGATGGGAGCCAGGATGAAGGAGGAGAGGTCGTCGAGATGGTGGCGGTTCATCGACGAGGTGGCTCGGTGTTAATGGCGGAGGTGCTCGCTGCTCCGGAGGTCGGGACTCCGGCCAGGAAGGGGAAGGAGGAAGAAGAACAGTAATGGGGGTCGGCTATGGGAAAATAGGTTTGAGTTTAGGTGATTTAGAGAAAGGGAAGAAGGGAAAAAAATTGTATTTATACACAAGTGGACTTTTGGGTTTGACCTAGGTAAACTTGACTTTGGTCAACATCTCCTTGGGATGGGCCTTGGGCTTTGCCATGGGGTGTTGGTGCTATAATTACATGGTTTAAAACACAAGGATGGGGTTCAGATGAGGGATCGATGTTGTGCGTTTGCACATTCCGATAAATTACGAAAAAATTCATGTGAAGGGGAAAACTGGGTTTCTTCATGAATTGTCCAATGGTGGGGACGCCTCAATGCATTTTTGCATAAAAGCCCTCCAACAATTAGAAAATTCTACAAAGGCAAAAATTGGATTTAATTAATTAAATCGAACGCGCACGATGTTCTAGAATTAATTAGGAGCACATGGGATTAAATTTAGGCGGGACACAAGTGTCAGGGACGTAGAGGGTACAGTGTAGAATATTAATAAAATCCGGGTTGCACAAAATGGTCAAGGTTGTATTTCTAATTTCGATTGTAACACACAAGGGTACTGAGTTGGGATTTATCTAGAATTCAGAAATAACGTCCGCGACGTTTATTATGCGGCTAAAATATAGCACCAGAGAGCATGATTATAAGTTACACAAGGATCATAAAGGTAGGTGGGCACGTATAGGATGACGTTATGAAATTCGTAGATAGGCAATGGCTAGTGAGGTGCTCCAATTATCGAAGCAACGGTAAGGTGCGCTACACGATATATATTATTGCATAATTAAATAAAGGCCGTGTTCTAATTCTAATTGGTTCAAACTATCCCTAGTTTCACTATCTAAGCAAATTAGGCCTAATTTTGGGTGAGGGGGTTTACATTGTTACCAGGTGACTCTGGTCGAAAGGCTGAAGAAGGACCTAGAGAAGAGGGATTTGGGACATCAATATTTATGGGTATTGGCATAGGCACGGGAGGCGGCTCATGCTGCTCATGCTGTTTCTGGTGCTCATGCTGCTCCTGCTCCCTATGTACTCTCAGCTCCCCTGACTGTCGACTCCCCCTGAGATACCATCACTCATCGGTAACTCAAAAGGACATGGAATCATACCAACCAAGATGTCGTTCTCATTCTCCCCCTCTCTACTAGCATCAGTAGAGCCATCCTCAAATAAGGAACTCAATTCGGTCTTCTCCCCATAAAATGGTTCAAACTCCCAGAAGGTCACATCCATAACAAACATCCTTCTTTCGGTGGGACACCAACACTTGTATCATTTCTGACTTAATGAGTAACCCACAAAGATACATTTAACTACTTGTGGATCCAGCTTGCTCGACATCGATATGTTATCTCTCACGAAATATGTGCATCCAAACACTCTGGGTGGAACAATAAAAATATTAGAGCCCAAGCGTATATCACATGGTGTATTCCTCCCTAATACTCTTGACGGCATCCTGTTGATTAAATAAGCTGCTGTCATAACAGCCTCACTCCACAAGAACTTAGGCACATTCATCGTTAGCATCAACGAACGTGCCACTTCTAGTATATGCATGTTCTTGCATTCAGCTACCCCATTCTGAGAAGGAGTATCTAGGCAAGTGGTTTGATGAAGAATTCCTTGACTAGAGATGAAAGTAGCAAACTCCTTATTGGAATACTCGGTCTCATTATCTGTTCGAAGAATTTTTACATGTACTCCAAACTGGGTCTTCACATACGCCGAGAAGTCTTAAAAATATTTATAAACCTTAGATTTTTGCTTCATCATGTAGATCCAGGTCATACGTGAGTAGCAATCAATGATAGTAGCAAACCATCTGAATCCACTGATAGAAGTAGTATGACACGGTCCCCAAATATCATAATGAACAAGTGCAAATGGCTCAAAACTTCGAAGACCAACCATTTTATAAGTAGAACGTATATTCTTTCCATGTTCACAAGTATTACAAAATAACCTTTTTTTCCACTTTATTTATTATCTCAGGTTCTAACTTATTCAAACTATCAAAAGATAAATGTCATAATTTGTAGTGTTGAAGCATTGCTTCTGCCTCTGGACCTCCACTAATAGTAGTAGATAACATTGTAGCCTCCCTATCCACGTACCAAAGGCTATCACACCTGATGCCAGTTGCAAGCCTCTTTCCCTTGTCCTTCTCCTGGAAAGAACACATATCCCGATAAAAAAGAGTAGTGCAATTCAATTGATCAATGAGAGAGCTAACAGAAAGTAAGTTGACCAAAAATAAAAGAACACGCAATACGTATGACAGGGTAACAGATAAAGTATAATAGACCGAGCCAGTACCCCTGATGGGTTGGGATGTCACATCAGCAGTCTGAACTATCTTGGGATGCATATGCTTGCTTGGATAATATAATGCAAACTCACTAGATGCACCTGTAATATGCCTAAATGCACCTATGATATGCTTAGATGCACTTGAGTCTATGATCCAACCAGCATGAGATTTTATGGATGCAAGTGCCTGAATCGAGATACCTTTGCCCATATGAACGTAACTAGTAAAGTAACCAAGGTAGGTAGTGTCATCTAGATTCTGAGTGGTCTGTCCCTTGCCCTTCTCAACCTAAAGCTTGAACTGACGTAGTTCCTCCAGCTCTGTCATCTCAGTATTGTTCTAGAACTCCTCTATTACAGCTAGGTAAGTAACTCATCGACCTCCACATCCCCTGCCTCCTTGACATGCACGTCTACCTCTATGTCCTCTGCCTCCTCGACCTCGACTAGAATTACGGGGTTGAGGGCAGTTGTAGCTGAGATACCCTTTATTTTTGTCACGCCCCAGTCCCAAAATACATAGGACTAGGACATGTAAGCATGACAGCCGCATGGATATGGCAACTCTAATATATGGAAACCAAATCCACACGTACGCTGTATTATGAACATCAAATCCACAAGTGGTATAACATATGTCACAAGTCACAGGGTACAATCTAAATCTCATCCACCAAAATCAAATATAAATAATAACCAACATCTATGAAACTAGATCTCAATAAGAAGTATCTAAGGATGGTAGTTGGATGGAAACAAATCCACTACCAACTCGAATATAAGAGCAATACAAGATGAGTACAACACAATAAACACTATATAAGTATACCAGCTATCAATCACGGGCTCGAAGAGAAAACATCCACGAAGCATCTATAACCATCCAAATCTGCGCTCCTGTAAATATTCAAGAACATGTACACCTGGCAGCGGACCAGGTCCTCAGAGGGACATAACAAGATACTTAAACACATGCCAATAAAGTACTGAAATAAATATCCAATGGGTCGCCTAACCGGCTAAAGTGAATGCAGTTTAAGAACAACTTTCCCAACGCGTGGGCTATCTGGCTAAAATGGGATTGGCATAGTTTTCTTGGAGATCCAGGGGCCTACAAAGGCACGGCGTCTTTCGAACATCGGAGGCCCGCCTGATAATAATATAATATATAGTGGTCATCATGACCGCGCATCTCCGGCGGAGCGTACGGGTTACACAAGGAAAGTGCAACGGAGCCCACACGTCTTACTTGTTATTCTCCCCACCCCATGTTCTAAGCATGTCACATCCATGACACGATAATACCTCTAATAACTGCCAAGTCTACTAGCATCTAAAGTTTCTAACAACAGTTATTCCTAACGCACGGTCCACACGTACAGGAGGCCAACCTGCACGAAAGTCCGTGATCTACATGAGACTCACAACTCGTGTAACAACTGTGTCACGGCCAATGAACCTAATAATGCTACATAATAATGGGGTAGTCTCATAAACAGGTCAATGCAAATACATAAATAAAAATATATCGCGACGACACCGTCGTGCGCATTTTATATAACAGTTAAAATATATGAAAAGACAGAAAATAAAGATGCATGCAACATATGGAATAAAAATAAAAGTACAATGGCAAGGTATACTTGCCTGGCCAGAAGACTGCGATGTACCAATAACCTGCTCCAAAAGTCGCGTAGAATAAATCCAACATCCTATGTACATATAATATAATGCAAATAAATCATTAGTCATTACACTAGTGCACACACAACAATATTTATACTGGACTCAGGGGGTATACTAGGGTAACACTAGTCATTTAACACGGTAAATTATGCGTTGAATTACGCGGGATCATATCTTCAAGTGTTGTACACAATCAGACAGTCAACTGACAGGTGTCTACGCCAGTACGTTAATGTACGCAAGGCGGACAATTCCCAAGTGTGTAGGGTCAACATGGTCAAGGTGAGTACGGGACAGTCCACGGTATCCTAGGGTCGTACAGTCTGGATATATAGTCCTAATTATTATTAACATATAGTTAATTACATTATACATATATACCATATATATATGTACATATATATCATCCAATAATTATATGTATTCCAAGTTGAATAGTATGCAAATAATAAATATATATAATTATATCAAACTAAATAGTATACGCGTACGTGTACAAGTTCATGTACGCAGCACTGGGTTCACCGACTCAGGGTCCGACATCAGCTAACAATGGTAAGCAATACACATATCCTAATAACATATACTCAAGCACACATACGAAATAAGAAGGTAGGACAGGTTTGAACCTCGGTGTACGCACACGGGATCGGCTAGACATCGACGAAGAGAGGTTGACGATGAAGTGATGATGATGATGATGATGACGACGACGATGGTGAGTTGTATGGATGATGAAGATGGTAATGTGTATAATGGTGCTGACGAGGATAACGATGATGACTATGATAATGGTGATAAATGGTGAATGTGTGGGTTTAGATTAAGGTGGTGGCGAGGATGCTATGGGATGATGATGATGATGATGACGATGACTAGGTGATATTGGTGATGATGATACGACGATGATAATGACGTCGATTGCTATGAGGATGGCATGGATGACTATGACGACGATGGCTACGATGATAGTGAGGGTGATGACGACGACAACGAGGATGAGATGGTGATGAGATGGGAGGATGGTGGTAATGGTGATGAGGAGGTGATGGTGTTACTTGATGGTGGTTGAGGTGACACTCCGGCCAGGGTTCGGCCGTGGGGAGGAGCTCCGGCCAGGGAGGGTATGGTGGTGATGGTGATTGCTGGTGATGGAGAGTCGAAGGCTGACAGCAATGGTGACGACGATGAAGTGTTTTGATGATGATGATGATGCAGGTGGTGACTGTAGCGGAGTCCGGCCAGCGAGGGAGGGAGTCTGGCCAGCAGGAGGAGGACAGGGAGGAGAGGAGGCTGTGGTGGTTCGGTGCTGGTAGTAATGGTGGTGGGCGGTGGTGCTGATCGAGGGAGCGGCGGATGGAGGTTGCTCCGTCGAGGTCAGGCGGGAAGATGGGGGAGAAGAGAGGGAGAAGGGTGGTGGTGCTTCGGGCGAGACGGGGAGGGGGATGCGTCGGTCGGGTCGACTGGACGAAGGAGGAGAAGAGTCGACGAGGGTGGTGGTCGACTTGGACGAGGGGAGATGAGATGAGATGAGATGACAATGGTGGTGCTGGTGCTGTCGACTCCGGTAGAGGGGAGTCGTGGCCGCTGTGCCGACTCCGTCGGGGAGAAGGAGATGACCGCGGGGCGTTGGTCGCGGAAGAAGTTCGACGAGAGGGAAGGCTCGGATGTGGTGAGGTGCAGTGCAGCAGCACGGCGGAGGGGTGGAGGTCCGGCGCTGACAACTCCGGCAAGAACTCCGGCGGCGGACAGAGGTAGGGGATGAACAGTATGGGTGATGGGGTGGTGTTCGGCTTGTTAATTAATTAGGTTTTGGGTAAAAGATAAATAAAGGTATATTTATATGTGTAGGCTTTTAGTTTGGGTTGACCTAGGACTTGGTTTGACTAGTCAACCACTCTTGGGTTGGGCCTTGGGCTACAATCCTTGGGGGGGTCTTGGCCTCACATGAGGATGTTGGGGCTTTAAATTACATGGTTTAAAATGCGAGGATGGGTTTAAAATAAATGGAGGCGATGTGCGCGTTGCACATGCTGAAAATTACGGAAAATCTACGTGAAGGGAAAAATAGATTTCTTCATGAATTATCCAATGGTGGGGACACCTCAGTGAATTTTTGCATAAAAGCCCCCCCAACAATTGGAAAATTGTACAAAGGCGGAAATTAGATTTAATTAATTAAATTGAACCGCGCACGATATTCTAGAATTAATTAGGAGTACATGGATTAAATTTAGGCTGGCCACAAGTGTCAGGGGCGTAGAGGGTGCAATGTAGAATATTAATAAAATTCAGTTTGCACAAAACGGTCAAGATTGTGTCCCTAATTTCGATTGGGTCGCACGAGGGTACAAAATTGGAAATTATTTCGAATTATGAAATAACGTCCGCGACGTTTATTGTGCGACTAAAATGTAGCACAAGGAAGCAATATTATGAGTTACACAAGGGCCAGGAAGGTAGGCGGGCACGTCTAGGACAATGTTGTGAAATTCGTAGATAGGCAACGGCTAGTGAGGTGTTCCAATTATCGAAGCAACGGTAAGGTGCGCTACGTGTCATAATTATTTCGTAATTAAATTAAATGTCGTGTTCTAATTTTAATTGGGTTCAAACTAGCCCTAATTTTACTATCTAACCCAAGTAGCCCTAATTTTGGGTGAGGGGGTTTACAATCTACCCAACTTAAAACAATTTCATCCTCGAAATTAAAACTAGGGTATGATTTCTCTATCTAACCTTACTTGATTACAGTATAAAGAATTCTCCTTAAGTTAACATGGTAGTGTCTACCCAACTTAGAATTTGCCCATCTATCATCTAAGGCTATACATCTAAGAAGGCTATGTCCCAATTTATTTCATCATGTTATTGAATCCTCAAAGTCCTTTGACACCAAACATATCCTCTATGATATACCCTTAATCATTTATAAAAGATAATCACCAAACAAAGCGATTGGCCAGCGGGGTATATCTAGTACTATCTATATATCAAACTTATACCAAGCAAGATGTTTCGTCTTTTCGAAATAAGGAAAGACGTAGATCAATAGATAAGAGTTCAAGGGAGAAGTAATAGAATGCAAGTATAGGGATCAAGGCGTTTCAAGGAATCCAATGAGAATTGTCAAGGCAATTGTGGACTAAAATCCTATTTGGTAAATCCGTATTTGCATGCTCATATTAGTACAGTTATGTAGCCGATACGATACGCTTAGACATGTCTAGGGCAAGTATATTCGTCTACTAATCACTACATATCTCAATCCACGTAAAGTAGTTATGCGAAGGGCGAACCAAGCGCACTAAGGTTAGCTAGACCCTAATACACTGATTCGTCCTATCCTAAGTTTCGGGACGAAACTTCCAATTAGTTGGGTAGGATGTAGCGCCCCGTTCTCCCGATGCGGAGAGCGCGGCTAAGAAACACAAGTCGGTATCGTTCGATCGGGATAGATTGAATTAAGAACTCGTCCTCGTTATGGATTTGTTTCTTCGGAATCGATTCCCATATTCAGTGGACTGCGCCCCCGGGATCGGCTTAGCGGCAGAGTCAGGAGGGACCTCTCCGCTGCTATCTTTTATTGCCTCGGTTTTCGATGTCGCTTGTTGCCTTCGTGCTTTGAGTTGGTTTTGGGATTTGCTTGTTTTCTTTGAACGGTTTCGATGGTTTTCATTATTTTCGTTCATTGACTTGCACTTCTATTCCGAGAATGGAAAGAGAGGAAGAAGTATTAATCGAGCTGTTCGTGTACAGGTGAACGAGCAGTAGGCGGCTTGCGAGCGGAGTCGTGAAGCGCCTCTTTCCTTCTTCTTTCCAAAATCTAAGTGAGTGGCTACCAACCCGATTAGCTAGTCCTGCTTCCAAGCTTCACAGCTAATCCATCTGCACTCTTCTTTGCCCCGATCAAACGATACCAAGTAATAATAAAAGAAACCAAGATAAAAGAGAATAGACTTGGTTCATATGCTTGTCAATAATTTCATGAACGGATACTTAACTGCATGCTTGTTCGTTTGGGAATGGATCATAAATTGCTTGTCTTGTACTTGCTTGTCTTGTACTCTTGTTGCCTCAGATACAAACTTGTTACTTGTATATTGTTCGATCATGGACAACCAGTGCACAGGGTAACGGTCTTGCGGACGATGCTGGGGCACTGGCATCGATCCGGTCCGGGCGAGACCTATTGTTTAGTCTCTTGTTCTTGGCGGAATGGCTTGCAATGCCCCTTGTACTTTCGTTGCACGCCATTCTCGTCAAAGACTATCGTCCATTATGGCAACCAAGCCAGTGATCATCTTGTATATTTAAACCTGTTGCATACTAACTTGTGTCTCCGTGGCAGGGAAGGCATGGTAAGTATTGTGCAGGTAATTCAGACGGTCAGGTAAAATCCACCTAACGGTGGCACGTTTATTTCAGTAAATTCAATATGCTGCTTACTTGTAAATGAACTAAGGCAAGATAGAAACCCACAAAAATATGCATGCTTCACTAAACAACGTGTTGATTGGTATAGTCAGGCTAGCTCACCTTCACCAGCATGTTTCGATATGCTGACCCTCGTTGAAACAGGTTCTCCGCACCAAGGCGAACCGAGCGAGGAGCCGAAGTCGTCTTCCCGATCCAGTCCAGTTGTTGGCGCGTCTTCACCGCGCCCCTGTAGCCTTTTGAAGCCAGAAGCTGCAACTCTTCATACACAAATGCAGCTCCGTGGCAAAGCGATCCTCCAGCCTAGAGGTCTATATCGTTTTGAGTTATAAAAGGATGTAATGTACAGGACTGCTATCTCATTTTGAGTCAACCCTTTTGTAAGCCGTTCGGCATATTAGCTGACTCGTTCAAGAGTTTGTAATAGATGTTCATTATCAATAAAGAGAACTTTTCTATGTTTCAAATCTGTGTTTCAATTTATCTGCGTACTCTGAATATGTGCTTGTTATGCAAATCATTAAAGCCTTGTGCGGGCGCAACTCCAGGCCCGCACGGCTGTCACGACTCGGGGGACGCCTCGGGGCGTGACATAGTGGTATCAGAGCACAGATTCAAAGTTTCTTAGACTTCGTGCTGGAAAAGTTCCTTTAACGATCAGATTCCTGTGCGAACTCTTGAACTCGCTAGGCCAAAATGAGATACGTTCATGCAATAAGTCCATAATACATTATGATCCTAATGTAATTTACCTTCTTTTGAAGGAATGGTACCCGCGTAATCTGCAGCGCAAGTCCCGGACGAAACGCAAGGCCAAGGGAGTAGTTCGGGCACTTCGGGAAGTTCAAGAAGTCAGCGAGCCACGCCAAGCATCGATCCCGTTCAGAAAATATTGCAGATGTTGGGGGAAAACCAACAAAGGGACGAGGCTCGCCATGAACGGGCCGAGAAGCGAGCGGAAGAGAGTCAGCTCAAGTTTCAAGACAATATAGAAGCACGATTCTCAGTCCAACAGAAGCAGGTAGATACCCTGCATCAGATCGTTCAGACTTTGGCTGCCAACCATTCCGCCGCAACAGCAACGACTCCGGTGGAACAGCCCGTGCTTGAAGTAGAGATACCGCAAATTCCAAGAGCGAGGGACGTGACTGCCTTCGACTTTGGCCACTTCAAGAAAGTCTGCAAAACCCCATTCAATGGGACTGAGGACCCAGTCGTAGCTCTAGATTGGTTGGCCGAACTTGAAGATCACTTCGCTCTGCTAGAGGTCCCCGAAGAGAAGCGCGTCTCCTGCGCGCAACTACAGCTCCGCCTCAACGCGCACGATTGGTGGGACGTGCATCGACGATCTCTCTAATTTGATCACGGAGGGGAGGCGATCTCGTGGACGACTTTTCGTGCCGCGTTCGAAGAGGAGTATGTACCCCCTCCAGTCCAACGCCAGATGGAGAACGAGTTCGTGCAGCTGCGGCAAGGCAGCATAACAGTTAAGGAGTACGCCACCGAATTCAACCGACTCTCCAAATTCGCTAGGGCCTATTTACCTGATGCAGCGAGTCGAGCTAGAAGGTTTGAAGGTGGACTACGCCCTGTCATCCATTCGCACGTAGCCGTTCCTCAGTATCGGACAATGCGTGAAGTCATGAATCACGCCCTGTCGCTCGAACCACACTATCCTCACGTTTCTATCGGCGCTGTGCATACATCCAGTCACAAACGCCAAAGCGACGAGAGAGGAAACAACGCTACAAAGCGTCACAATAACGGTGGACAGCAGAAAGCAAACAAGCCTTGTAGTTTCTGCAAAAAGACGGGGCATGCAATCGACAATTGTCGCCTGAAACTTGGTTTATGCCTAGCCTGTGGCGGATCAGACCATTCTGTTCGTGATTGTTCCTTGAGTCATGATCGCCGTCCCCGACCGAATAATCCTTAACGGTGGGTCCTATCCTAAGTTTCGGGACGAAACTTCCAATTAGTTGGGTAGGATGTAGCGCCCCGTTCTCCCGATGCGGAGAGCGCGGCTAAGAAACACAAGTCGGTATCGTTCGATCGGGATAGATTGAATTAAGAACTCGTCCTCGTTATGGATTTGTTTCTTCGGAATCGATTCCCATATTCAGTGGACTGCGCCCCCGGGATCGGCTTAGCGGCAGAGTCAGGAGGGACCTCTCCGCTGCTATCTTTTATTGCCTCGGTTTTCGATGTCGCTTGTTGCCTTCGTGCTTTGAGTTGGTTTTGGGATTTGCTTGTTTTCTTTGAACGGTTTCGATGGTTTTCATTGTTTTCGTTCATTGACTTGCACTTCTATTCCGAGAATGGAAAGAGAGGAAGAAGTATTAATCGAGCTGTTCGTGTGCAGGTGAACGAGCAGTAGGCGGCTTGCGAGCGGAGTCGTGAAGCGCCTCTTTCCTTCTTCTTTCCAAAATCTAAGTGAGTGGCTACCAACCCGATTAGCTAGTCCTGCTTCCAAGCTTCACAGCTAATCCATCTGCACTCTTCTTTGCCCCGATCAAACGATACCAAGTAATAATAAAAGAAACCAAGATAAAAGAGAATAGACTTGGTTCATATGCTTGTCAATAATTTCATGAACGGATACTTAACTGCATGCTTGTTCGTTTGGGAATGGATCATAAATTGCTTGTCTTGTACTTGCTTGTCTTGTACTCTTGTTGCCTCAGATACAAACTTGTTACTTGTATATTGTTCGATCATGGACAACCAGTGCACAGGGTAACGGTCTTGCGGACGATGCTGGGGCACTGGCATCGATCCGGTCCGGGCGAGACCTATTGTTTAGTCTCTTGTTCTTGGCGGAATGGCTTACAATGCCCCTTGTACTTTCGTTGCACGCCATTCTCGTCAAAGACTATCGTCCATTATGGCAACCAAGCCAGTGATCATCTTGTATATTTAAACCTGTTGCATACTAACTTGTGTCTCCGTGGCAGGGAAGGCATGGTAAGTATTGTGCAGGTAATTCAGACGGTCAGGTAAAATCCACCTAACGGTGGCACGTTCATTTCAGTAAATTCAATATGCTGCTTACTTGTAAATGAACTAAGGCAAGATAGAAACCCACAAAAATATGCATGCTTCACTAAACAACGTGTTGATTGGTATAGTCAGGCTAGCTCGCCTTCACCAGCATGTTTCGATATGCTGACCCTCGTTGAAACAGGTTCTCCGCACCAAGGCGAACCGAGCGAGGAGCCGAAGTCGTCTTCCCGATCCAGTCCAGTTGTTGGCGCGTCTTCACCGCGCCCCTGTAGCCTTTTGAAGCTAGAAGCTGCAACTCTTCATACACAAATGCAGCTCCGTGGCAAAGCGATCCTCCAGCCTGGAGGTCTATATCGTTTTGAGTTATAAAAGGATGTAATGTACAGGACTGCTATCTCATTTTGAGTCAACCCTTTTGTAAGCCGTTCGGCATATTAGCTGACTCGTTCAAGAGTTTGTAATAGATGTTCATTATCAATAAAGAGAACTTTTCTATGTTTCAAATCTGTGTTTCAATTTATCTGCGTACTCTGAATATGTGCTTGTTATGCAAATCATTAAAGCCTTGTGCGGGCGCAACTCCAGGCCCGCACGGCGGTCACGACTCGGGGGACGCCTCGGGGCGTGACATAGTGGTATCAGAGCACAGATTCAAAGTTCCTTAGACTTCGTGCTGGAAAAGTTCCTTTAACGATCAGATTCCTGTGCGAACTCTTGAACTCGCTAGGCCAAAATGAGATACGTTCATGCAATAAGTCCATAATACATTATGATCCTAATGTAATATACCTTCTTTTGAAGGAATGGTACCCGCGCAATCTGCAGCGCAAGTCCCGGACGAAACGCAAGGCCAAGGGAGTAGTTCGGGCACTTCGGGAAGTTCAAGAAGTCAGCGAGCCACGCCAAGCATCGATCCCGTTCAGAAAATATTGCAGATATTGGGGGAAAACCAACAAAGGGACGAGGCTCGCCATGAACGGGCCGAGAAGCGAGCGGAAGAGAGTCAGCTCAAGTTTCAAGACAATATAGAAGCACGATTCTCAGTCCAACAGAAGCAGGTAGATACCCAGCATCAGATCGTTCAGACTTTGGCTGCCAACCATTCCGCCGCAACAGCAACGACTCCGGTGGAACAGCCCGTGCTTGAAGTAGAGACACCGCAAATTCCAAGAGCGAGGGACGTGACTGCCTTCGACTTTGGCCACTTCAAGAAAGTCTGCAACACCCCATTCAACGGGACTGAGGACCCAGTCGTAGCTCTAGATTGGTTGGCCGAACTTGAAGATCACTTCGCTCTGCTAGAGGTCCCCGAAGAGAAGCGCGTCTCCTGCGCGCAACTACAGCTCCGCCTCAACGCGCACGATTGGTGGGACGTGTATCGACGATCTCTCCAATTTGATCACGGAGGGGAGGCGATCTCGTGGACGACTTTTCGTGCCGCGTTCGAAGAGGAGTATGTACCCCCTCCAGTCCAACGCTAGATGGAGAACGAGTTCGTGCAGCTGCGGCAAGGCAGCATGACAGTTAAGGAGTACGCCGCCGAATTCAACCGACTCTCCAAATTCGCTAGGGCCTATTTACCTGATGCAGCGAGTCGAGCTAGAAGGTTTGAAGGTGGACTACGCCCTATCATCCATTCGCACGTAGCCGTTCCTCAGTATCGGACAATGCGTGAAGTCATGAATCATGCCCTGTCGCTCGAACCACACTATCCTCACGTTTCTATCGGCGCTGTGCATACATCCAGTCACAAACGCCAAAGCGACGAGAGAGGAAACAACGCTACAAAGCGTCACAATAACGGTGGAAAGCAGAAAGCAAACAAGCCTTGTAGTTTCTGCAAAAAGACGGGGCATGCAATCGACAATTGTCGCCTGAAACTTGGTTTATGCCTAGCCTGTGGCGGATCAGACCATTCTGTTCGTGATTGTTCCTTGAGTCATGATCGCCGTCCCCGACCGAATAATCCTTAACGGTGGGTCCTATCCTAAGTTTCGGGACGAAACTTCCAATTAGTTGGGTAGGATGTAGCGCCCCGTTCTCCCGATGCGGAGAGCGCGGCTAAGAAACACAAGTCGGTATCGTTCGATCGGGATAGATTGAATTAAGAACTCGTCCTCGTTATGGATTTGTTTCTTCGGAATCGATTCCCATATTCAGTGGACTGCGCCCCCGGGATCGGCTTAGCGGCAGAGTGAGGAGGGACCTCTCCGCTGCTATCTTTTATTGCCTCGGTTTTCGATGTCGCTTGTTGCCTTCGTGCTTTGAGTTGGTTTTGGGATTTGCTTGTTTTCTTTGAACGGTTTTGATGGTTTTCATTATTTTCGTTCATTGACTTGCACTTCTATTCCGAGAATGGAAAGAGAGGAAGAAGTATTAATCGAGCTGTTCGTGTGCAGGTGAACGAGCAGTAGGCGGCTTGCGAGCGGAGTCGTGAAGCGCCTCTTTCCTTCTTCTTTCCAAAATCTAAGTGAGTGGCTACCAACCCGATTAGCTAGTCCTGCTTCCAAGCTTCACAGCTAATCCATCTGCACTCTTCTTTGCCCCGATCAAACGATACCAAGTAATAATAAAAGAAACCAAGATAAAAGAGAATAAACTTGGTTCATATGCTTGTCAATAATTTCATGAACGGATACTTAACTGCATGCTTGTTCGTTTGGGAATGGATCATAAATTGCTTGTCTTGTACTTGCTTGTCTTGTACTCTTGTTGCCTCAGATACAAACTTGTTACTTGTATATTGTTCGATCATGGACAACCAGTGCACAGGGTAACGGTCTTGCGGACGATGCTGGGGCACTGGCATCGATCCGGTCCGGGCGAGACCTATTGTTTAGTCTCTTGTTCTTGGCGGAATGGCTTGCAATGCCCCTTGTACTTTCGTTGCACGCCATTCTCGTCAAAGACTATCGTCCATTATGGCAACCAAGCCAGTGATCATCTTGTATATTTAAACCTGTTGCATACTAACTTGTGTCTCCGTGGCAGGGAAGGCATGGTAAGTATTGTGCAGGTAATTCAGACGGTCAGGTAAAATCCACCTAACGGTGGCACGTTCATTTCAGTAAATTCAATATGCTGCTTACTTGTAAATGAACTAAGGCAAGATAAAAACCCACAAAAATATGCATGCTTCACTAAACAACGTGTTGATTGGTATAGTCAGGCTAGCTCGCCTTCACCAGCATGTTTCGATATGCTGACCCTCGTTGAAACAGGTTCTCCGCACCAAGGTGAACCGAGCGAGGAGCCGAAGTCGTCTTCCCGATCCAGTCCAGTTGTTGGCGCGTCTTCACCGCGCCCCTGTAGCCTTTTGAAGCCAGAAGCTGCAACTCTTCATACACAAATGCAGCTCCGTGGCAAAGCGATCCTCCAGCCTGGAGGTCTATATCGTTTTGAGTTATAAAATGATGTAATGTACAGGACTGCTATCTCATTTTGAGTCAACCCTTTTGTAAGCCGTTCGGCATATTAGCTGACTCGTTCAAGAGTTTGTAATAGATGTTCATTATCAATAAAGAGAACTTTTCTATGTTTCAAATCTGTGTTTCAATTTATCTGCGTACTCTGAATATGTGCTTGTTATGCAAATCATTAAAGCCTTGTGCGGGCGTAACTCCAGGCCCGCACGGCGGTCACGACTCGGGGGACGCCTCGGGGCGTAACACAATTAATGTCATTTAGTTATACTTCATCAATGGATCACAAGGGCTACGTGATACTAGGTGGTGAGGTATACTATCCAACTTAAATTAATTTAACTATTATTGTATTGTCTTAAGGATACCTACAAAATAACCCTGCACATGTACATAGAACAGAAACTCTTATTAGGGTCTCCTATTGCATTATATAGGTAAGGGTCAAGTGCTCATAGAACAGGTGTCAATCGTGGGGATAGAAGAGTTACTAGCCGTTAAGGGGAAAGGGATTTAACTCGTATCGAGCTATGGGTACAAATTTCATGATTTAAAGCTAAGGGGTAATCATTAGGTCACAACCTAAGGGAACTACGCAAACTATCAAATCCTAACTATCACGCACAAAATTCAAAGTTAAAATTACCAACCTATACCATAGCAAACTACATGTCCTAACATAGAATAAGATCACTTGGCCTTCAATCATACGAGTTATGTGGCACGAGTTAAATGATGAAGAAAGAAGAATCATAATTTAGTCGTCACACAATTAGCGAACGCTAAGGTTGCAGGGGGACAAGATATGAAATAAAAAATAGAGGGCTCTAGATAGCATCATGGTTCTCTAAGGGGGTGGCATGCTAGTTGCCATGTTCGGGGTATGATCAAGGGAAAGTGTTGATTACATTCCTCTAGGCTTCCTAGGGTACTGTCTACTAATAACAAGACAATGACATAAGTTTTATAGTTCTCTAATACTATCCAATTATGACGGTTAGGTTCAGTCCTAATGTTCAATATTGGTTCTCCATTGGTTCCTCAATACTAGGGTCAAACATTATGGTAAAACTTCTAACTAACTCTAGTAGTGTCTATACTACTCTCAAGTCTTCATAATACATCAGGGGTAATGGTAAACCAATTCTAAAGATAAGGAATTCTAGGGTTCACTAGATATTCTAAACTTAGTGGTGTGTCTATATTCTCGTTGTATTCTTAATAGGTGTGCTACTCTAATTATCATCCTAATAACAGGGGTTCCTATATTCTAGCAGAAGGCTATATATACTCAAGGAACTTATTAGGGAAGTACAGGAATCAAGCAGGATACAATTGTTCGAATAGATCATAGAGGAGGAAGGTGAATCATAGTCAATTGTGGATGAGATCCTATACTCTAGTCCTATGTGCAGGCTTGTTCGGTACAGTAACGTAACCGAGACAATATGATCTTGACCTGCATGGGCCACCACAAAAATATGTCACGCCCCAGTCCCAAAATACATAGGACTAGGACACGTAAGCATGCCAGCCGCATGGATATGGCAACTCCAATATATGGAAACCAAATCCACACGTACGCTGTATTATGAACATCAAATCCACAAGTGGTATAACATATATCACAAGTCACAGGGTACAATCTAAATCTCATCCACCAAAATCAAAAATAAATAATAACCAACATCTATGAAACTAGATCTCAATAAGAAGTATCTAAGGATGATAGTTGGATGGAAATAAATCCACTACCAACTCGAATATAAGAGCAATACAAGATGAGTACAACACAATAAACACTATATAAGTATACCAGCTATCAATCACGGGCTCGAAGAGAAAACATCCACGAAGCATCTATAACCATCCAAATCTGCGCTCCTGTAAATATTCAAGAACAGGTACACCTGGCAGCAGACCAGGTCCTCAGAGGGACATAACAAGATACTTAAACACATGCCAATAAAGTAATAAAATAAATATCCAATGGATCGCCTAACCGGCTAAAGTGAATGCAGTTTAAGAACAACTTTCCCAACGCGTGGGCTATCTGGCTAAAATGGGATTGGCATAGTTCTCTTGGAGATCCAGGGGCCTACAAAGGCACGGCGTCTTTCGAACACCGGAGGCCCGCCTGATAATAATATAATATATAGTGGTCATCATGACCGCACATCTCCGGCGGAGCGTACGGGTTACACAAGGAAAGTACAACGGAGCCCACATGTCTTACTTGTTGTTCTCCCCACCCCATGTTCTAAGCATGTCACATCCATGATACGATAATACCTCTAATAACTACCAAGTCTACTAGCATGCAAAGTTTCTAACAGCAGTTATTCCTAACGCACGACCCACACGTATAGGAGGCCAACCTGCACGCAAGTTCGTGATCTACATGAGACTCACAACTCGTGTAACAACTGTGTCACGGCCAATGAACCTAATGATGCTACATGATAATGGGGTAGTCTCATAAACAGGTCAATGCAAATACATAAATAAAAATATATCGCGACGACACCGTCGCGCGCATTTTATATAACAGTTAAAATATATGAAAAGATAGAAAATAAAGATGCATGCAACATATGGAATAAAAATAACAGTACAATGGCAAGGTATACTTGCCTGGCCAGAAGACTGCGATGTACCAATAACCTGCTCCAAAAGTCGTGCAGAATAAATCCAACATCCTATGTACATATAATATAATGCAAAAAAATCATTAGTCATTACACTAGTGCACACACAACAATATTTATACTGGACTCAGGGGGTATACTAGGGTAACACTAGTCATTTAACACGGTAAATTACGTATTGAATTACGCGGGGTCATATCTTCAAGTGTTGTACACAATCAGACAGTCAACTGACAGGTGTCTACGCCAGTACGTTAATGTACGCAAGGCGGACAATTCCCAAGTGTTTAGGGTCAACATGGTCAAGGTGAGTACGGGACAGTCCACGGTGTCCTAGGATCGTACAGTCTGGATTTATAGTCCTAATTATTATTAACATATAGTTAATTACATTATACATATATACCATATATATATATGTACATATATATCATCCAATAATTATATGTATTCCAAGTTGAATAGTATGCAAATACTAAATATATATAATTATATCAAACTAAATTGTATACGCGTACGTGTACAAGTAAATGTACGCAGCACTGGGTTCACCGACTCAGGGTCCGACATCAGCTAACAGTGGTAAGCAATACACATGTCCTAATAACATATACTCAAGCACACATACGAAATAAGAAGGTGGGACAGGTTCGAACCTCGGTGTACGTGCACGGGATCGGCTGGACATCGACGAAGAGAGGTTGACGATGAAGTGATGATGATGATGATGACGACGACGATGGTGAGTTGTATGGATGATGAAGATGGTAATGTGTATAATGGTGCTGACGAGGATAACGATGATGACTATGATAATGGTGGTAAATGGTGAATGTGTGGGTTTAGATTAAGGTGGTGGCGAGGATGCTATGGGATGATGATGATGATGATGACGATGAATAGGTGATATTGGTGATGATGATACGACGATGATAATGACGTCGATGGCTATGAGGATGGCGTGGATGACTATGACGACGATGGCTACGATGATAGTGAGGGTAATGACGACGACAACGAGGATGAGATGGTGATGAGATGGGAGGATGGTGGTAATGGTGATGAGGAGGTGATGGTGTTACTTGATGGTGGTTGAGGTGACACTCCGGCCAGGGTCCGGCCGTGGGGAGGAGCTCCGGCCAGGGAGGGTATGGTGGTGATGGTGATTGCTGGTGATGGAGAGTCGAAGGCTGACAGCAATGGTGACGACGATGAAGTGTTTTGATGATGATGATGATGCAGGTGGTGACTGTAGCGGAGTCCGGCCAGCGAGGGAGGGAGTCTGGCCAGCAGGAGGAGGACAGGGAGGAGAGGAGGCTGTGGTGGTTCGGTGCTGGTAGTAATGGTGGTGGGCGGTGGTGCTGATCGAGGGAGCGACGGATGGAGGTTGCTCCGTCGAGGTCAGGCGGGAAGATGGGGGAGAAGAGAGGGAGAAGGGTGGTGGTGCTTCGGGCGAGACGGGGAGGGGGATGCGTCGGTCGGGTCGACTGGACGAAGGAGGAGAAGAGTCGACGAGGGTGGTGGTCGACTTGGACGAGGGGAGATGAGATGAGATGACAATGGTGGTGCTGGTGCTGTCGACTCCGGTAGAGGGGAGTCGTGGCCGCTGTGCCGACTCCGTCGGGGAGAAGGAGATGACCGCGGGGCGTTGGTCGGGGAAGAAGTTCGACGAGAGGGAGGGCTCGGATGTGGCTAGGTGCAGTGCAGCGGCACGGCGGAGGGGTGGAGGTCCGGCGCTGACACTCTGGCAAGAACTCCGGCGGCGGACAGAGGTAGGGGATGAACACTATGGGTGATGGGATGGTGGTCGGCTGGTTAATTAATTAGGTTTTGGGTAAAAGAGAAATAAAGGTATATTTATATATGTAGGCTTTTAGTTTGGGTTGACCTAGGACTTGGTTTGACTAGTCAACCACTCTTGGGTTGGGCCTTGGACTACAATCCTTGGGGGGGGGGTCTTGGCCTCACATGAGGATGTTGGGGATTTAAATTACATGGTTTAAAATGCGAGGATGGGTTTAAAATAAATGGAGGCGATGTGCGCGTTGCACATGCTGAAAATTACGGAAAATCTACGTGAAGGGAAAAATAGATTTCTTCATGAATTGTCCAATGGTGGGGACACCTCAGTGCATTTTTGCATAAAAGCCCCCCCCCCCCCCAAAATTGGAAAATTGCACAAAGGCAGAAATTAGATTTAATTAATTAAATTAAACCGCGCACGATATTCTAGAATTAATTAGGAGTACATGGATTAAATTTAGGCTGGCCACAAGTGTCAGGGGCGTAGAGGGTGCAGTGTAGAATATTAATAAAATTCAGTTTGCACAAAACGGTCAAGATTGTGTCCCTAATTTCGATTGGGTCGCACGAGGGTACAAAATTGGAAATTATTTCGAATTATGAAATAACGTCCGCGACGTTTATTGTGCGACTAAAATGTAGCACAAGGAAGCAATATTATGAGTTACACAAGGGCCAGGAAGGTAGGCGGGCACGTCTAGGACAATGTTATGAAATTCGTAGATAGGCAACGGCTAGTGAGGTGTTCCAATTATCGAAGCAACGGTAAGGTGCACTACGTGTCATAATTATTTCATAAATAAATTAAATACTGTGTTCTAATTTTAATTGGGTTCAAACTAGCCCTAATTTCACTATCTAAGCCAAGTAGCCCTAATTTTGGGTGAGGGGGTTTACACTTTTTGCAATTGTAGCACTCTCTGTCATCGCTGATGGGAGCAGTAGAAATCCCCAATACAGAGCAGACATCAGATGAGGTCTCGCCTTTTATCGCCTTCTGTCTGATCTTCTCTTGCTCCATCGATGCGATACCTCATCCAGGGATGGAAGAGATGAAAGATGACACATTGCTGCCCTCCTAGCCTCAAACTGTGGGTTCAGGCCCTTGAGAAAATGAGCCACATGCCTACGCTCAAGGTATTGTTTTTCAAGGAGAACATCTGATGGGTTCTGCAAAGATAGCGGATTATAGTGGTCCAAGTCCTTCCATAAGCGACGTAGCTCTGCTGCATACTAGAGGATTGCCTTCTACCCCTATATGGTAGCATCAATATTTTTCTCAACTTCCATCATCATCATGACACTCCCATCTTCATAGTACATCCCAGCCAATGTCGTCCAGACATCAGCTGCACTACAGATGGACTCCACCATCCCGGCTATGGATGGAGACACAGAAGTCATCAGCCAAGAAACCACCAGAGAATTAAGGTGACTCAATATGCTCCACTCAGCACTCGTCTTATCCTTTAGCTCAGTGCACTCTCTCTTCACATATTTTTTCAAGTCCCTTGGTCCGAAGGTTCAACAGCGCCCTCATAGACCAACTTAGATAGTTTTTCGTCTCCTCAAGTTTGATGTCATTGGACAGCAATATCTTCTTCATCACCTGCGACAGTTCTGGTGCAGGCACAACAGCTCTACTGGATGATGTCTCCTCTAATTTGTCCTGAAATACCTTGGACACCCTTTCCAGTATCTCCTTCAGCTCCTGACTAGTCACAAGTGTCCCATCTCCACAATTGCACTTATTATAAACCCAATACAGGTACGAGATCAAACACAACTCAAACACGTGACATGCGCCTATACGTGATCATAGCTTTCTCCATCTATCTGTACACTCCCAAGTTCATGCAGCAGGAGAGGTACACGATAGGTAGGACTCACCGAAACAAAGGCAAAAAATAGAGAACTATGCAAAACTTTTCAGGAAGTATGCTCTCTAATCTCAGAACCCACGTTGAGATCAAAATCAGATGATCACACAAGAGTTCCTCTCTGATTATCTAGGATCCAACAAACAACTTGCCTACACCAGGGTACGATGAGGACAAGGTCGACAACAAGGGGCTTCCACTCGGGCAGAGGGATGTAATGTCCCGCAACCGTACGACACATTATGCTGAGTCAGATTGAAATGAGAAAAATATTTGGTTGTATTTTATTGAGTTGGATTTGGGAGAATATATTGATTTGAGTTGGTTTCATGTGCAGATCGTGTGTGGAGTTCAATGGGACCAGAGCAACGCCTTATAATGGGCTGAGGCATGGACGATGTGAATGGAATCAGTGTGTTCGTTCAGAGCAATTGCAGAGATAGCAAATTTAAGCGATAATGTCATCTTCCTTAATCCGATCAGGTTGGATGATTTGGAGAGTACAGCATTCTCGTACGGCCACATCAATTGAGTATATCGTGCTTCGCATCGAACCACAGATTCAAGGAATTGGCAATATCGGTAAGGAAGAGTGCTTAGCGGATTCAGACTTGGTGAGTGGGCTCTGTCCCTTCTTCTCTACTCCTTCATGACTTACAATATAAAAAATACGTAATGTCTTGGACACTTGGGCTAGAACATAGAAAATATCGTACTGTGGCGTGCATAGAGTGTGCGTCGTTTGGAAGGATAGAAGTTGGGGCTTTGAGTTGATCAGTACGATTTGGACAAGTGAGAATGATTTATCGAGTGAGCGAGCGTACGTTGAGCACGAGTATTAAGTTGCAACACTTTGTCAAGCAAAATGTGCAGTTGTGGTTCAAAATCAGACAACTACATCGGAGAGAACATTGTACAGCTTTTGGGGCATTATGCCAAAAAGCTATCGGAGCTGGTGTTACACCCAATCAGAGTACCGTGTCGAGAAGGAGAATGGTGCCTAGTGGAGATAGATTGAGAATAGTGACTTGGGCTATAATTTGAGAACGGTTTGGAGAATTTGATAGCGACGGATCGAGTATCATTTGGTAGGGCGAGAAGGCACGATTTTTTGTCGTACCTACTTTCATCGTTGCATGGTCTCGAATAACCTGTGTGCACAGGGTTTGATTTTCTCAAACGGGATAGGCACCGGGGCACAGGGACCGTTCGACCATGGGAGAACCATTTGAAAGTGATCTTGGAGCATGGTATAGTGAGACATACAGCTGAGGTATTGCAACCTTCAGATGGATGGCACATCGCTTACTTGAACTTGTATTTCGGCACTAGGCATTTGCGAAAAATAAAGTTGAGGCATTGCAACCAAATATACTAGAAGTATACCTGCATTCGTTATATGTCCTTTATGTCTTGGCCAGTGACCTTCATATAGATAGTAATCGCTTGAGATTGTTGCGTTTGAGCAGCGGCGGGTGGCCGCTTTACCTCGGACAAGAGTATTCATATCAAGATTGGATTTGAGACTTGGAGTGCGATGTGATTCGATAGGTTTACGCTTAACTTATTGTCACACCCCAGTCCCAAAATGTCAGGAACTAGGTCACGTGTCAGCTGGCCAGCTGACACGTGGCCTAGTTCCTGACATTTTGGGACTGGGGCGTGACACTTATGAAATTTGGATAGAATGGTTTGCATGCTTAGTTCCTTGAGATTGCATATAACTACTAGTGTATTTAATAGATTTCAATGCTTGCATGCTTAAATCTGCTTTATAGTTTTTCTTAACATGCTGATGTCACTGTCGTGAAATGAATCTAGATTCAAGTAGAAAGATCACCATATAACTGCTTATATTCACTATCTACTTAGTGTCGGTTTAGACGAATAGGTTATCCCGTTCACCAGTACAGCTGTGTACTGACCCACGTTAGTGGGAATTATTTTTAGGTACACATGTGTAGTGGCCTAGCTTGAATATACAGGACATGATGTATGAAAAGATAAGTACCTTTGTGGGCAAGAGAAAGAGCAAGAGTGTTGCAAGCCATTTTGGCATTCTCCTTTGTGGCATTTTTATTTGGACCCTTCAAGAGCTTTATTGCGTATACTCTGTTGTGTTGTTGTTGGTAACAATACTTGGCTTTCGCTGTAACTTGGTCGTTTCGATGATAACTATGACATTTGTCGTTATTGCCTTGTACGAGCGAAACTTCAGGCTCATACGGTATCACGTCCCGATGAGAACGATTGTCCTGCGGGAGCATTAGCGTGGTGATCGCACGTCCAGCGGGGATGATCGAACTTGCGGGAGATTGGATCGTGACATTTGGTATCAGAGTGCCTGATTCATTTTCTAGGACTTCTTTCCTTTGCTTAGTTCATTACAAACTCTAAATAGCTTTCGTGAATCGAATGTCTCTTGGCTCTACTCGGTGCCATACTGGAAGTTCCATACAATAAGTCTAAATATTTATTGGTTGTGTTTGCATTTTCTTTATTACGGTAGTTTTCGTAGGATTTATTTAGAATCGTGTAGCATCGGTTGGCATTTTTGTATTTTTGCAACAAGTTGTGTGGCGTTGTTGCATCCGTGCATCAAGTTAAGAGGTGTTATTGCGTTTGTTTGGCTAGTCGTTCGGGAAGATATTGGTTGCATCAGTGGAGCAGTTAATTTGGCATACGAGATGGGTATGTTGGCATATTGGGAGTAAAGACATTGAAAAGATACAGATGTGTTGAACGAAGTTTGAGTTTTGGATGGGAATATCAGATAGAACGTTATACGAGTTGCTCGTGTAGCGTATGAGTTATCAGATTTGAGTTTTTGGCTTGGAATATCAGGAAGAGAGTTGCACGAGTTGCTCGTGTGGCAAATGTGTTGAACAGATTGGAGTAGTGTCTTGGAATATCAGGGAGAGATAATGTTAAACGAGTTGCTCGTGCAACGAATATATCAAATGGTTTGAGAGAGAGTTGGGAGTATCGAGAATGGAACATTACACAAGTTGCAACGGACGATATCAACAGAAGAGTAAGATGTTCATGCATTGGCTGAGTTTCGTGTCAGACTTTGAGTAAATGGTTGAGTTGCTAATGGCAGGATCACGCAAAATGGATAGCTCGAACAGATATTAGATCAATACAGAGAAGTGTAATGTGAGGAGTGATTTGATTCTAAGTGGTATATGGTATACCGCGTAGTAATCGTGGCATTGGAATGTTTTGAATAGACATCAATAAAAATTGTCGCAACATACGCGGCTAACAGAAATGTTAGTTGATTTATGCACGGGTTGGAAATATTGGAACAAGATGAGCGATAGGTTTGCTCGCAATGGATGAGATAGTATTGAGATTTAGTTAGAAGTCGTTGTAATAGAGTTTGACTCGGATATTCTTTGAGGCGTCAAGTTTGAGCGATTAGAAAACGGGACTCATGTGAATGAAAGTTTCGTTGGACGAGAACGAAACAAGTAATGGAAACGAGTGTTGAGAATTCAAAAGAGTGATGCGGACCAAGTATTGAAGATAGAATGAGATCGGCCAGATGGAAAGTCGAATATCAGAATTTCGCGTGCACGATTTGGAAGTTTGGTAGAGCATTCATTGATGCAAAGAGAGTTGAGCATTAGGGACAAACAATTGATGCATGCGTGCATGAGCGATAGACGTATTGAAGAGTAATAAGCACGGACTACGAATTTTGATGATGCAAAGAGCAGTTGGTCAAGCAGAGGAACAATTTCAATTTTGGAGGAGCAATGCGATAGAGTCGCATGAACTTAATGGATACAGATGTTAGCACTCGAGAATTTTGACTCAGAGTTTAGCGAATGCAGAGTTAGCAAAATGGTGCTACAAAGTGGACTTAGGTTGAGATTGGCGTATAAATCATAGACCGTGCGGACACATCGGAACATAGAGAAAATTAAGACAATTTTAGCGACCGCAGTTCCTCGAGTAGTGGCTTGGATAGATAGTCAGACTCTAGGTGGTTAGGCGACATTTGGTTAGCAAATACGTCAATGGTAGTATATGAAGTGCTCGAATTCAGAAATGTGTATGGATTGGATTGTTGGGATATAGATCAATTTGTAGATGAGATATAGCATAGGTCATAGTAACTGTCAATCGTGATGACTTACAATTATCGAGCGTAGCTTCGGGACAGCTGACCCTAACGACTTGACCGCCCAATCAAAATAAATATTGTAGACCATAGAATGACCCTTGCAACGGTATAATTGGGAATAGGTTGAGGGTGGATATTGAGTAGTGTAAATTAAATATATGCCTAGGTGATTGAGTGTTGGATTTGAGAGATCCTTGGGATAGCCTTCAGCTGAAGATGCAACCAGAAGATCAAAGCGATGGTAAAAATGACCTAAGTCAACTGATGAGATTCAGAGTCGCATATTTTTGAAGATGGCATCGTCTTTGACTCGTCGTGCCCCAGAAGGGAATAACATTCATATGAATTGATGACTGTGTAACTAGCTTCGAGAAGTTAAAGTCGTGGCTCATTCAGATCATATCCTTGCACTACCAGATGGGACAGATGTGCCTCAGATCTACAAGATGCAATCAGACTTGGTTTGCGGTACGTGCTCATGTAGAGGGAGAAGGTGATATCCAGGTGCTTCGAGGCAATGAAAGCAACACGAAGAACTATTTCATGTGCGACCTAGGAATTGTGACAATTTTGTCTGCGTCAAAATCGTGGTGACACTATCCCTATGGTGTGGCAGCAAAATTTCGCGGATCACATAAGACACAAATAGGTGTTCACCCAGAGAGGTATTGAGATTGATAGTGTAAGGTCGAGTTGATCTAAGAGCACCTTTGCGATGTTTGGGTAAGTTGTCTAGCTGGGGTAGCATAAGATGTGATGATCGTTCGGAGAATGAAGATACTATTTTGAGATGGTATGCGTGCGAAACATGGTGCAATTGAAGTTAAGTTAGAGTTTGGTTGGTTGAGCCTGGATGATGCAAGTATGAATTCAGAAATAGTTGGATGATAGGTCTTACAGAATACTTGTTGCGCTTGGTCGCACAAGGACTTGGAGCGTGCGTAGTTTAGGCTATCGCTAGAGAATGGATTGAGTCGAAACACGAATTGAATTGGGTCAGGTGAAGAGATCATCATTGGAGGATCATTGTTTTGATAATAGCGCGTGCGATGAGTTATGGGATGAATGTTAGGACCGGTCCAGTCGAGAGTGAAGCGATAAATTTCTCAGACATGAAGATACCCTTGTGACTTGTCCAAACTTGTTATCGCTAAGCTCGGCTGAAATGCATGTATTTCGGGGATGCCTTAAATATGTGTATGATATAAACTAAGTGATATGTTGAACTCGAATTGATCTGCAAGGAGGGTGTGGGAATATATAATTTGTGTGTGAGCGTTGAGTGCAAAGCGAGATGATGAGTCTGGATCAGTGAAGTATGAGTTACATGGAGCAGAGTTTATAAAATGGTTAAGCAGCATACGAGATAGGAATTAGTGTTGGTTGGTTCGAGGATGAAACTTATTTTATCTTAACCGCACGACGCATTACGCTGAGTCAAATTGGAATAAGACAAAGGTTTGGTTGCATTTTATTGAGTTAGATTTGGGAGCAAATATTGATTTGATTTGGTTTCATGTGCAAATTGCGTGTAGAGTTCAGTGGGACAAGAGCAGCGCTTCGCAACAGGCTGAGGCATGGACGATGTGAATGGAATCAGTATGTTCATTCAGAACAAGTGCATAGATAGCTGATTTGAGCGATAATGCCGTCTTTCTTAGTCCGATCAGGTCGGATGATTTGTCGAGTACGGTCTGCTCGTACGATCATACCAATTGATTAGATCGTGCTTCGCATCGAACCACGGATTCAAGGAATCGACCGTATCGGTAAGGCAGAGTGCTTAGCAGATTCAGACTGGTTAGTGGGCTATGTTCCTTCTCCTCTACTCCTTCATGCCTAACAATATGGAAAACACGTAATGTCTTGGATACTTGGACTGGAATATGAGAATACTCCATCGAGCGAGTGTGCGTTGCGTACGAGTATCAAGTTGGAACGCTTTATCAAGCAAAACATGCAGTTGTGGTTCAAAACCAGGCAACTGCATCGGAGAGGATATTGTGCCGCTGTTGGGGCACTGTGTCGATAAGCGGCATGGTGCCTAGTGGAGATAGATTGAGAATGGTGCATTGGGCTATAATTTAAAAATGGCTCGGAGAATTTGATAACGACAGATCGAGTATCGTTTGGTGGGACGAGAAGGCACGATTCCTCGTCGTACCTACTTTTATCGTTGCATGGTCACGGACAATCTGTGCGTACAGGGTTTGGTTTTCTCGAACGGGATAGGCACCGGGATAGTTCGGCCAGGGGAAAAATATTTGAAAGTGCTCTTGGAGCACGCTATAGCGAGACATACAGCTGAGGTGTTGCAACCATTGGATGGATGGCCGCACATCGCTTACTTGAACTTATGTTTTGACACGAGACATTTGCGAGAAATACAGTTGAGGCATTACAACCAAATATACTGGAAGGATACCCGCATTTATTATATGTCCTTTATGGCTTAGCCATTGACCTTCATATAGATAGAAATCGCTTGAGATTATTGTATTTGATTAGCGATGGGCGGCCTCCTTGCCTCGGACAAGAGTGTGCATATCGAGATTGGATTTGAGACTTGGAGTGCGATGTGATTCGATATGTTCACGCTTAACTTACGAAATTTGAGTAGAACGGTTTGCATGCTTAGTTCCTTGATATTGCATATAACTGCTAGTGTATTTAATGGATTTCAATGCTTGCAAGCTTAAATCTGCTTTACAGTTTTTCTTAACATGTTTATGCCACTGCCATAAAATAAATCTAGGTTCAAGTAGAAAGATCACCATATAACTGCTTGCATTCACTATCTACTTAGTGTCAGTTTAGACGAGTAGGTTACCCCTCACCAGTACGGCTGTATACTGAGCCACATTTGTGGGCATTATTTCCAGGTACGCAGGTGTAGTTGCTCAGCTTGGATATACGGGACATGATATATGGAACGGTAAGTACCTTTGTGAGCAAGTGAAAGAGCAAGAGTGTTGCAAGTCATCGAGGCATTCTTCTTTGTGGCATTTTTATTTGGGCCCTTCGAAAGCTTAGCTGCGTATACTCTGTTGTGTTGTTGTTGGTAATAATACTTGACTTTCGCTGTAACTTGATCGTTTCGATGATAACCATGACGTTTGACGTCATTGCCTTGTACAAACGTAACTCCAGGCTCGCACGACATCACGTCCCGATGAGAACGGTTGTCCTACGGGAGCGTTGGGGTGGTGATCTCACGTCTAGCGGGGACGATCAAACTTGTGGGAGATTGGGGCATGAAAAGGGAGGCAGGGGTGGGGGGACTTCCATTCAGACAAAGGGAGACGATATGGGGGGTTGGGGCTTCCACTCGGACAAAGGGAGGCGGAAGGCGGGGGTGGCTTCGGGTGAGAGAGAGGAAGGAAATGGGGGGATTTTTATTTTTATTTTTATGTAGAAAAATAATTTAGAATTTTGGCTCTGATACCATGTAGAATGGAATAATGGATAATTTATTATTCAAGAGAGGGTACATATATATAGGAAGAGGCTAGTCTCCTCCTTATTTTCTATTCGATGTGGGACTAAATAAGTTCTCATAACTCAACATAAATCAACTAGTAAAGAAATTGAGAAATAAAATATTTTTGTATTTATTGTTGATTGTTTATTTGTCGTTAATTATTATTATTTGTTAAAAAATTATGATAATGGTATTTGATTGTATAATATTTGTATCGAGATAAACAAATATGCCTACACTTTTATTGTGTTTATTTTTTGATTTTTTGGATTAAAAATACTGATACATATTATCGATGAAAAATTAATATAATATAAATATTAAATTTTGGGGATAATATTTTAAAGTTTATCTTAGATCTCAAAATATAAAGTACGACCATTTCGTCTAAGTCCAGTAGTAAAAATCCATTAGACCTCTTCCTTTTAGAGTTTTTCAATTTTTTGTACTCAACTACCGTGTACTTCTTCAGGGCTATATGACAGGTCCTCTTTTGTGATAGTCCCATCATGCATGCCAGGTCACATGCAGCAATTAAGGGACATGCCAGGTCACATACACACTTTGAAGATGGATTTGAGACCTCATCCTTCTTCTCACATTAATTGAAAGATGAAAGAGAAAACAACGAAGTAGACATATCAAACTACACTATTATTTTGTCTTAAATTTAAAAAAAAAAATCAAATCAAATCAAATCAAATCATTTACTTGCTTAGTCAGTGAAGTGGTCCCAAAATCAGATTGTGGCAGATTTCAGGACACAGACCTGACCCCATTTGTATGTCAACGAATTTATAGCATGTATAATAAGATGTTGATATGTATAATTGTGCTGTGTGAGCATACGCGTCTAATTGAAGTAAAATTGTACACAGTTGCTTAAATATGAATTTCTAATTTCCAAAAGTAGTCTTATGCATCATACTCTTGCTCTTTCACTAATAACACAACTTCAGCTATGTATCCTGAATTTTTTTACCTTTCCTTACCCACGCATGACGCAGGTAACTGGCATTAATTAGAGGTTCTCCTTCGATCTTCTTATAGATAAATGAAATTAATGGCTCCGCAACAAAGTTCGGAGACACGGAGATACATACGAATATGATACCTATTTTGGTGTGATTTATTCTATAGTAAATCTCATGAACAATATATATTTCAGAATAAGTGTCCAAGAGAAATTAATATATACCCGGGACAAGACAAATCATTCATTATTAATCACCCAATCTTCCCAAATTCCATATAATGATTGTTAACATATCATTCAATGCGGTAGTATTAAGTTCCTTCCAGTCGTAATTAGTCCATGAGTAAACTTGTAGTCATTACTTGTAGTGATGAAAGAGGAACGATTTGAACTATTTCCCCTTGAGGAAGCTCCTGCAGAGCCTCTTCCAGACCTCCCGGTCGGGCTCCGTCCTCCCGTCCAAGCTGGCCTTGGCGGCCTCGGCGTGGCAGCCCGGGATGAGCTTGCGCTGCACGAGGCGGTCGATGAGGTGCACGAGGATGTCCTTGGTGTACTCGGGGTGGCCCTGGATGCCCATGATGTGCTCCCCGTGGCGGAACATCTCGACCCCGGTCCTGTCGGAGCGGGCGATCACCTCGGCGTGCGGGGGCGGCTCGTAGACCTCGTCGCGGTGGCACTCGATGACCGGGAGGTGGGACGGGACGCGGAGCGAGGAGAGGAGGTTGCTGGAGCTGTGGGATGATGGGTGGATGCAGGTCACCCCTATGTCCCATCCCTTGCTTGCCCTCCCGGTCTTTCCTCCCAATGCTCGGCATAGAATCTGTGTGTGTGTGTGTCATATATACTCAAATGTAATTAGAATCTCACTCAAAATACATAGGTCCAATTAATTATATGCCAACACATATGACTTAGATATGATGTATGAATATGAACACAAGAAAACGGATATGAGTGAGTACAAATACTGGCCACCATTTACCAGAGTCTGTGCAATGCAATGTAAAATACATAAGAGCAACATTTTTTTTTTCTTTTCTAATGTCACGATATAGTAGGAGAATTTGTGTCTTCATCAATTACCTTCCCCTTTACATTTGTTCTTCAAGAGTTAATCATCACCATTTTTGAGAGTTTGAAATATAATTTTTGGTTTCAGTAGTCCCTTGACTGTTTTTTTTCTTTTTCTTTTTTTTGCAATTATGTAAGAACATATGTAACAAAATTAAGTAATAAGAACTGAGGATGCTACAAATCAGCAAAATCCATGCATTTATATCACAATGTCTCATTCTCCTTTCTTTATTATTTGATTTTTTTTTTTTCCTGCTGTCATTTTTGTCCCAGATTTGTTCTATTCGTCAACCAACCCACATGTGTGACTCACATAAATTTGTCGCAAGGCCTTAAATCCAAAGGCAACAACTGGAACAAATTTGTCACATCATGGGAGAACCTTTAATTCGAGAGAAGGGTCGGAGATTATAATATTAAAGCAAATATCACTATTAACTTATGTTACGAGCGTTTCAGAAATGAACATTTCATAGTATGTATGTATGTATCAGTGGATCGAGTCACGAAAATGTATTATTGCTCCCATCCATCCAACATTAGCAGTAGAAGAAGAGAAAGCAAAATGGTAACGAGGAACGTTACCTGATGGCCAAAGCAAACACCGAGGACCTTCTTCTTCATGGAGTGGAGGGTCCGGAGGAGGTGGAGGAGGTCGCGGATCCAGATGTCGTCCCCGTGGGCGTCGTTGCAGCTGCCGGTGACGACGAAGCCGTCGTAGGAGGCGACGTCCTCCTCGCCGGGGAACTCGCCGCTCGACACGCGGTACATGTCCCAGACCTCCCCTTCTTCGCCGAGAAGGCCAACGAAGACCTTGAAGTAGCCGCCGTACTTGTTCTTCACGTACTCCGAGTCCTCGGCGCACAACAGCACAGCAAATCTCTTCTGCTCCATCTCTTCTCTCTCACACAATCTTGTTCTCTCTCTCTCTATATATCTATATATATATACAGAGATGAATGGTTAGAATAGAGGGGGGTGGGTGTTGTTTATATATATAAAGAAAATTGTATATAAAGAATCAAAGTTCCGTTAAATTGTAACAAAAGAATAAAGTTTGGTGATATTATAAACTTACTTTCAATACGTCCTTCAGAAGCAAGTAAATTTTTTTTTTCTTTTTCACAATTTACGTCATTCTAAAGAGCGTAAATTTTGCATATTTTTGTGACTAAATTATAACTTGATAACCTTAATTATTACAAATATTTAATTTGATACCCTCAACTTTGATAGACGTCAACTTGATATCCTAAAATTAAAAATTGATCAAATAACTCCTGCCACCTCCTCTCTCTCTCTCTCTCTCTCTCTCTCTCTCTCTCCTCTCTCCCACGGGCGGCTGCACTACCCCACTCCCGGCGGCTGCACCCCCGCGCCCCCCCTGTAAACCCCCTATTTTTAGTTTTTAAATTTTAATTATGGATATTATATAATTATTGAGATTAAGGAAGATATTTTCAGTAATTTTAGCTAATTATAATAAATATATACTCATGAATTGTTATTTATGTGTATGTAATTAACTACTAATATTGCACAAAAAATATATTTTTGGGTGTACAACTATTATTAGATATTGTAGAATTTTTCTGAAATTTATTGAGGTCCAAAACTATTTTTAGATGACTATATATGCATATACATATATATGGTTATTAATTATTAAACAAAACAAAATAAAACCAACCCAAACTAAACCGGACCCTAAACCCTAGACCCGACCCTAAATCCGAACCCAAAACCCATTAATCCCCCTATAGTAACTGCCCCCCCCCCCCCCCCCCCCCCCGCGCGCGCTATTATTCCCTTCCCCGCAAACCCCGCGTCCATCTCCCTTCCCTTCCCGTCAACCGTCTGATCCCCACTCTTCCTCTCCCTGTAACTCCCCCCCCCCCTTACCCTATATATAGACAAGAGGAGACTTGTCTCATTCAGGAAAGGGACAAGTCGGACTTAGAATGCCAACCAATAGAAACATTCTCGGATTTATCGTCTTGTACTCAATCTAACGACTCAGGGAGACTATCCAAGACAGATCATGCTATGTGATTGTCTCATGCTCGTATTGCCTTAGATTGCATCCAGTCAAGTGAACACTGAACAAGAATCATATCATGTAAAGCAATAAAATCAGAGCTCGTGGAGCATACTTGTCCTGAACAAAATCGAGTTATCCTCTGAACCTGAAATCCAAGACTCACATGGTCACGGACAACTTGTGCACAAGGGGGATTACAGCATCCCATTTTCCGCGGACGGTCTCGGGGTACTGGGACCGATCCGGTCTAGACGGACCCATTGTAGTTCTCTCATTGTTTATGGGGACGTGTGCAAACGCCCTTGTTATATTATCGTTCGCACCATTCTTGGTCCCATACTCATTGAGAGGCGTCTCTACCTGTTCGGCGGGATGGCTTGCAAGGCCCTGTTCAAAGCCTTTCTAACAATCCGCTAGTGAGACATTGTCCATTTTGGCTATATGCCAGTGACCCTTCTTGTTCATATAGATAAGTCATCCTTGCTTAGCGGCTATCGCGTGCGAGTCATTGCATCGGATCAAGAATATCGAAAATGCCTGAACGATCATAGATATAAGACAATTGTACATATTGAACACTTCCACATCTTATGCAACACACCTGATATTTCGTGTAACTCGTGCACCCGATATGTAATCTCGCACTGAAATACTTGTGTTTGCATATGCTATGCCACTGAATTTCATAATAAATGCTTGTGCTTGAATTAACTTGGCTCACCTTGGACAAGGAAGGACAAACGGTAAGTTGGTAAGTTTTGCCGTGTTTTCTCTTATATCGCACGACGCACTGCCACACGTGTTAGGCTATTCAATCTTACCATGAAACTGATCCTAAGGCAACTAGAAAGATAATATAATAGTTGGTGCACGGAACCTATATTACGTGTTTGGGTTTGTCGAACGGGCGAGTAGCCTCCCCACCAGTGTATTCATGTATTGATAATCTACTAGATTGTTTGCAGGGTACGGGAGAACCTCGTACGGTGCGGATGCCTCCTTCGTGCGTGCTAAGGCGTGGAGTTCGCTCTGAAGCCTTGGAGCATCGTGATCCGGAACTGAAGCACTTATACAAGACATAATGTTGGAATATCACCTGTACATCATTCCACAAATGTAGCCACTTGGCATGCTTTTACTGTTTCAGAGAGAGAGGCATTGAGCGACTTGTAATCTTGGCTATGCGCCGCTTGTAACACTTATTCAATATCAATAAAAAATTTATTTTACTTCAACTTGTGTTATTCAATGCTTCCACTATTGTCGACTTAGTGAACTTGTTATCAAATCGCCTTTGCGTTTATAATTTCACTGCACTCGGACAATCTGTGCGACTCTGTGGCTTAGACCTCTTACCGCCAGCCAATGAATCACGGCCTTGCACGGGCGCGGTTCACGCTCGTGCGTCATCACGTCCAGATGGGTCAAGCGATTGTCCCGCGAGAGCGCTGGCGCGGTGATTCTCGTCTAGCGGGGACGACCGATTAGCCTGCGGGAGATCGGGGCGTGACACTTTGATCCAAAAACTATCAATTCTGCTCATGTGTCCAAATTAGACTTATGGGTAATCGATCCTAGCTATTTCAAGTATTCTGAGAGCAATGGTGATGTTTGTTTCAGCAACCGGAGGCGTATTTAGATATTCCACTTTTCCAGGAATAGTTGACGGAGTTCAGAGTCCAGGCAAGTGTATCTTGCCAACTTACAGTAGAGCATGATATATATATATATATATATATATATATATATATTATTTTCTTGTTTTCTTTTTATATATATATACTTTTGTGATAAGCTTGTTCAACCCAGGACCGTGAGATGTTGCTTAGCGTCCGAACAACATTCGGGTGTCGGCGTCGTACGCGGAGTCGTGTAACGTCATTTAGAGAATTGATTCCACGATCATATTCTTTTGCGTGCTTGCTTTACCAAGTACGTTATACCGTAGGACACTGGACACTATTTTATGTGACAGAATCTTTCTTGAGTTGTTCATGGTGATTCTGTATAGACTTATAGGATTCGTGATAGGAGACTTGCATATATCGAGATATCATTATAACTCGTTATACTAGCTAGAGGTCATGATCTTGCGTGTTATGGACATGAGACGTGAGGTTACATTGGGTGGAGAAAGACACTGTCATGCCCCAGTCCCAAAAATGTCGAGGGACTGGACACGTGGCAATGGCCAGCAGCACGCACCGATGGATAACCCAATTTAATGGAACCATCAGGGCGTACTTAAGCTGTAAGTAAGGTCTACTACACAAGTCACACTAATCTCATCCATAAAGATAAAGAAATATACTGCATACTGAATGAAAATAAGTAGCAACAACAAATCACAGCAAGTCAGTCGGAGCAACAATCCGACTTAAGTCTGAAATAACTGGCTCTATAGGCCAGGAACAAAAAATATAAACATGAAATAAATAAATGAGTACTGGGACAGGCACTCAGGAGAAGTCCTCGGCAGTCACCTCGTCTTCAGTGTTCGGTTCAGCTCCAGCAATAGCTTCAGCTCCGGTCCCGTATATCTCGGGATACTGCTCCTCAGCTAAACCTGGGGACATAATCCATTCCAGGTCCTCAGTGGACATAGCAAGGCACAAGATAAAACAAGCCAACTGAATAAGCAGTGCAATAAATAAATGAACAGCAGGGTAAACTAAGTAACCATCTATGTGATATGCAAATGAGAGCAACACTAGTACTCAGGCTGAGACCGCTACAAGCTTTGTGTCGGGGAGCCGGTAGCAGTAATAACACGTAAAGGGTCTAGCTCTGCTGGAGAGTCTACAACCTCACAATAATAGTAGATATATATATAGAACAGCCTGTAGCCTGTGTGTCTCTCCCCACCCAATGTAATCACGCAAGCCATGACCATAACGTCTCATGTCCATGTCAGCGGGATTATAACTAATGCAACAAGTCATATTGTCTATAATAAATGTCTCTATCAAGTCCTGTATCCTATACAGAATCACCACGAATATCTCAGGAGAATTCTGTCCATGATAGTGTCAAGTGTCCTGGGTTGTAGGGTACTTGATAGGTCAAGTACAAAGTAAGGGAATCGTAATTCCATCTCTAAATGACGAACCCAACACCGCGTACGGTGTCGGTACCCGACTATGATCGGACACTAGGTACGTCATACGTTCCCTAGGTTAAGCAGTTTAAATCAGTTTATATGAATATGCACAAAAAATCCAGCAGAGTATTTTTACAGAAAATATGAAAATAATGACTGCAAGTTTGGCAAGGTGCACTTGCCTGATGTTTGGATTCCACTTAGGTCCTGGTTCCGGGAATTTTCAGAGATGTCTCCGAAAGCTGAAATAAATAGTACCATCACGCTCAGAAGGTGTCAAACAGCTAGGATCGCCTATCCTTGGGTCCAATTTGGAGACAAGGGCAAAAACGGCAATTTTGGCCCAAAACGGGGTCCACCGGTGGGCCCGCTTTGCACCGAAAAACGTTTCAGGGTCAACGGTCTCCAAATTCACCAAACTTAGTGTCAACAGGTCAGGAACGCTAATACGAACCCAACAGAACTTTCAGATTTGAATTCCGATGAGCCGATCACAAAATCGCCCGTCGAGCGGGGCCTGTGGGGCCCACGACACGCGATTTCGTCAACTTTCTCAGAATCGGACCAAACTTGACCCACAGGACCAGCGTATCGCTACGAGTCCGATGGTGCAAGTTTTGTCTCGATCCGACGTGTGTGCACGAAGTTAGGGTGAATTACAGAAAAGGCGGATACGGGGCGATGTCCGCGGATACGCGTTGATTCCGGTGTGCACGCACACCCGAATCAGCTTCCGTGAAATCCCACACGTCCGTATCGACGAGGCGCACGTATCTGTGAAGACCGCACGCGACCAAGTCGTCCCGTTTGGCGGGGCGTACTCAGTTCCGGGGTGAAACAGGGTCTGGTTTTTCCTATTTTTGGATCGTGGTGTGCGATCGCCACAGGACGCGATGCCTCGAGCGGTTTGTCCGGTCACCGAGAGGGTCATACAGGCTTCGCGTAGAAATTTACGGAATCGAAAACAGAGATCCGAGGTGCAAGATACGAGTACCTGAAGGGGACCCGAGAAACCGAGTTTTGAACTGTGTCCGACACGCGAGTTCGTGTCCCGCTGTGTCCGGCCTAGGGCTGGGCTGTGTCCGCGTGTCCGGGCTTCGCTGGAGGAGCGCTGGACGGTCGAGGCATCGTCGGCCGGCTAGGGCTGCGCTGTTGGAGGAGCTGGACGGCGCCGAGGGGGTCGGCCGGCGTCGGGTCCGCCTAGGGGGGGTTTCTCCGCCTGGGGAAGGTCGGGGTCGGCTTGCTGGAGGAGGAGGAGAGGAAGGCCGGCGTCGGCGCTGGCTGGGCGGTGCTCCGGAGAGGGGGTGGTCGGAGGGGTGGTTAGGGTTAGGGTTCGGGTTTTGGAGGGGGAAAGGAGGCGGAGGAGGGGGCTATTTAAAGGGGGCTGGGGCGAGGGTTGGCCGGGGCGTCGTGGCGGAGAGGTCGGAGGGGTCGTGGGGGAGGCCAGGCGCCTTTTCCGGCGGGCGGCGGATTTCTCGGGCGGCGTGGGTCGAATGTGGGAGGGGAGAGGGTGAGGGAGATGCGGGTTCCGGGTCGGGCGCGGATCCGGACTGGGAGGACCCGCCCGACCCGTTAACAGGGGGGCTGGGCTTGGTTCAATGGGCTCGGCCCACTGGGCCGGGCCGGGCCCAAGAAAACAAAAATAAAAATAAATAAACAAATAATAATAATAATAATAATAATAATAATAATAATAATAACAGAAATAATTAATTAATTATAAAAAATAGTTTTTAGGCTTTTAAAAATAGGTCCGAGGCCCAATAAAATCCCAGAAAATTATCCTAAGTCCGGTTTTCTATTTTACACCACAAAATTATATTTTTATTTTATTTTAATATTATTTATTGGCAATTAAAAATTACAAACTCACTATAGGGCCTATGTAAATTTCTGAAAAATGCATATTAAATCCCAAAATTGATTTTAAAAATATTTGAAAATTTAGGGTGTTTACAGACACACATGCTACAGGCTGATTATATATATATATATTATATTACTGGAGGTGCTTTAGTCTCTGTATCAGAGCTTGGCACATTTACTGGCCCTATGAGATAATACTTGCTGCTATGGGCTCCCCGACCCAGAGCCTGTAGTGGTCTCATCCTGAGTACTAGTGATGCTCTCATTTGTATTTCACTTAGCTAGTTACATAGCTTGCCCTGAGGATCTATTTTTATTTACTGTATTTTATTTGGTTTGAGTGTTTCTTGTACCTTGCTATGTCCCCTGAGGACCTGGATCCGGATTATGTCTCCAGGTACAGCAGAGGGGGATTACCCCGAGATATACGGGACATGAGCTGACGCTGGAGCAGTACTGGCACCAGAGGACGAGGTTGTGCCAGAGGATTTCTACTGTGTACTCAGTACTTACTCAGTTATTTATGTTTATTGTTATTTCATATCTGAACTTATGGACATATGTATTGGTGATATTCTCTTTTCTTATCGAGTTGTTCCCGAGACACTACTTATGTTGACTTGATGATGAACTATTTCTTTTTATCTATTATCTTGACTGGTCTGTCATATTGTATTGTGTTCTTTCTGTGGATGAGATTAGAATTATATTGAGATAGATGGTGTAGACTTGCATTTATATTTATTACAACTTAAGTACACTCTAACGGGCCCATTAAATTTGGTTTGCCCATTGGAGTTGTGCTGCTGACCATTGCCACGTGACTAGTCCCTTGGTATTTTGGGACTGGGACGTGACATCCCCCCTCCCGACGGCTGGAAAGCTGCACCTTGGTTTGTTGCTGTATTCACGTCAGCATTCCATATCCTGACTTACTTTTCTTTTCTTAAAGAAAAAAAAAAAACTTTTCCTTTTCATTATGCATACAACTAACTGTCAAGCGATCGAAAACTAAAAATGGCAACCATGCAACAATGTCATGTTGGGGGACCACCAGTCCCGTGGATAGATTTCGTGCACGTTGCCCAAAAGTTTTTAGTTTGTTAGAAATAAATTAAAATGTGCTGGAAATTAATTTCGACTGAGACACACAATTATATATATATATATATATATATATATATATATATATATATATATATATATATATATACTCACTCGAAAGACCAGTTGATCTCCGCCCAACATATATATATAAGTAGAAAATAGGGTTAATTTGATAAATAGCTTCTGAAATTTTCAACCAATTGCGAGAAAATGTGATCGAATTCTGGTCAAGAGAAGATGTTCAGAATCCTTCTCATCTCTATCAAGCTGGAAATAGGCTGAAATTCGGGGCACTTCTAAGCAATTAACGAGATTTAGGGGATGCACGTAAAAGTATTAAGTAGATTTAAGGCACTTTGCTATGCAACTAGACTCTTATGATTTGGATTTTTTTGAAACAATAATCTTACTCCAAATACAAGAGGAAGCTTGAGATGTAATATTTTGGGCTCCTATTGGCAGATGTAATGAATTATAGCTACCGACAATTTTGGACTAGCCACCAACAGATTTGCTAACTGCAAACTTTTAGGCACAATCATTCATTGGTGTTCAAGTTATGATTTCAGACAACAATGTGAACAAGAGAAAAAAAGAAGAAAAAAAAGAAAAAAATGGTAATTGATGAATAAGAAAAGACTGCATGAATATGAAATAACAACATCATGCATGTGAGGGGAGGACCCAGAATCTCAAACCACAAGTCTAATTTGTACCTACAGCTATCATTGAGTTGTCCATGGTCTTGTGTTATCTAGTCCTTACATTCTTGAGATCTTTTTGTCCTATAAAAGTTTAAAAGGAAAAAAAAAAAAAAAAATCACTTCTACATTAATATAGAATAGAAAACATTTGAAGCAACGAGATCCTCAGTTTCCTTGCTCTCCCCGTTCCACAGGAATTTCAAGTAAATGTAGAGAAAATTATACCGCTATATGAATCCAGCTCTCAATACACTCGCAGAACTCTAATACTTGTCATAACTCTAGTATTTTCATGTAGTGGCAGGACTTTATCACAACATATGAACATTATTGAGAAGACATTCATAATTTCTTATGATGATACCATCACTTTTATGTTAACCATGGATTTTTTTTTTTTTTTTTTGGAACTCAAGTCTGGCTTCAGAGAACTCAGATGTACCTAAATAGTAGCAATGAAGAATTGCATAATACTCTAGATGTTTAGGGATTAGTTGCATTCCGAGAGTCTTTGCTCTCTTCGATATGAGATACATCTTTGGCATTATCAGATATATCTTCGGTATCCCTGACTAGTTACAACATAATTTCAGAAAGAAGAAAATTGTCATAGTTTACAGTATCGGCCGATACCGATGCAGTTTGGCATGTCCCGATCCGATACCGACCGATATCCGATACTGACCGATACCGACATAAGAGGACCCTTTTTCGGTCAATTCAGCAATGAAAATTGAATGAAAAAGACCAATTAGCAAGGTTGTAAAAACATAGTAAGGTTGTAAAAGCATATAAAAGAGGAAAATGTATCTATTGCATGTAAATCAACCTACAGGGGTGACTATTGTTTCATTCAATTTCAAAAATACTAAGAAACAACACTGAAAATACTTAAAATTATACAAAAATGTATAAAATATATTTTCTAAATTGTTAATAATTTACTAATAATTATCTGCTTTCCGATACTAAAAAAATTCGATACTCTGATTCGATATTGCCGATACTACCGATACTGTCGATCCCGATACTCATAGGAATGGTCCGATACCGATTCCAATACCGATACTTTGAACCTTCAAAAATCCCTATAGCTAGCCCAACTATCAGCTAACCTCCTAACATTAGCTTCGGGTAAATACCTCCAGACCGCCTATAACTACGTATCCAAACATACCGAGTTTGATTAGTTACACCATATTTTGTATCCTAACATACTACTGAGTTTGGTTGAACTTCTGAGCATTAAAAAGTAAAGGTAAAGAAATTGTAACATAAGTAAATGAGATATCCATTGAACTTTGACGAAACGCTACCTTATCTTGGACTACCAACACTGTTCATCCCTAATTACCACTGATCACTGATAGCTACGATTGGATCTCTTAATCTTTGCATATTTTCTATAAATGTGAGCTAGAAGATACGCATCTTTGTTATATATTAACTTACATAATTAATATATGTCAAAGTTACGTTCTAATTAACATGTTTCGTGTGAACAAACAACACCCCAGACTTCAAGCAACATCAATTAGTGTGGCAAGAAGCATAAGTTGGATAGCTTTTGAGTGAAGGCATACATTAATCACACTTAGTAATAACTTCCGTGTACATTAAAAATCTCCAGAACTGCCATTGTAAATAAGCATAAACTTCGAGAGTCTTCTTATATATTATGTATGCTTTTGTGGGGCTTCTTTCTTGTCTTTGAGATTTGAACCTTCTTTAACTATGATAACAGTGCATATGATATCATATGCTAAATAATCAACCAACCAACCAATCTTGATCTCCATCTCCATCTCCATCCATTAACATATCAAACAGAGTGTCAGTACCAGCACCCTCACTCACTTGAGCCTCCTAATGTTGCATCACCCTCCAATGCAAGTTGGCATGATGAACAACATAATTTGTTATGATAACATAAACAATTTCAATAATACATAAAGGATCTTGAGCAGTAGGTCAGTGGAAACCAACCATCCTCAGAGCAAAAATGCATTCATTAATTAGACCAGCCAGATGTATTAAATCTATATTTATACTGATCTCTATGAATGGTGTAATAACGAATATAGATGTAAAATTGAATATTTTTTTGCAGAATGAGCAGTGTTCATAGTCATACTGAAGTAATAATGAATATAGATGCAAATCAGCAAATAAAACAGATATGGAATATACAATGCTTGCCACATCAACACTTGGCAAATTCTGTATTTGATGTTCTCATAATATAATATAACTAAGATCGAAACATTATGATTAAATATAATAAATAAATATTACACATGATGTCGTGGCGTATCTTAGTTGTCTTGTTCTGATTGGATACTGCATTTTTGCAGTATCGACAGAGTTTATTCAGAATTATTTGGATGTAGACCTGTTGTCCCTACTCAACCAAGCAAGTGTGATTAAACCATAATAATGGGGGTGTCAGCTACATGTTGGATTGTATCTCATTTTCGGTTGAGCGTTCAAAGGAGGGTGACAATGGAGTTGGTAATTTAGTCCAACATCGAATAGGAGGTGGGATCATGAGGTGTAGATAATTGGGATTGGTTCAGGTCTTATATGGAAATTTACTTTTAAGACATATGGGTCCAATCTAATATCACATCTCATGGGCCAACTCCGGTTCGGATCACAACGCGTTTCCAACAAGTAGTATCAGAGCCCAAGGTTACGAGGCTGGTTTGAGCGGCTCTAATTGGTTCGAGACAGATGGTGCTGAACGTTCACGGATTATACGGGCTCTTCTCAAGGTGGAGTAGAAGCATCAACTACACGAATTGGCTTTAAAGGTGGATCTGATGAGTCCAAGGTGGAGCAAGACGTTGTGGTTGGCACACAATGGTTGTGTGGATGAACGTGTCAGATTTGGTTCTGTGGCCGAACGGATCGAGATGACAATATGTTGGATCTTCTTGGTGCTCGATCAGCGGGAACGAACAAAGGTAGCCGGGATGTGCTAAGGTTGTTCGGCTAGCGAAAACGAGCTAAAGGTGGAAATTGTTGGATTGTATCACATTTCCGGTTAAGCGTTCAAAGGAGGGTGATAATGGAGTTGGTAATTTAGTTCCATATCGGATAGGAGGTGGGATCATGAGGTATAGATAATTGAGATTGATTCAGGCCTTACATGAGAATTCTCCTTTAAGGCATATGAATTCAGTCTACTAGCGTATCTCATGGACCAACTCCGGTTCGAATCACACCGCGTTTCCAACACTACCTACTGTTGATCCAAGCAGTCCACAAGGCATACAATTGGAACAACTTCAGCCCTCGATTAGAATTATTCCATTCACGAAACCAGAACCCATTGACAAATCATTATTTAATTAGCTAGAAACTCTATAACAAAAGCATTAATATAATAATCAGGATTAAATATTTAATTAATCTGAGTTATGATGTAAAGCCTACATACAGCTTGACAATGAAAAGGACTCAAGAAGGGTCAAGTTGCTGTTCTATTAAAAGTCTCCCAAGGTTTTATACTAACCTATTCTAGCAACATATGGCAACCCAGCAATGGACAGAAAATTGTCAATTAAACTAATAAGCAAACTCTATAGTTAATTAGCCATACTAATTGGACTTTAGGTGTACTGATATACACCTGATAATGTGTCATTTACATATTTTTGGGACATACATATCCCACCTACCATGTTAACTATAAACCTTTTAGGAAAATTACTAATTAGTAGCAATGTTTTAAAAACCGAACCGACGATTGAACCGAAAATCTTTGGTACGGTTTCAACCGGAGTTCAAATAGATCATTTACAGACATGTAAGATATCCACATTTACTTTTTGGTTTGATTTGGTTCCGAGTATGTTGGTTTGGTTTGGTTTTACAACTATAAGGTCTCTCAAAACCAAACCAAGAACCAAATGTTACAAATCTCATGTGATAAACGTTTTTCAGTTTTTTTTTTTAAACCAGATTCGACCGGTTCAATTGTGTACCGGTTCGGACGGTTCACTGGTTAAACCCCGATTTTGGAAGGAAAAAAATCGTATGTTCTTAAAAAAAAAAAAAAAAAACGATTCAAGTCACACGTGGCCATTTTTTTTTTGCAAAAACCGGTCAGAACCGTTTCAAGCGTCTGTCCGGTCCGGTTTCTGACAACGCTGCTTAGTAGGTTTGCCATTCAAAATATAGGAAATATATTTCTAGGCCTAGTTGTAAGGATGTCTCCCCACCTATGTTGCGCGGACACAGAAAAATCGTGTTCATACCCGTATAATGTTTGTACATGTGTCCGTACCCGGTGGCGGATCTATGTTGAATTGAGGGGGGGCAGTGCTCTCCTTTGAAATTTTGAAAAATAACTCCGAGTATATAATTAATGCAATCTTGCCTCCCTCTCATTTTTTATTTTGCCCCCCTCCTCCCTAACCCACTAAATTTACTTATCTAAGAATCCAACAACCTCAACTCCCCAAACCCAATTGCAGATACGAAAGTTATACAGTCCAATAATAACACGCAATTCTAAATCCAAGCCCAACTGCGTCATATGAAATATTTACATAGATGTTTTTGAGTATTCAATAGCTTAATATCTACCACCACCACCCAAAAGAATCTCATCGAGAGACCCGGATCCGCCCTTGTCCGTACCCATATCACGTCGGTACATGTATCCGTATCCTTGCTCGTGCAAATTAGATACCGTATACTACCAATCTTAAATTGTATGTATCCATATTGTGTCCTTACACGTGTCCGTGTCCGTATTTATGCAACGTAGTTCCCCAGAAAGTCTTTTATATATATACTCGTTTTGGAAAGGTCTTTAGGATTAATGGGTTATAGTGAATGCTGTGTAGGCAAAGTCTTGACAGTGGTTTGTGACTCTCCCTATGAGTATCAACTATGGACGGACGCTTCAGGGTGTTTTGGTGGTTTAGAGTCGGTTAGTTCCGGACCATCAATCCTTGGTCAAAAAATGGCGGGAATTTAGCCGTTGGTTTTAACTGAACATACTTAAAACTTTGGTGGGAGTGCCTATTCTTCAGTTTATTTCTTTCTTTCTTTCTTTTCCTTTTTCGGATCAGAGCATCTTTTTCTTTTCTAGTTGCTGACTTGTTGTCCATTACCATGAAGAGGAAAACTTGACACCTAAGTCCAGGAATGAAGAGGAAAACTTGATACCAAGTCCAGGAGTTTATGAGGGGTAAATTCGTAAATATTGAGCTAGTAGGACTAATGAGAATTTGCATTTTCCACTGATGTTCTTATCGAAGACAAGTTTAACTTATCCTTAATTTGCACTTTTGAGGGGGATTCCAATTAAGCAAAAATAGGAGGGAGAAGTTTTCTTTCAAGACATCACATCACATCACATGCAGACTGGTTTTTATTAACATTGTACTGACAACTCTGACCATTCATTATGTTATCATTCTATTATAGATGACGAAGTTGGAGACATGCGTGTAAGCGCAAAAAGGGCTTATAGAAGTATAGATTCAAGTAAAGCTAAGTGAACCTCAGTCCACCTAAAAGAAAGTTATTCAATCTATAGACTATAAATATAACTGGTTGCATACAACAAACTGAACCTCCAAAAAGAGCCATGAGCCTGTCACCACCATACCAAAAGAAAAAACTTTGGGTTTGTGTGTACTCCAGTGATAGCACTAATGTTGGAGAAAAAACTTTGGTTGGAGAAACTTACTTAGAATCCATCGTTCCCCCATTATCCAGATTAACATCCAAATCTCCTTTCTTTTTCTCTTTTTTTTTAATAAATATGGAAAATGCACCAACCACTAATGTGATTTTCTTATAATGGGAAAGTTTTGTCATCAAATGCTACTTAGCTAAAGAGTCTTTTTTTTTCTTTTTCTTTTTCCACCAAAACTAAAGTTCTATTCAAATGTTGTCACATATCAAATTAGTGGAGTATATGTTGATCAAACCAATTCCAAAGTAATTTAGGTTGGATAAAAATGACATGTAGCAGTTCTGAACATCTACAATAGTTTTGGTGGGTAAAAAAAATGGACTCATTAGTTAAAACATTAAGTTTAAGAAAGATGAATTCCACTGAGAAATATTTCTACATATACGATTAAACGGGTTGGACCGGTACATAGGCCAATTTTTTGGACCGGATTCGTTGGACTGATTCCGGCCCAATTAACAGGTCTAATGGAAACTAAGATTAGTAGGGAAGTGATACAACAATCCACCAGAAGTTGATTTGCCCATTACACAATTCGTAGTGTGAGAATTATTATGCCACTTGATTTATGTCAATGCCATTGTTATTTAGTTTGTTCGCTTGTTTGATAATGAAAGTAAATTAGAAGAAGATATCCATCCTTAGGCTTCCTAGTTTCAATTTTTTGGTTCACTTTATTGTCTCAATTTTCGTGAGTGGAAAATAAAAGATGACAGGTTCACAGCAATAAAATATTTTTAATATTTTTTTGAGATGTCTGACTTAACGTTTGAAATTTTCTACACGCTGCGTTGCATGTTTTTTGGACCCATTGTCCCTAACTTCTACCAAATAAATGAAAGAAATAATACATCCCGTGGCTCGATCCACCGATCTTCCGCCACCCAGTCAGGATCTTATACCTCTCTCTGGTAACCACAAGGGTCACTCAAGTTCGGTAAAATATTTCCAATATGTATTACACTTTTCCATCTTTTATTTCTTTTGAAACAAACAAGAGTTGTATGTTTTATTTATCTAACAAAAAATATATATATATACCAACTCCATTAATTTCCTTGTGTATGAAAGAAGATACGGCCAACCAGTAGTTTAACTTGGTTCTCTGTGTTTGTGTTAATGCCTTTGGACTAGAAGAATAGTCCCGCATTGGCTATACCATCAAGTGAGTAACTTAATATAATACTTTGCTTGTATTGAGGTGTACACATGGGATGTGGTGGGGCACATGTGGATGACATGTGGGGGTATTTTTCTAGGAGAAAAAAATGATTCACTCCTCAAAGAAAGCATTTATGTTTTTTGTCATTCTCTTGGAAAAAAATTCTAATGAGCTAAGTCTCAAAGAGGCTTAGCGACTGGGACTTGGACATTGGCTACAGGCCACAAAGTTGCGTTTTGTTGTCGCACTTTGCACTTAGCATGTCGGATGCATGCACGGGCGCATAAGCAGGGAGCTGAGCGGACGTATGCGTAGGCGTTGTGCGGCTATGCGCGGGCTATACGTAGATATGCGCGTTTACGTGTATGAGTTGCTGCATTGTTGCGCGCATGGGCTGCTGCGCTGCTAGCTTATGCGCAGAGGAGCAGTTCGGTTGGGCTGTTGCGCGCATATGCATAGAGAGCGCGGTTGGCACATGATCCTACTGATTGTAGGATTTAAACTGTTATGGAAAGATTGGCCTGTTATTTGAAATTCATTTTTTTATTTGAATTTAATTCATTCCTATCTTTTCGTAATCAGTTGGCGACCAGGATTAGGATTAGGGTTTCCGCCATGCTTTATAAATACTCTTTTCGTGCCTCTTTGAGAACTTACTTCAAAAAATGAGAGACGAAGAGAGTTGTTGTTGATGCCGCCATTAGAGTCCAGGGAGTTCGTGCGAGTTCAGAAAGGAGGTAACAGCGAGCGTTCCAGAAGTTCTTCATGAACTTGCTGGTTCTTGGAAGCAGATAGTGTGGGACGAATCTTGCTTTGAGCAATGACGACCTTTATCACCCCAACAAGCAAAGATCCATCCTCTCTTTCCTCTTCTCTCTTTTTGTAATCTGTTTATGTCCATGTGCAACTGTGTTTGCAAGGAAGAACAATAGTGTTTTGATTATTGTAATAGTAGCAGCAAATTGTAATTCGAATTATTTTATAGTTGTTCGTTAGAATCGAGAAATCAGAGGACAAACGTGTTTGCTAGAACTTCTGAGACTCGACTACAACTTCAGGATCAAATAGAGGGTAGACTGTAAAGTTTGCTTGAACCTCTGTTCCTGGCATATTCTACCATCTTTTGATTAAGCCTCGAGACTAACAATCTCAAAACAAGTTCGAGTAAGATGGAGAACAACCGTACAAACCTTCTCGACACAAGTTTTAACAAACTTGAGAAGTTTGACGAAGAGCATTACAACGTTTGGAAGAGAAAGGTCAGTCTTAATCTTTAACTCGTAAGCGTGGACTAAGTGTTGACATATCATGGTCATGTTGTTCCGAAGGGTGATGATGCTACTGTTCGGACGATTGCCAATGCAACTGTTGCGTTGAACAAGTGGAGGAGAGACAACAGCCTCTGCAAGCTGCTGATTCTGAACTCCATGAAAGATACTCTGGCGGAGTCATACAGCAAGACGGACCATGCAAATGTTGTCTGGAGTCACTGAAAAAGTATTACAAGGCGGATGAGAACCGCAACAAGATCCATGTGACTGAAAAAGGCTGGAAGATGCGATTTGAGGACGACAAGACGATGTTGCCTCAAGTCAAAAAATTTCTCAAGCTTCGTCAAAAACTTGAGGATGATCGCATGCCCATGGTCGACGCTTTCGTCGTGGAAGATATTGTTACCAAGCTCCCACCTGGATGGAGCAACTTTATTTTGGACATGCACCGAAAGAAAATAGAGGTCAGCCTTGATCAACTACTGCACAACACCCACGTTGAAGATGAGATGAGGACTCAAAACAAAGTAGACACGTTGTCCAAGCAGTTGGCAAAAGGCCAACTTGGTACATGTTGGTGACTCCAAGGGAAAGCAGAAGGCTTCTCACAACAAGAAGAATGACTTCAACCATCTGAAGATGAAGTCGATTTCGTTCAAACCGAAGACCAAGCCTAAGCCAAATATGATTTGCTTTAACTGTGGAAAGAAGGGGCACTACCAAAAATATAACAGATCCAAGCCCAAACAGATAGAACAAGGTGATCCTAATAAGTTTGCTATGATTGCGCAAGTTGTGACGGCTGGTGTCGACACTGACTAGTGGATAGACACTGGCGCATACTGCCATGTTTGCTCAAAGAATGAGTTATTTACCACCTATATAAGCCTACGTCTGAGAAGGTCATTATAGCGAACCAGGAACAAGCTGGAGTACTTGGGATAGGAACGGTGGTACTGAATCTGACTTCGGGGAAGTCACTGACACTTTAGGATGTGAAACAAGTACCAGTTATAGCTAAGAACCTGGTCTCGAAAAGTTTGCTCTCCAACGCAGGCTTGAGGATGGACATCAATGTTGGACAGATGGTGATGTCTTACAAAGGAGCATGCTTCGGAAAAAAAATTGTACCAAAGGGATATTCAAACTTCAGCTTGTAACTCCTGCAAATAATGTTAATGCAGTCTCTTCTTCTGGTTATTCTTTTGAGTTATGGCATAATAGACTAGGACATGTTCATTGTAAAAAAATAAACAAAATGTCTAGTCTAGGGCTTATCTCTAAATATGGGGGTAAGGAGGTGGAGAAGTGTGAGGTCTATGCGCAGATAAAGATCACAAAAAAATTATTCAAACGGGTAAACAGAAGCACAGATCTTCTAGAGTTTTTGCACTCAGATATTTGTGACTTCAAACAGTTCTCTACAAAGGTCAAGTTGAAGTATTTTATTAAATTCATCGACGACTACTCGAAGTACGCATTCGTCTATCTGCTTAAGTCAAAGGATGAAACATTCGAGAAGGTCAAGGAGTTCGGGGCTGAGGCTGAACGTCAAATAGGGTAATAACTCAAGAGACTCACAAGTGATCGAGGCGGAGAGTATAGGTCTATTGAATTCGTATCATTCTGCAAAGAACATAGAATTATCAATGAGACAACTACTCCATATTCTCCTTAATCGAATGTAATAGCTGAAAGGAAGAACGTGACGTTGACAAAGATGATGAACTCAATGTTGTTGACTGAGGGTCTTCCAAATTATTTTTGGGGAGAAGCTGCACTAACGACTACGTTCATTCTGAACATAGTGTCGTACGCAACTTTCGATGTCACTCCTCATGAACTCTGGTTCAAATTCAGACCCAACTTGAATGTCATTCAAGTGTGGGGTATCTGGAGTATGTGAAGCTTCAGGATTTGAAGATTCAGAAGTTGGGTACGAGGACTACAAAGACCATCTTCATGGGTTGCCGAGAAGAGTGATGCTCGAAGTTTCTTTATATTGAATCAAATCATATCATCGAATCTCGAGATACAAAATTCTTTGCAGATAAGTTTGCAAGGCACAAGAACATAGTTATCGCGGACATTTCGGAGAATAGTGTGAGTGCACAAGAGGCTAACGCTTCCAATAAAGATGTAATCCAAGATAAAAAAGTCGTTCCAAAGACAACGTTCGAACTAGAACTCGCAGAACCGGTGTCTAAGCGAGTGAGGAGATAAAAGGACTTCGGAGATAATTTTGTCACCTATCATGTGCAAGCAGATCCGCTTACCTATGATAAGACGATGAAGACCACAGACGATGTCTTTTGGAGGAAGGCTATCAATGATGAGTATGACTCAATAACCTCAAATAACACTTGGGTGTTGGTCGATCTGCCTGGAGGAGCTAAACCAATCGGTTGCAAGAGGTAAAAGATGTAAAGCCTCGGCTTCGCTTATGTAACAGCGGCATAACATCGCAAGGAAGCACAATACTTCATGCTGGGTAGTATGACACTACGAAGAGGCTGGGACCTCATGCTACAGTGGCATGACACCACGATGGGGTGTGGCCTCGACTTTAGGCCATGTCATAGTGGCGTAGCATCACAAAAAAGTGCAAGGCTTCACAAGGACTCTTTAAAAGAACTCACCTAAAGTGTATGAAAAGAGATATAGGCCGTCTTTTAAGGGTAACTTGTAGACGCCCAAGTACACCGATACCAAGCGGACACAGGACCTTTATGCAACCGGAAGCACAATTGATGTCATTATGTGAGTGAAAATAATTGCAACTATGGTGCAGAATTCAAGGCTTAGTCCATTCTTGTATCATATTGTTATTTGACCCATGCGGAAAGATTCAAGTCGAAGCGACATATATTATAATGCATGATGGGCAGTCATTGTGGGAAACGCTCAACCCATATATTAAGATATTTGGGGGATTGTTGGTGTTAATGCCTTTGGACTAGAAGAATAGTCCCACGTTGTCTACACCACCAAGTGGGTATCTCAATATAATGCTTTGCTTGTGTTGAGGTGTGCACATGGGGTGTGGTGGGGCACATGTGGGTGCAATGTGGGGGTGTTTTCCTAGGATGAAAAATGATTAACTCCTCAAAGAAAGAATTTATGCTTTTATCATTCTTATGGGAAAATTTTCCTAAGGAGCTAAGTCCCAAAGGGGGTTAGCTACTCGGACTCGGGCTCAAGGGCGCAAAGTGGTGCCTTGTTGGCACACTTTGCACTTAGCATGTCAGCATCGACGCATGACGCTTGTGCCCATTTGATGTGCTTGTGCGCATTTGATGCGCTCGTTTTATGCACGAGTTGCATGCGATGTTGGTTGCATGCGCACCCGCATGAGGAGGGTGCTGAGCGGGCGCATGCGCGGGCGTATGCACAAGCGTTGTGCGGCTATGCGCGTATGTGTGTTTACGCATATGCGCGCATGTGCTGCTGCGTTGTTGCACTGATGTGCGCATGCGCGCATGCCCGCTGCGGTTCTAGCTTATGAGCACATGAGAAATTCGGTTGGGTTGCTGTGCGCATATGCGTAGAGAGCGCGGTTGACGCATGATCCCACTAATTGCGGAATTTAAACTATTATGGAAAGATTGGGCTGTTATTTCATTTTTTTTTTTTAGTTTAATTCATTCATATCTTTTCGTAATCAGTTGGCGACCATGATTAGGGTTAGGGTTTCATGTCTCTTTGAGAACTTACTTCGAAAAATGAGAGACGAAGTGAGTTGCTACTGCTGCCGCCATTGGAGTCCAGAAAGTTCGTGCGAGTCCAGACAGGAGGTGACAGCGAGCGTTCCAGAAGTTCTTCATGAACTTGCTGGTTCCTGGAAGCAGATTGTGTGGGACGAATCTTATTTTGAGCAACGGTGATCTTCATCACCCATTAAGCAGAAATCCATCATCTCTTTCTTCTTCTCTCTCTTAGTAATTTGTTTTGTCCGTATGCAACTGCGTTTGAAAGGAAGAACAATAGTGTTCTGATTATTGTAATATTGGTAGCAAGTTGTAATTCGAATTATTTTATAGTTGTTCGTTGGAATCGAGAAATCAGGACAAACGTGTTTGCTAGAACTTCTGAGTCTCGACTACAACCTAAGAATCAAACAAAAGGTAGACTGTAAAATTTGTTTGAACCTCTGTTTCTGACTCGTTCTGTCAACTTTTGATTAAGCATCGGACTAACACTATATGTTATGTATGGAAAAGCACTTCCGATCAAAGAATTTCAACCACATACAATTTCATTGTTACAATCCATGCTCTCTCATTGTCCTACAAATGTAGCCTAGTTCTTCTTTCAAAGGAAAATCTTACTTTATAAGGCAAATATCATTCCTTCCAAAGGAGAGACACTGGCACTGGCGGATATCTGTCAAAATTCCAATTATGCTTCTGTCCCACACTGTTTTTTTTTTTTTTAACTTGCTAGAGGGTAGACATCGATCATTGTGTTCTCTTCTCTTTACATACTAATTTTGTACGTGTCATAAAAGTTTGAAGGTTAAGATGAAAATGTGATGGATGGCGGAAGTGATAGGAAAGTGAGAATTGCATATACAAAGTAGGAAAATGATTTGTATATGCATTTGGCCTTCCTGCTAGTTCTTGTTTGAATTATATTTTCAATGTTTGGATAGATGATATTTTGTACGCGATTATGACAAAATTTACTTCCGTATTTTGATATCTAAATATAAAAGAGATAAAAAAGTGAATCTGAAATTAATATTAAGTTAAAATAATAATTAAGTACTATTTATAATTATTTTGCTTACTAAAATTAATATATGTAAATTTTATGACGAACCGTGTGCAACTCTCCAATCCCTCCACCCTCATCTCCTTTCCTGATCGCTGTCGCCATCTCAAAAAAAAAAAAAAAAAAAAAAAAAAAAAAAAAATTCATGAGCAGCCACTTCCGTCGACACCCTTAAAAAAATGATGTAGAATGGCTTGCTTTTGCACATTATTTCCGTCGGACACGAACTAACAAGACAATTATGTCTCGGGTTAATGTCTCCACTTCGACGTTGATCCAAAAGCTTGAAGTGGCAGCAGTTACAGTTGGTTGAAGTGTAGCTAGCTAATAAGATGATATTTCGAAGTGGCGTTGAGCTAATAATATCCCGCTTTGGATGGATGGATAGCGTCTAATCCTTGATTGTAGTCCCGGTCTTCCAAACATGTAAGTTCAGGTCCACATATCCTATCTGACCTGGACCCAGACCGACCTTAGTAAAACATACAGGATTTTTAGTGGACATAAATATATTTGTAGTGAATCCCGAACCCAACAATCCAGAGCCAACCACAATTTTTTTTTTCCTTTTTGGTGAATTGGATACGGTATGTCACTCACTTTTCAGAGAACCTAAACCAAACTCCGACTTGCCAGAGTTTGGGTCCACCCACCACATATAGCCTGGTATTGTGTAGTGTAATGTAATGTAATGTAGGAAGTCATTTCCTGTTGACAAATTAGCACCTTACAGTCTCCATTGAGGAAATGAAACAAAGGATATAACCAGAGGGTGCACCTTGATTTTAAATAAGACCAATAACTCTTGAAATGGCACTAAATTGAAGCCTGAAAATATAACATCTAATCTGAACAGGAGAATGGGCAGAGCAACCAAGAGAATACAGTACAAAGAAGGAACACAAAAATAAAAGAACAGTTTGAGATGACATACAAATCAAGTCATGCCTTCGAGTACACTGAAAATGTCTTCTTAGGCAAGATACCGATACAATTTCCTGTCAGCCTTGTCCCTCTCCAGAAACTCCCTCTCTATGAGCGACTCGATCCTCTTCTTGATCACCACGGGGTTCGGTAGAAAGCGTGACTGCAACTGCTTCGTGACCTCCGTCACAATATTGTTGTGATCCAAAACTCTTCTCGACTTCATTATTCTCACTATAGCAGCCTCGATCTGAGGCTTTCTGTCCTCCTCCACCCTCTGCCTTGTATCTTGCTTCTCAGGCTCTGATTCCTTTTGGGCAACCACCGTACCGATCTTCACCTTAATGAACTTGCTTGAGAACTTGTCATTTACAAAGAACGCATCATCCTCAGCTATATCTTTGCTCATTGGATCCTTGCACAAAACATTCTTACCCTTCACGCAAGCTAGTGACTGGAGGCAGCGCTTCAAATCCAAAGCAGGAATCTCCGTGGCCTGTTCAATCTCTTTATAACTCAACCGCTCTGCCGAATTAAACAGCATCAGGATGCACATTTGGTAAGTAGAAACATTCAACTCATGCTTTTGATTTCTCCCAAAGGTGGCTTTTAAATCAGCAGTACCCATGTTTGTTTGCCATGACAATCTCCGGCCCGTGTGTGTGCCAAGATAATAAGATCGGAACTTTTCACAAACCACCATGATCTCAGCTGGGAGGTTGCACGTTGATATAGGTTGGGTCGGCCAAGACCCTGTAGTGAGAACTTGGACAGCTAAGGTTGGGCCATCTCCAGCGGCATCTGAAGGCTGGCTTGCATAGAATCCTTGCATCGTGTCCTGTGAGGTCTTCATGTCTGTGAACATGCCTTCTAGTTTCGAAGTGAACTGATAGCCACATTCAGTCTTTAGCTTTACTATTAGGCTTCGCTCTGCATCATCTGACACTGTTTTCCCCGAAAGAAGCCTTTTGGCTAAGTGTTGCTTATAATACTTTTCAAACACATCCTTCTCTTGTAAGTATCTGAACAGCATCATTACTTTATCAAGGACAGCATCTACATCTTCTTCACTGACCCCTTTGAGACCTTTACGAAGCTTATCATCAACATAAAGGGAGATAAACTCTGGAGACCTGTTGCTTAGATTGATGAAGTACTCAAATGATGAGTTCAAAGCATTTTGGAAGGTCTTGTCATTGTTAAATGATGTGCCGATGATCTTGTCATCCTTATCTTTCTCATTGAGAAGACGTTGGACAAAGTCCACAGGATCTTTAAGTCTCTCAGGATCTGTTACCAAATTCTTCCCAGTCTCTCGAAGGTGGGAAGTCATTACATCACGAATTATACAAAGACCTTCAGGAACTCGCCGAAATAAATTGTACATTCTTGCCAAGTCTTCATACTTATCATCCATCAGCATGTTCACGAGCCCAGAGTTCTCCATGTGGGCTAATCTCTGCATGTGATTCGCAATCATCTCTTTCTCAACCACTTGGGTTATTTTTGCTTCGGTTTTGGCATCCAAATAGTGAGTTACCCTCTCCATCTCTTCACTAAGCCTCCTCTCGGCTTTTTTAAGGTAATCTCCACAATCACAGCACTCTATGAACTGCTGTGATTCACCACTATAAAAACTTGCTGAGACATCCAAGAAGGGCTGCTCAAAGTCTTCTTGATACACAGAAGAACCCAGATCCATGAGCATCTTTGTTATGTTCCTCATTAAGCCGCGATTTATAACTTCACCAGTTTTCTCTCTGTGTATGAGTTCCAGAAGAGTGGCAACTAACCTGCTTTGAATTTTATTGGAGTGGATGATGTTGTCCCTCCAAAGATTCAGGCCGAGCTCATGAACTGGCATCTTCTTAGAGCTGGTGACAAAAGTTCTATCCATGTACATTAATATATCACGAATCATCTGCAATGCTTTATTATGATCCCCCCACTTTCTGTTCAGTTTTTCAAGAAATGAACCCCCTTGAGCTGCCTCAATAGATTTTGACATTTCTTTTAAGTGCCAAGTCATGGTGGTTACAAGTCCAGAATAAAGTTTTTCCCCAAATTTGTGAAGAACCATGTTGTAAGCATTTCTGGACACGTAAGAAATTTTGAAACATGAATTAATACCAGCTTCTGATACAGAGAAGTAAAACTAAAGAAGAAGAAAAAATCAAACTTAAAGTTGCCCAGTTATGGGCTAGCATACCTACCCAAGAAGGTCTAAAACTGTATGTAATTTTGACATCAATATCGATATTGATGGCTTGAGGGTTAGAGAACAATGTTTTTGGTATTAATTGCTCCAAGAAGTTAAATAGGCAGAAAAAGATTCACACTTCACTATGTAACAAACATGCTGAAATGAACATATTTGTCTCAATCAGCCCTTTTTAAGTAATTTAAATTTTTCATGCATGATAAACTTTGTACTTCATAGTCAAATTAGAAATTTTGAGGTTTGATCTTCTGGAAGGTCTGAAGACGAGGACTTGGACTGAAGCCAGACTGTTTGTGGAGCATATTAGGATTTGGATTTTGGATATGCAAACTTGTGAATAATTTCGGTATTAATCTGTTTCACACAACATAAAGCCCAAATCCTAACCCTGAAGAACAGTCCAAATGATCATGAGATCTCTCAAAAGAATATGCCCTAAATAGAAAGATAATTGTTGTTTTAGGATATAGGTTCTGTTTCTTTCTTCCATTTTCTCAAATGTGCAAGAGTCCAGCTGAGAAAAAATATGCCTCAGAATGGTTATTGAGAAGCATGTCCATCGACAAATCTATTGTCCAACAAATCGATCAAGATTATGTTTTTAATGAGTATGAAACTTGTAGTAGGAAAAGATTTACAGATATGTTTTATCAGTCAAGATCATACCTCTCTGCAGTAAGGTTGTCCAACCAATAAGTCATGATTTGGTATTTGTGGTAGTGGAGTTTTGTTATGCTACCAGACTCTTCTCAGGTCCATTTTTTGACTAGATGTATGCTGGATTTTTTTTAATCATTTAAAATATATTCCTCACTCGAACCAGCCTTCTATGCTAGATAGTGGTACTTATGTGACGGTGGATGAGACTAGTTGATTATGAATTCAAGCCTGGCATGAATAATGATTAGTTGTGACTTTGATAATCCATTCTCTACATCGAAGTCTAGTTAAACTATCAATATCAAAAGAAAGAAACAAAGAAACTGTGAAAGTGACAGGAACCCAAATATTATGCCTATATTTTGTTCATAATTCGTTTACCCGGTGTAGAACTAGAATAATAATACTGTTCCTTCACCAATGATGATAAACTTAAAATGATAAATCAAGTAATCTTGGATCCTATATGCAGAAGACAGATCAAAGATCAGTAATGGAAGAGAGTATCTTATTGTGGTACTTTATAGAATTACTATGAAACTGCATAATTTGATCATCAAGGGTATCACAGCATAGGCCTTATGCAAAGCCAAGCGAGCATACAAACGCTTTGGCAATATTTCCAATCACTGGATCTAAACATTTCTAAGCAAAAGGTACTAAGAGTAAAGCTTCTGACCTACCATTACTAATGTTCTAAATATAGGATGCTGGGCTCATAATATATTAGGGTTTTCGACATATTGGATAAAGTACCAGATGATAAATTGACTGAATTGAATGTGTACATATTGCGCATCAATGTTAAGCACCCTACCCCATATGTAAAAAAGATAAAGTTAAATGTCTGCGCTCTATCTAATGAAATAGTTATTGGCAATCAATATTACTGGGTGATCTTATCATACAAATGCGACATATTTATAGTAGTAATATACAAATCAATATGATGAAAAGAATGCATATGGGAGGAGCCTTCACATAATCATAAATACTTCTAAAATTTAGGAAAACTTCATAATAAGTAATCATGATGTCAGAATCACATCACTAGGCAAACTTATGTCAGCCTCATAGAAACACTATAACAAACTTCATAAAATAGACAAGATTCAATATAAACTTTTATGTCAGCATGCCTATCTTCAAACCAACAAGAGCTAGAATAAAAAGGATTGTAACATAATTATAAAAAAACAGTAGAATCAAATAGCGCACAAATAGAGGATTATGACAGTATTATGTAAAATTAAATCAAATCTATGATGCTATTAACAATGTTGAAAATATAATGTTACCATTAGCTGATGATTATGCTAGACAGCTATCATCAAGTAATAAGCATGCAAGAAGAAACATTAGAAGGCAATATATGTCTAGGAATATCCAATAACAAGCCCTTAACAGAGCCGAATGCAAGAAGAGGATTCAAACAGACAACCCAAGAGTTTGGAACAAAGGCTATGTTGTTGTTGCTGCTGGGGTTGTTATTTGTTGTTGTAATATCCAATAACAGTGAAAACTAACTGAAACAAACATCATGAAAAGCAAAGGGTCAGATATAACCTGACCATGAGAAATAATACAGTTATTCAGAATGTTTATTATATATGAAGATAATATTGAGAGAATAGTTATCATATACAATAGGTAAATTTCTGTGAACGCACCGTCATTAACAGATAGTAGCAAAAGAGAGTAGGAAAACACAAATATACCCTCTATAATTTCACAACCACCTAAACTAACCCGAGTCGAATCCAAACTCAAGTCAGATGGGATCATACCCATTCTCCTCCCTCCATCAATAGTCCTGACCACCTCCACATCCGAACATTATCAAAGCTCACTGGCCAATCTGCCATTGAGGCACTGTTAAGCCCTGACAAAGGCCTCCACAGAAATCATTTTTGTGTTCACCCTTCAAAGTAAGGGATATGGGAAATGCTAGCTTTCATCAGAGAAAAAAAAAGACCAGGAGAAACCATACCTCTTAAGTACTTCTAACAAGAACGGTCATTTGACCCGATTGTAAAGTCGGGGAGAAACCATACCTCTTAAAGACTTCAAACAAGAATGGCCATTCAACCTGATCACATGACTTGTTCAAGCTTGTTGGAGGACATGAATCCATCCACTCTCATCGCAGGTAAGGAGGAATAGCAACCTCAAAGCCAATGTCACCCCTAGCCGAAGAAGAAAATTCTAAAGATTCAACCATGATTTTGAACTACGTCAACTTGCTAGTATGTAATGACTGAAGTAATCTACATTAAGATCTCTTATATAGCGAAAGACAATAAGCATGTCTTTTGTATTATGTGTCTGGGTTTTATTCATCAATTGACAATGAAATGATATTCATAGTACAAGTATGAATGTTCAAGGTATTAAAAATCGGATGTCCAACTAATACCAGATTGGGATTTGGTATGGCGAACATCAGATGTTTGACAATATGTTGATAATAAATTAAATTATCAAGCATCAATATCGGGCTCTTCAAATAGATACCATGCTTGTATTGGTGAAAATAATGTATATTGCATTGTTTATATATATATATATATATATATATATATATATATATATATATATATATAAAAGAGAGAGAGGTCCATGAGGCCGTAGCCCGTTGGGAACGGTGGGGCGGAAGGCACAGTTCGAACACCACCCCCCCCCCCCCCCCCCCCCCCTCTTTTGGCATTGGTTGCCAAAGCTCCAGTAAGAAGGACACCATATATATATATATATATATATATATATATATATATATATATATATAAGAGAGAAGGAGAGAGAGGGAGAGAGAGAGAGTTGATAGGGTGCATCTCCAAATTAGCAACTACTCTATGGGACCACTGTTGTTATTGGTCCATGTATAACCAAATTAAGTAGAGCTGGTGGTTTGCCATAAGTTGAGACAACTCTTCTTAAATTTAGTTCTATACACAACAACAGCCACGAACTTTCAAAATTGGAGATGCAACACCCCCCCCCCCCCCCCACCCCAACACACACACACACATATGGTTTTGCTAACATACCCAACTAAAGGAGTATGTTAGCGAATGTACCCAACATTATTTCCTTCAATTGTCCTTCAATAATTTTAAGAAGTTCATGGAAAATTTGTACAAGTTAGCATATTCGATTGTTTGGAAACAAAACGCATCAATCTCTTTCCTCATCTCGAATTCCCTTCCCTTCTTCTCCATGTCAATCTTGCCACTGATTTTCCAATGTCAATATTTCCACATGCAGTATTATCACAGCCTCTAGATTTATTTTATGTACATGCAAGTCAACCATCCTAAAAAAATAAAATGTCTCCTCTGGTCCACAACGACCCATCCAGACGTCGATTTTGACTTTGCCGGAAGCGATGAACTCTTCCATGTCTCTGTACTCTCTGGTTTCCAATGACCAATTCCTACATATGTGACTATATTGCTAGCAATAAGCAAGTCTTCCCTCTAAATACGCTCTAGTTCCGTGTGACCCTTCCACATAACCCATTCTGTCAATGTCAATGTTCCCCATGACCCATTCCGTCAACTTTGCCGGCAAAGATAACAACTCCAACACAAATGACCAACACATCTACCTCACTCCGTTAGTTCATAGGGAGTCATATAGAGAGTTTTTGGTGAAAAATACAAGTAGATCAATGTAATGAACAACTTGCATAAAAAAGGATCATGTAGTTTTTCTTCTTTAATGTGTCATCACTGGGCTCGTTGCCTGATTATTTATTCTTTTCCTTCAAAAAACAGTTGCCAACATATTGTTCATATGGCTCAAAGAAGTGGCAGTTACTGATGACAGTGTTGTGGATGATGAGAATCAATTGGAGACCGCCTGGGTGTGCTTGGAGATGTCGAGAATGGCGATGATTAGCATCCGGGCCTGACAAACATGAGCTTGTCGCATTGGCATCTGCCGAGAACTCTCGATATATGGCTTCTACTTCACCGGCACACCACCAACACCATCAAAGGCACCATGCGCCTACTAATTAACAAGTTATTTGAGTTTGATGCTCATGAAGAATCCTTAGAACGGGAAAAGTAATGACAATAACATGGACGATAGATGAGAAAATGAATCTTGATGACATAGGGTTCTGATAGGACAAAATCAGTAGACAAACGCTGATGAATTCAATGGAAAGTCCTTACAACAACAGGAAGTCAAATAGTCAATTGAATCTCACATTTATTATCTGTGATAAATCAGTGATTAATAAATGAAATTATTCTGCATACATACCAATTTTCTCTAACAATTTTACCATAAAGTCCATGAAATTGTTGAGTCAGCAAGAACAATTGAAGGAAACAATGTTGGGTACATTAGCTAACCTACTCCTTCAGTTGGATATGTTAGCAAAACCTATATATATATATATATATATATATATATATATATATATATATATATATAGAGAGAGAGAGAGAGAGAGATGAGGAGGGATCGGGATTCCCGCATTTTTGCATCCCCATGATCACAACGGTTGAATCTTGTTTAAGTCATATAATCTTAACCATTGAAATATATATATATATATATATATATATATATATATATATATATATATATATATATATATAGAGAGAGAGAGAGAGAGATATGAGGAGGGATCGAGATTCCCGCATTTTTGCATCCCCATGATCACAACCGTTGGATCTTGTTTAAGTCATCTAATCTTAACCATTGATTTGAATGGTTCAAAAATCAACGGTTAAGATTAGATAACTTAAACAAGATCCAACGGTTGTGACTTCAAATCAACGGTTAAGATTAGATGACTTAAACAAGATCCAACGATTATGATCATAGAAAAATTTGGAAATACATAAAAGTGGGGATTACGATCCCTCCTCATATATATATATATATATATATATATATATATATATATATATATATATATTCCATCAGACAATTTTATTGGACAAAGGTATTGAACAAAGTGAACGTAAAATCTTAATAAAAAAATAACCTTCACATGCCACAGAAAAAAATTAGTGGACTTAGAGAGGAATTTGCATTAAGGCAGAGGAAAAACATGATTAGAAGTGAAAAGAAAAAGTAAGAAACTTTAGGAATTGTTATGGCGGTGGTAGCCAAAAGGGACTTCTATGGCATTGTTATCGTCTTCAATAGCTGATGCAGCAGCTGTAGGAACTTTCATTGTGAATGACGAGAGAGAAACAGTGGATGAGGATTGAGGAGAAGATAAAAAGGTTGTTGAAGAAGAGGTGACAGTGTCATTGGTGGTCATCTTTGTGTGGTCGCTTAGTAGTCGAGTTGCTTTCTGAAGAAGATAAAGGAGAAGACGAGGAGAAATTGAGAGGCTATGCTTCTGTTTTTCTAATTTGAGAAGTTACAAATTCCATAATGGATTAAGAGCATATGAGACATTTTTTGTTGACCTATTATGGTTATTGAACCCAACTGGTCGACTTTGTAGAAATCGACAATATATTTACTATATCACATATTGGGCAATATTGCGGGCCCGGGCTCAAGCCCAATATGTGGGCTGATATATCCCAAAAAGACAAGATAAAATCATAAAACATGCATTGCAGTGTTGTTTTCCTCTCAAAAACTGACATGTTGGAACATTTAAAACAATGCAAGTACTAAAGAAATTAAAGTGAGTACTTACCTTGGAAACAAATTACAATATACCAGGCTAGTAAAGTCAATTCCCTAAGTTCAAAACAGACTAGGATGCACAACTTCATAAGAACAAAGAGTAATATAAGGCAAAGTTTGAAAACATGATTTATTGAATCAGTAGTATCGGTTTCATATTAGGGTATCTGAGTTTCTGATTTTGGCAATTTAGGGAAGAAAAGTAAAAGTAACAAATCCAAAATTATTTTTTTTAGGATTTTTCACAATTCTGTGACTAGCAGATTCTAGCAAACTCAGCATAGCTCTTTGCAGCTCTCAAATATAATCATTGAAGCTACAATGAAAGAACCACCAGTCCCTTGATTCATTCTACACACTAGACATTGTTGAATCTTTCTGTAGTGAGGAACCTATCGATGAAACCCTGTAGAAACAAAGGCTAATTCTGCCACGCTTAGCAGGAAACTGAAACACATCAACCTATCCAACCTCAGAAAAATGAGGCACAACAGCATGTCGAGCACGCTCTGTTAAGCGTTATATTAGGTAGTGGGGTTTAGTCCCACATCAGGTAGAATAAGAGAGAGGGGTCAGCCTCTCCTATATATATGTAGTCTTTTTCATCTATGAAAACAATTCCATTATTCTAATTCTACATGGTATCAGAGCCATAACACCCCCCCCCCCCCCCCCCCACCTCTCCAAAAAAAAAAAAAAACCCTAACCCTAGCCGCCCCCGCTGTCGCCCGCCGCCGCCACCCCGCTGATTCCCGACCCCCCCCTCCGCTCCACCAGCCCCCCCCCCCCGGCCCGCTATGCAACCCAAAACCCTAACACTAACACACCTCTGCGGCCACCTCCCCTAATTCTTGTGTAAACCCTAATTCAAAAAAAAAAGTATATCGAAGCCAGAGGGTAGACATTAATTTGTTTGCACAACCTTTGTTTCTATATTACGACTTCATGAGCATGTATCGAAGCCAGATGGTAGACAATGATTTCTTTGCACAACCTCTGTTCCTAGATTACGACTTCAGAAGTTAACAAAGAGTAGACAAGTTGATTGTTTACGTGGATCTTTATTTTCTTTCTACCTCGATATCCGCATCAGGATCTACACAGAGTTACTTAGGTTACTTCTGTGTCCTGGCGTGTGTGATTCTCATACGATCTTTCCATACGCATGTCGGTTCTGGCCACGTTGATAGCGCACTGAAAAAGTTGATGTGATTATTGGGGTTGGAAAGAATCAACGACCGTCGAATCAAGAGCATTATAACAACCTCTGAGGCGACTAGCAGTAATACCGGTATCAGAAACGCATTGGCGGGACCAACGGGAACTGGAACGACGATCTCTTTGATTCGACTCGCCGATCAGCGGTTGGACAGACCAGACGGATACTCAACATGGCGGAAGAAGGTTGAGAAGACACTTCGGGGTATGCGGTTGTCCAAGCATCTGACTGATAACCCTCCGGAGACGACTGATCCCACGTTTGAGCAGTGGAAGACAGATGATAGTCGACTATTTACCCAGTTGATAAACTCCATGGAACCATGGGTAGAGGACATAGTTCAAAACACGGACACAGTAAAGAAGCTATAGGAGGTCCTAGCGACGACGTTTGATGGAAAATGCGACTTGTCTTGTATCTACGACTCGGTTGTCGGCGTCTACCGGGCAGAATAGGACGACAAGTCTCATAAGGACCACTTCCTAGCTTTTAAAGCTATGGTCGATGAAGTTGACCGTATATTACCTCTGACGACGGATATCAATGAAGCGAAGGCTCAACATGAGCAGCTTCATATGATGGCATATCTTGCCTCTCTTCGTCCTGATGCAGACTCAGCTCGCTCTCAGATCATTGTTGGAGCTGAGGTTCCATCTCTAATGGAAGCTCATTTTCGTATCATACAGGTTGCAAAGGTCGTCGAGACCTCTCCAAGCGATGCTCCTGTTGATCGATCTGCTCTTGGTGCCGCTCGTACTGGATTTCGTGGTAGTCGTGGTGGACGACGTGGTAACTGAAATGGTGGACGAGGCATTGGCAGTCGTGATGGAGGTCGACTGTGCACATGCTTCAACTGTGGTCTACATGATCATTTCCAGTGGCAATGTACTAAAGCTCCTGTCGTCAACATTACCTCTCAATATGTGATAGGCCATAGCAAGGTTACAGGAATTCACCATATGGGTAGCTAACCGCGTACGTGGTTTCCACATACCAGTGAGATAAAATGATTGACATATTATATGAGAGCTTTGAGGCACTTAACACTCAAAAAGAAGAAAAAGAAAGGTTCACTTCTCGTATAAGATCTCAACAATCTCAACGTTCTACCATTACTGAATGAAGACTGCAATTAGCAAGGATAAAGGAAAAAAAAGAAAAAGGAAAAAAGATGTAGTTCTCTTTGTTAATTTCAATAAAAACTTAAGAGGCGGTAACTTGTTACTTCTTTTTGAAAAAAGTATTGCTAAGAAGTTTGCAAATAATGTACTTATTCGATTTTAATTTATATTATATTGCACATGCGCCCCTAAAAAATTGTTCCACGTCCTGGTTCAATACACCATGTTTCGGACGATAGTACCGCGTCCCGGTTCAATGTACCGCGTTTCGGACGATAGTACCGCATTCCGGATAAGCATTCCGAAGTAGCCTAGGCATACCGTGCATTAGGACTCCTAGCGTACCATGTACCCGTTCTTGTTCAGTGTACGGGAGCATTCCAGGTGATCTTAAGGAAGACCCACAAGTGCCGTTGTAAAGATCTAATGATCGTGTAAAAGGAAAAAAGAATAAATAACAAGAAACAAAAGAACTTCCTATACAGAAACTATCCTTCAAAATCACACAAACCAAAAGTTCATTATCATTACTTCATACCTACCCTAGGTTTCTCTAACGATTGAGTAGGACACCATCCTAAGACTTTAGGGGGAAAACATACAAAAATAAGGAAACCCTGTCACACATCAGAAATGAAGACCTAGCCAACCTGACTTTCTCCAAGCAGATATTCCCACTGCGAAGAAGTAATGCGATCAACTCACTATGGAATATGAGTACTTGAATATTGAATATGAAACAAGGTTCGCAGTATCGGTATCGGAATCGGTATTGGACCCTTCCTATGAGTATCGATATCGGTGGTTTTGGATCGGTGTATTGAATTTTTTAGTATCGAAAAACAAATATTAATTAATAAATTATTAAACTTTTAGGAAAAATATTTATAGTTGTAGGCATGCTTTTAATTATTTTTGGTATTTTTTTTATACTAATTTTGGAATTGAATGAAATAGTAGTCAGCTTTGCCGACCGGATTACCTGTGATATATACGTTTCTTCTTTTTACATGTTTTTACAACCTTAAGCTTTTACACCATTGTTGATCGGCCTTTTTCATTCATATTTCTTTGTCGAATTAACCGGAAAAGATTTCCCCTATGTCAGTATCGGTATCGTTCGGTACCGAATCGGAACATGCCAAACCGTATCGGCTGATACAACAAACTATATGATATGAACATCCTCAACAAACTCCTAGCCTCAATCATCCATGAAATTATTGTTCTCTTATATGAATTCTCAAAACTAAGACTTTTACCTCAAGACAATTCCACTAAAAGTTTAAAATCTGACACTTCCTTCTTATTGTTACTAAAGGCATTAATGCTCAAGACTCGAGTAAGACAAATTCCCAAAATTATGAAATGCAAGTTAATTGACCAACTTGTACAATATCTAGCACTTTATCAATGTCACTAAGAACATTGATGCACACTTCAAGGCATTTTTTGAGAAAAAAAACCCCCTAAAGCGAACTACAAAGGCTTTTGGCCAGAGGCTGGGCCTAAAAACGTCCTTATCAATGTCATTAAAAACGTTGATGATGCACAGTTCATGGCATTTTGGAGAAAAATGACCCCTAGTCAAGCTAGAAAGGTGTTTGAGCAGAGCCTGAAGGTGTTTGCCTCAAACCTCATGTAACTTTCAATACAGAAACATTTATTGAAAAAACAAAATGGGGTAGGTAAAAGTTGTAGGATAATTGAGAATTATATAAACTTTGGCATATGCTAAAAGAGAAATATTTTAGGGATAATTGTTGATAAAACCTTCAAAGAGACTGTTATCGAGGTAAACAGATTAGTGATTTAGGAGTTAAGATAGGTAAATCTAAACAAAGATTGTATTAAGAAAAGAGGTGGCTAAATGTTGGTGTTTATATACCCCCCACAAATTTTGGGAACATAGGTATGGGTTAATTTGAGGAATTACACGAGGAAAGTTATATACTGGAAAAGATTCAAATGGTCATGATGGAGAAGATTCTAAAAAGAAATGAAACTGTCACCATAACGGAGAAACACAATGGTAAGGAACTGCATAACTAATCGACACCTAATTAATGAAGTATTGAGGAAGTGCAATATTGTTGGGCTCCAGACATGAAAATGTAACTGAAATACTAAATGTTGAAAGTAACAGAGTGAAATTCCAGTCTCAAAGGTTGAACAAATCTAGTAGATCCAAATAACATATAAATCCTAGCAATTAATCCAAAATAACCCTAAAACACATTTAACGACCGGAATTCCGGTCCTTTATTTCCAACATTAAATTAGTTGCGGAAACAAGAGAATGTGACTGCGACTATCATGAGCACTATGTAGAACATCTAACTTCCAATTTGGCAGGGAGGACTTAGTGTGAGCCAACCCCAAATATGAATCCATAACACCATTAAAAAGAATAAAAAGGATTTGATAATAGAACAAAACCCAGAAAACTTAACAGCAGACCAGAAATAACTCAACCAACCCAAAATATTAATTTTGAGGAACATTCTATTAAAAGTCCCTACCACTACACCAAAACCCTAGAGTGCTAGTTAGGTTGAGGGTTATATATTTATATTATTGTAACACATTCCAATTAAGCACTATATATATTTATATTATTGTAATACATTCCAATTAAGCACTATGTACCTAAAAAAATCCTCCATTTAGAAAAGGAGAATAGTCTTTCTCCTATAATTTATATACTAAAAAAACCACTTCTCAATTTAAAATTGGTACTAATTTCCTGATCAATTACGCCTAATTCGATCCAATCAAAAATGGATAAAAATATTATCCATAATCCATATTCTACTACGAATTTTTTTTATCTTGAATCCGTCGGTCGTACTTATCCTTAAAAAAAAAAGAAATTCCTATTTTTATTGGATCCAGTTTAGATTATCCTACTCGATTGTATCTCAAAATAGACAAAGCTTAAAAATTTCCCTTTTCTTTTGAAAATAGGAAAAAATAGATTTTCGGTCACAGGCTGCAAAATTAGGGTAAAATTATAATAATTAACCATTTACTTTACTTTGAATTAGGAAACCTAATTTATTTATGACTAAATCCATTATTTTCAATAATAAATGATTTTCAATTTCAATTATAACAACATATATGTGTATATGTAAACCCCAAACCCAGAACATAAATTGTTATTACCCAGATCAGATACCGAGCTGGGTCTCACTCTCAATTAAGCACTATATATATTTATATTATTGTAATACATTCCAATTAAGCACTATGTACCTAAAAAAATCCTCCATTTAGAAAAGGAGAAGAGTCTTTCTCCTATAATTTATATACTAAAAAAATCACTTCTCAATTTAAAATTAGTACTAATTTCCTGATCAATTTGTATCGATCCACTAGGAGCCCCCCAAAAATTCTAATTTTCAGGGCCGGGCCTGGGCATGGCGACCACCTAGGGCCCAAAGCTAATAGGGGCCCCCATGCATACATATATATATATATATATATATATATATATATATATATATATATATATAAGAAAAAAATTAATATATATATAACTTTATGGAAAAGAAATTACATAAATCATATATATAACATGAATCAAATATATTAAGAAGTCAAAGAAGATACAGCTTATCAAGGGCACAAAATAAAAACTAAATTACATGTAAACTGAAAGTATCATAACTAGTAATTACAAATTGATATTTTATATATTAGTTACTTGGAAAAGATAAATACAACCCACAATTTTGATTAAAAAATAGGAAAATTAATCTATAATTAAATGTATTCATATTTAACAAGTAAATAGTCGTTATAAGTAATTATGTTAAGCATTTTTTGCTAGCAAGTAAACGAAACATGAAGATAAGAAAAAGTAAATATTAAGATAGAATAGAATCTGTATCTATTAGGAAAAAAATATTTATTTATAGAAAATAATTCAATTTCCATTATCAGTTGATCTCTTCCAACTCTTCTTTACAACTCCATATTCTCTAAACATATTTGTCGGTTTGTTCTAAACATATTTAGTTTATATATTTCATAATTTATTTATTTTATCTAGTCATTAAGCATAATAGAATTTATGCTTCATGTCTATGTAGTATTATGTGTTTTTTTGAAAAAGAAAAACATTAGTTCAACAAAATCAATCCAGATTCTACCTTTTTTTGTTTACTATTTATATTTTATTACTTTTTTGTGTATATATTACTTATCTTCTACCATATAATGCGGCTTGGAAACGGCTCAAAAGTGAGCCGTCCAAGCCATTTGTAAATCCTCAACCTAATTTCTTTTTTAATTCTTTTAAATTTCACGTGTACACATCCTTCACCCTCACGTAAAAATTTCTAAAATTCTATCTACTTTAAATTCCTATATAATTTAAACTATTTTAATATATTTAAACCAACTAAATAATATTATCTAAAATTCTATCTATTTTAAATTTCTATATAATTTTAAACTATTTTAATATATTTAAATCAATTAAATAATATTATCTAAATATATATCCTAAATTCTAAAAATATATCTATAACAATTTTTAATTAAAATTATATTTAAATTATTTTAATATAATTCAAATTTCTATCTAATTATTTAATTATATCAAGGAAAAAATTATTTTTACGTGCATCGCACGTGAATATCACTAGTAAAATAATAAAGTGGGTATGAAAAAGGTCAAAAAAGAAGAAGGATATAACAATTGGTTCATTATAAAGAAGAGGTCCTTGATAGATTTATTACTAATAGAGGTGTAAGTTCAAAGTAACAATTTTCAGAAAAAGTAGTTGATGAACAAGGTGAAATAAGTCATGTGGAAGAATTAGATATAATGGTACTGATAATATTGATGAGAATACGAATAATAACAATATAAATCATGATTCATCTTGATGGTATTAATAAAAATTCGGGTAATGGAGAAATAAAACGAAATATTTGACATTTATGATCCAAGAACATGATCCCAAACTTTGTCATTTGAAAATTAAAAATATTCTTTAATTCAATACTTCTAAAAATGAAAAAATATTATGATCCAAGAACATGGACCCAAACTTTGTCATTTGAAAATTAAAAATATTCTTCAATTCAATACTTCTTGAGAATGAAAAAATTATAAGGGCCCAAATTTTGTAACCGTCCAGGACCTCAAAAATTCCAGAGCCGGCCCTACTAATTTTGACGTCAAACAACCATAAGACCACAGAACTCAACCAGAGAACAAATTATATAGTGAAACATAAAAAGAAAAAAAAATCGACGATATGGATTTGTATCATTCGAAGCAGTTAGTTGTACCTATAGAGCTCTTCGAAGCTCAGACCGCTGGAGTTGTGGTTGTAGATCTCGTGGATGGCGTGCTCGATGATCTTCCACGTCTTCTCCGCGTATTTGGGGTCGATCTCCACCCTATGCTTGAACGCCTCGATCTTGAAGTTCCTCTTCTTCGGCGCGCTCATCCTTCCTCTCTCTCTCCGACCGGTTAGGAACGAAGGATAAGGAAGAAACCCTAGATTTTCTCCGACAGTGAGATGGAAAATTGGGGTTTGGGTTTCTTCTTCGTTCTCTTCCTCTCTTCTTATATATGATTCTGTCGTAACCAAGGATGGAATGATGATGGGATGGGGTAGTACTTATGGGCCCACACAAATTATAAATATAAATACAGAAAATATACTGTAACAAAATAAATTTATATTAAATTTATGCAAACGAAACAAGTTTGCAAAAATTTTAAAAAAGAAGAATTCGTCAACAGTGTTGGCGGAAAACACAACTACTGTACATGTACGCAGCAAAAAAATAAAAATAAAATTAATATGGGCCCCACGGTCAATTTCCGCCAACTGAGTTGGCTGAAATTTGGGGGGGGCACAGTTTATTTTATTGATTTTGTTTTGTTTGTTTAGTTTGGTTTGTTTTGTTGGTTTATTTTAATTAGTTGTGTTTTTTTTTTTTTTTTGTAATTAGATTTAAGAAAATTTATTTTAACGAAATAAAATTAAAATTAATTAATTGGAAAGAAATATTTAGAAATATTTTTTCGAAAATTTGTTTCCAAAGCATCAAATTTTGTAAGCATGAAAGTTTAAAAAATTACGAAAAAAATATCAATATCAATTGGACGTTTATATTTATAAATATTATATTTTTATCGTTAATTTTTTTGTCGTTAACAGACGTTAGAAAAATAATAATAATAATAATAAAAATTTGCCGTAAGAATATTACGTCTGCCGTCGAGCAGACTTCGAGCGGCCATAACTACTTGTTTTGAAATCGTTTTTCGTTAAATAATAAGTCGATTTGTATGTTTTCGACGAGAGTTACACAAATCGTGTAGAAAAAAAAATTATCCGAAGCAAGACGCACATGTTACAGATAAAAATATAAAATTTAAAACTTTAAAGTATCATAACTTTTGACTGAGAGATCGAAACAACCTCCAGTTTGTGCCAAAATGACCGTATCGAAAAGTACTATGGGATAAACCGTTTCATCGTTTTACGGACTTTGAAAATTTTCAGAATCGCAAAAAAATGATGTTTCGACCTCCAAATTTTACTTTCGGTCTTTTTTTCGAATATTTAAAATTTACTGTAGCGAAATTAATTTATATTGGGTGTGGGGGCCGTAAAACGATAAAAAGATAACTAAATAACTACCTAAATATCTTGTGATTCTGAAAATTTATATTGGGTCTTTTTTAATTTATTTAAATGATTATATATATGTGCAAAATAATTTTGCTTCGAAGATAAATTACAAAAGTTATTTAGTTATCTTGCAATTAAAAATATATTGAAAAAATTTGGAGAATCCAATACAAAATAAATTTAAAAAGACCTAAATATCTTGCAATTAAAAAAGACCCAATATAAAAAGATAAAAAAGACCCAATATAAAATAAATTAAAAAAGTTATTTAGTTATCTTTCCAATTAATTAATTTTAATTTTATTTCATTAAAATAAATTTTCTTAAATCTAATTATAAAACAAAACTAAATAAATAAAATAAAAACATAACTAATTAAAATAAACCAACAAAACAAACCAATCAAACCAAACTAAACAAACAAACCAAACCAAACAAAACCAATAAAATTAACCGTGGGCCCCACGGCCAATTTCCGCCAACTGAGTTGGCTGAAATTGGCCCCCCCCCACCAATTTCAGCCAACTCAGTTGGCGGAAATTGGCCGTGGGGCCGACATTAATTTTTTTAATTTTTTTGCTGCGTACGTGTACAGCAGTTGTGTTTTTCGCCAACACTGTTGGCGGACTCTGCCTTTTTTCAAAATTTTGCAAACGTGTTTCGTTTGCATGAATTTAATATAAATTTATTTTGCTACAGTAAATTTTCTGATATAAATAAGAAAAGTGGATAAGAGAAAAAATTTGGCATTGTTGTATCAATAGGCTGTTGATAAGGGCACTACACAATTTACTAAAGGCTAGTCCATTAATTTTTTTTTCAAAAATTACAAGTTTGTCACTCCTCAAAGTTACTTAGGGCTAGCCTATTGAAAATTTTCCAAAAATTACTAGTTTGCCACTCCTCAAAGTTACTTAGGGCTAGCCCACACCAACCTATATAAGTAAAATTTATTTCTCTTCTTTGTTTTTCACCCTCACATGAAGAACTCTCTCATTCTCGAAGTCTAAAAATCTAAACCTAACTTTAGAATTTGATGGTTGTGGTCCCAAGTGGAAGAAAATTCTGATTTGGTGATTGTCCAACGAATATTCTTCCGGTATGTCTTCGACAACATACGATGAATAAGTTTTACGATTGTCACAAAAATATTTAGTTTTATTTTACTATTGTAGGAGCGATGCATGAAATTATCTTCGATGAAGATGTCGGATCATGCAATCCATTAAATATGCACTCTGATCCTTCCGAAGAACATGTCGGTTATTTCGAAGCACGTACGGTACGTAAAATGACAACCCTATTTTGACAGTCATCATGTAAGGACTGTATAAAATTCGACAGTCCTATATAACTATAGGACTGTCAATAATTCGACAGTCCTATATAAATATAGGACAGTCATAATTTTGACAGTCCTATATACTAAGTGGACTGTCAAAACAGTGACAGTCCTGAATCTTAAAGACTGTAAAAAAAATTACATTCTACTCAATACATTAGTCTATAAATATTATGACAGTCCAAATTTAAACTACCAAATATTTGAAGTTATTAATTTTTAGATTATTTTATATTGGAAACATGACCAACCTCGTACAGATGTTGTGGTACATCCTGCTATTGGGGTTGATGTGGAGAAGGTATTCTCAACGGATATTCAATTTGCATCCCAGGAAGAAGCATTAGATTGGTGCAGAGAAGTTGGAAGACGATATAACATAGTCATTGTCATTGCAAGATCGATCAGATCTCGGCCGAGCCGAAAATATGTAGAGCTGGGCTGCGAATGAGGAGGTGTGTTCAGGCACCATCATAAAAAAAGGGGTGTTGTTGAAAAAATAATCCCCAAGAAAAACGTTGGGACGAGAAAATATGGTTGTCCATTTAAGGTGTTGATTGTAAAAGTAGAAGATGTGAAGTGGATAATCGAAGTTAAGAATGGAATACACAATCATCCTATTCCAGAGACACTTACGGGTCATGCCTACGTGGCACGGTTGAAGGAGGATGAGAGAAAGTTGGTTAAAGAACTGTTCCTTTCCGGAGTTGCACCCAAATAAATTTATTCTGACGTGCGACAAAAAGAAGATGGGAACAAGTCAACCATGAGGACGATCTATAATAGTTTGGCGAGAGCGAAATGTAATAGTATGAAAGGAAGAATGGCGATGTAGCAAGTATTGAAGTTGCTTGGGGAGCATCACTACGTGGATTACCATAGAAGACATCCACAAAATGATGAACTTCTTTCATTTTTTGGGCTCATCCTGATTGTACACACTTGGCTCGGTCTTTCGCAGACGTATTGGCCCTTGATTGTACATATAAGACCAACAAGTTCAAGATGCCTCTTTTTCACATTGTTGGGTTTACGTATACGGGAAAAATATTTTCAGTCGCTTTTTGTTTTATGAAGAGTGAGAAAATATAGGATTACACTTGGGCGTTGAGGAAACTACAATCCCTTTACACAGGATACAAAGAGCCCTTTGTTTTTGTTACCGACAAAGAATATGCGCTGATAAATGCTATAGATATTGTATTTCCTTATGTGCATAGACTACTATGTACTTGGCATATAAATCAAAATATCCAAGCTCAATACAAGAGAAAATTTTAAAATGTGGACGATAAAATCGAAATGTTTCGCTTCGAAGAATTCTACAGTAATTAGAGTCTTGTATGGCGAACAAGTACTACAGACAGCTACGACACAGCATGGTACATGTTCAAATAAAAGTGGGAGACGAGTAACCCGACATGCATATCTTATATCAAAGATACTTGGCTAGAACCACATAAAGAATAATTCGTCTTAGCATGGACGAACATGGTGAAGCATTATGGCACAATCACTACGAACCGGGTCGAAGGATCACACTCAAGTTTAAAAAGATATCTACGGTCATCAGTCGGTAATTTTGTCTCCGTTTGGCAATCGATTCATTTGATGATTATTTCCACGGTGAACGAGATTGTAGCATCATTTGAGATGAGCCTCAATATTGTAAAGCATGAATACAAGCATGAACACCTCTTGGATGGTTTAATCCATGTAGTATCTTACAAGGCCTTGGGCTTATTGTTTGAGAAGATTGGTAGGTCGAAGTTGGTTGGTTATGATCCCGAGGTTTGCGGTTGTTCATATCGACATTCACTCGGCCTTCCTTGTGCACATAAGATTAACGAATATCATCGTCAATCTATACCTATTCTAATAGATATTGTTGATCAATGTTGGAGATAGCTGTCGATCATGCCGATGGTGGAAGTTTACGATAATTTCTTTTCTTTGCCACAAGTGAAACTCCTGCACGCAAGGTGGTGTGTCGCATCGGAATTAGAGAGAAGATCTATTGAGGTTAAAATCCAAGAAATTGTAGTCCCGGCAATAACTCGATTGCAAGAGCTATATGTTGTTCGAACTCCTAAGGGAAAACCACACTCAAGAATGAGTAGAGCAAAAAAAAAGGAGATAGAGTCAACTAAAAGAGATTCATCCTTATTTGAACATATTGAACGCAATTTAGAGAAAGTTGAGTCAAAGTCGGTTATCAAAAGTGTGGTATTTTCGCAGAAAAAGAGTAAGCTTACTATTCGAAGGGGGAAGAAATAGAAACGAACGATGTAGTCATGACGGAGGGTTTAGATAACTTCTCTAATTCATATAGTCTATACATTAAAAATTTCCTACCTGAGATACGGGATTTTATTTGGTCTATTGTTGATGTTCCTAAGGATGGCCATTATGGATATCATGCACTCGCAAGACATCTTGGCTATTCAGTTAAAGCAGGATGGAGACAAGTTAGGGAAAAGCTGTACGAGGAGTTGGAGTCTCGTCTACCCTTCTATAGGCAGATACTCGGTGAAGAAATTATTGAAGATTTGTTGGCAAGCATACCTTGTACGGAAACAGTTACCGGACCATACCATTACATAGATGTCCCGCCTGCTGCATACGTATTCTCTAATAGGTATAAGATACCTATTGTAATTATCCCACAAGGCATTAACAATAGTTTCTTTCCAATGTGCGCTCCCCCAACCGAACACAGACTATCCAATATATGTTCGATAGGGCTTGTCGGACAACACTTTGTCATCCCAAGGTTGATCGGTCATTCTCCTATTCCTCCACCTTCTACGCTTTGGTATAAACACGCACTGGAGGAAGCAATCGCATAGACGACACCCTACACGGATGCAATTGCTGGCTATAAGAATATGATGAAGATGGAGGATCCCAAAATCTTACCGAAGGACTACTTTGATATTCTAATCGATTGATACATCTTATACTTCTGTATCATTTTGTATGTTGTGCAATGAGCCATGTATGTTGAACTGTATATTGAACTGTATGTTGTGCAATGAAAGAAATATAACTAGAACTGTATATTGAACTGTATGTTGTGCAATGAGTCATGTATGTTGTGCAATGAGTCATGTATGTTAAACTTTGGTATCTTTTCCAACATTTATATAGATAGTTTTAACCCACTCTCTGTATAAAAGTAGGTCTGTCAAAATCTGGACAGTCCCACAAGCAAACATGACTGTAAAAATTTTGACAGTCCTAGTTTTAACCCACTGTCTGCACATATAAAAATAGGACTGTCAAATTTTTGACAGTGCAACAGTATACCAGGACTGTCAAAATTTTGACAATCATAGTTTAAACCCACTGTCTGCACATTTATATATAAAAGTAGGACTGTCAAAATTTTGACACTCCCACAAGCTATGTGGACTGTAAAAATTTTGACAGTCCTAATTTTAACCCATTGAAAATTTTATATAAAACTAGGACTGTCAGGATTTTGACAGTCCCATAAGCTATGAGGACTGTCAAAATTTTGACAGTCCTAGTTTAAACCCAATGTCTACACATTTATATATAAAAGTAGGACTGTGAAAATTTTGACAGTCCCACAAGCTATGTAGACTGTCAAAATTTTGACAGTCCTAATTTTAACCCACTGGAAATTTTATATAAAACTAGGACTGTCAGGATTTTGACAGTCCCATAAGCTATGAGGACTGTCAAAATTTTGACAGTCCTAGTTTAAACCCACTGTCTGCATATTTATATATAAAAGTAGGACTGCCAAAATTTTGACAGTCCCACAAGCTATGTGGACTGTCAAAATTCTGACAGTCCTAATTTTAACCCACTGGAAATTTTATATAAAACTAGGACTGTCAGGATTTTGACAGTCCCACAAGCTATGAGGACTGTCAAAATTTTGACAGTCATAGTTTAAACCCACTGTCTGCGTATTTATATATAAAAGTAGGACTGCCAAAATTTTGACAGTCCCACAAGCTATGTGGACTGTCAAAATTCTGACAGTCCTAATTTTAACCCACTGAAAATTTTATATAAAACTAGGACTGTCAGGATTTTGACAGTCCCACAAGCTATGAGGACTGTCAAAATTTTGACAGTCCTAGTTTAAACCCACTGTCTGCACATTTATATATAAAAGTAGGACTGTCAAAATTTTGACAGTCCCACAAGCTATGTGGACTGTCAAAATTTTGACAGTCCTAATTTTAACCTACTGGAAATTTTATATAAAACTAGGACCGTCAGGATTTTGACAGTCCCACAAGCTATGAGGACTGTCAAAATTTTGACAGTCCTAGTTTAAACCCACTGTCTGCATATTTATATATAAAAGTAGGACTGTCAAAATTTTGACAGTCCCACAAGCTATATGGACTGTCAAAATTTTGACAGTCCTAATTTTAACCCACTGGAAATTTTTTATAAAACTAGGACTGTCAGGATTTTGACAGTCCCACAAGCTATGAGGACTGTCAAAATTTTGACAGTCCTAGTTTAAACCCATTGTCTGCACATATATATATAAAAGTAGGACTGTCAACAAGCTATGTGGACTGTCAAAATTTTGACAGTCCTAATTTTAACCCACTGGAAATTTTATATAAAACTAGGACTATCAGGATTTTGACAGTCCCACAAGCTATGAGGACTGTCAAAATTTTGACAGTCCTAGTTTAAACCCACTGTCTGCATATTTATATATAAAAGTAGGACTGCCAAAATTTTGACAGTCCCACAAGCTATGTGGACTGTCAAAATTTTGACAGTCCTAATTTTAACCTACTGGATATTTTATATAAAACTAGGACTGTCAGGATTTTGACAGTCCCACAAGCTATGAGGACTGTCAAAATTTTGACAGTCCTAATTTTAACCCACTGTCTCTGGCAATTTTTATATAGAACTAGGACTGTCAGGATTTTAACAATTCTGATAACTATCAGGACTGTCCAGAATTTGACAGTCCTAGTTTTTAGCCACTGACTCTGCACATTTATACATAAAAGTAGCTGTCTCGAAACATAAATAACCAACAACTGTATGAAAGTATTATATGTCTCAAAACACAAATTGTAGCAAATAACCAACACAAATTGTAGCAAAGTTTTCAAACAAAACAAATTGTAGCAAATAACCAACACATTTATACATAAAACTAGCTGTCTCGAAACATAACTAATCAAAATATTTCAACAAAACATAACCACTCAAAGTTTTCAAACTTAAAAGTATTACATGTCTCAAAACACAAATTGTATCAAAGTTTTACATGTCTTGAAACATGGCCTAAACTTCATGCCGCCTCTTTGTATGTTGCTCTCTATTTTCCAAGAAAGGGAAATCTTCAGTATTGTCGATTTGTTGTAGCTCGTCATTGATTTCCATATAATTCGTACCCTGGCAACTTACGAGGCTTCTTCCCAACTTCTTCACTTTTCTAGCCTTTTCATGACAATTAAAAAAAAATTGTTAGGTTATAAACATTTACATATATCAAACTGAAAGTGAAGAAGTTGCCTCACCATCTTGACCAATGCAGTATACAAGGCAGATTTGGCGGGGATATCTGATGGTACACGCACAATATCGCCTCCGCGTTTGAATAACGTAGGTAGTCTGTCACGACCCGCACCCGGTTATTCGGGCACGAGTGCGTGGGCACGTCCAGCCTACGCCGCAGTATCGGCGGTAGTACGCTGTCTAGGTCATTTTCTGGGATCAATAATTATCTATCTCATCCACAATAATGAACATGTAAGAATAATCACAGGAAATAGGAATGCTAAGATTTCATAATATTTAATCTGTGACAACCAAATCCACAGTTAATACAGCCAGAAGATAAATCGGGGACAAACCCGAGTATATGCTGAAAGAAAATAAAATAATAACTAACTGGCTACTCCTCCTCAAAGGTAGTCTCCTGAGTGGGAACCGGCTCCTCATATGGGTCACCTGCTAACTCATAGTGGCCATAATAGGTAGGGGCAAGGTCCTCATCATCGCCTAAAACAACGAATCCAGTCAGGAAAGGAGCAAAGTACACAATGCACAACAAGATTAAACTAAATATTTATGACAATTAGATTGAGTATCATATTGAAAATATGTATAAAAGAACAACAGTATCTCAGAGTTAATGCTATAAACAGGAATATGAGAAAACAGGGATAAATAAGACAAGAAATGAAACTACAACAGTCAGCAAGAACTATAACAAGACCAGGAGCTATCTGTGTGAACTTGTGTTTATTTTAGAATACATAGTTGGCATGTAGGGGTTTATAAGGCTAATTCGGCCGTCATAGACGGCTATTAAACAATGAATAATCGAGATCCGGCTGAAGGTACAGTCGTGCACCAACAGCTATTAAACATGATGGGGGGAAGGGTAAACTACATGCCTTCTAGTATTCTCCTACCCGACATGAAAAGCAAGACATAAAATACAGTATCCAAGACATAAAATCCAGTATTCTAACACTACGTATAATCATCAAGGGTACTAGTAGAGCAGGGAATTAATTATCATAATATAAAGATTAACTTGAAGTGCAGGTACTTGCCTGTTGTTTGGATCCAGTTATGATTGTATCTCGGGAAATTTCTAGAAATGAGTCCAGATGCTGAAATAAACATTACCATCATGCTCAGAAGATATCAAATAGCTAGAAATGCCTGTCCTTGGGTCCAATTTGGAGACAAGGGCAGAAACGGCAGTTTCGGGTCAAAACGGGGTCCGCCGGTGGGCCCGTTTTGCACCGAAAAACGTGCCCAGGTCAACGGTCTCCAAATTCACCAAACTTAGTGTCAACAGGTCAGGAACGCTGATACGAACCCAACGAAACTTCCAGATTTGGATTCCGATGAGCCGATCACAAAATCGCCCGTCGAGCGGGGGCCTGTGGGGCCCACGACACGCGATTTCGTCAACGTTCTCAGAATCGAACCAAACTTGACCCACAGGACCAGCGTATCGCTACGAGTCCGATGGCGCAAGTTTCATCTCGATCCGACGAGTGTACAAGAAGTTAGGGCAAAATACAGAAAAGTCGGATACGGGGCGATGTCCGCGGATACGCGTTGATTTCGGTGTGCACGCACACCCGAATCAGCTTCCGCAAAATCTCACACGTCCGTATCGACGGTGCGCACGTATCTGTGAGGATCGCACGCGACCAAATTGTCCCGTTTGGCGGGGCGTACTCAGTTCCGGGGTAAAATAGGGTCTGGTTTTTTCTATTTTTGGATCACGGTGTGCGATCACCACAGGACGCGATGCCCCGAGCGGTTTGTCCGGAAACTGAGAGGGTCATACAGGCTTCGCAACGCAATTTGCGGAATCGAAAACGGAGCTACGAGCAAAAAGTTACAAGTATCTGAAGGGGATCCGAAAAACCGGGGTCGATCGTGTCCGACACGTGTCCGACACGGTCGGACACAGGAAATCGAATTAGGGTTAGGGTTTAGGGATTCCTGCGAGGGGCGGCGCTGTGGCGGCCGGGCTGAGGCGGAGGGGGCCAGGGACGGCACGGCGAGGCGGAGGCCGGGCTCGCGGCGGCGCTGGAGGCGGCGCGGCGGCACTGCCCTAGCCGCTGCTGCTGCTGTCGAGCGGTGACCGGGGACGGCGGAGCGGGGCGCCGGAGGGGAGAAGAGAGGAGGGAGGAAGAGGCTGGCCGCGGTGGAGGGGTGCTGCGGGCGGTGGTCGACGGAGGGCGGAGACCGGGCAGCACGGCGGGGCGGAGGCGAGTGCAGCGGCGGAGCGGAGGCGAGTGGGTCGAGGGGGCGGCCGGGGTCGGGGCTTTATAGGGAAGAGGGGAGCTGGGTCGGCCGGGGATGGCGGAGGCGAGGGCGGGGAAGGCGGAGCGGAGCGAGGACGTGGGGCTGGCGCGGGCGGAGCGGGCCGGAGGCGGCGGCTCCGCCGCGAGACGCGGTACGGGGGGAAAAACGTGGTCAGCGGGTTGCGGGTCGCGGTCGGGCGGGTCTGGCGGATCCGACCCGACCCGCGAGGGGGCTGGGCCGGGCTCGGGCCCAATGGGCCGGGCCGGGCTGCTGGGCTGGAAATAATAATAATAATAATAATAATAATAATAATAATAATAAAAAATTAAGTAATTAAAAAAATAGTTTTGAGGCATTTAAAAATAGGTCTGAGGCCCAAAAAAATCCAGAAAAATTATCCTAAGTCCAGTTTTTCATTTTACACCAAAAAATGTTATTTCCATGATATTTTAATATTATTTATTAACAATTAAAAATTATTTAATAATTAAGAACCTTGATTTTAATTACAAAAAATTCCCAAAAAATTCCAGAAAATTACGAAAAATCCAATTTTAATATTTTTTGAAAAATCAGGGGCTTTACAATCTACCCAACTTATAAAATTTCGTCCTCGAAATTTAAAATTAAGCCATACTCTATTAATCCTTCATGTACATCAATCGTAATCTCCTTGCAAAAATTTAAATCCTAATCATGTCCACTGCAATCACTTCATGATTAAGGTGACTACTTGTTCCAATCAAAATTTTAACCTATGGTTATTATTTCTTACTTCCTCCAATTACCCACAGGTAAATTTTAGACTAATCCATATAGCATTTTCAAGATTTGCACATGACTTTGCCTCTAATTATCATAAATTCCTCTAGAAGTGATTCGAGTCCAACAGTATTCCTATTCACAATTGTATGCTTCAACTCTTTAAATTCCATTCACATTCTCAATATTCTAACTAGGTAGTCCAACCCTCAAATTTTTAATTCTTAAATCAAGTCATCAAATTGAAAAATAATTTAAATGTAGTTCACCGATGTTCAAGTCTGAAATTCTATCCTCTAAATTCAAATTGATGATTTTACTTTCATTATTCAAAATTTAAATCATGTATCCAAGATACAACTTATTGTGTCCTTGATATCAATTCATTAATCATTTTAGTCACTCCTCTAAATTTTTAAAATTATAATGGCTTGCTTCTTCCAATGTAACCTTACTCGGTCACGATCCAAAGGACATTCCTCTCGAGTTGACAAATGCATTGCTACCCAACTTAGAGTTTACCCATTCATCACAAAAGACTATATACCTTAAGAAAATATTCCTTAATATGTTTACCTACGTCATTCAATCCTCGAACTTCAACGCCGATCATGTCACATATGATATGTCCTCAATTACGAAAGTTTAATCCTCAAGTATGTGATCGGCCTATGTGGCATATCTAGTACTATCTATGTACTAACTTATACCAGGCACGAGATTTCGTCTTTCCGAAATAAGGGAAGACGAAGATCAATAATAAAGAGTTCAAGGGTGGGGTGATAGAAAAGAAATATCGGGGCCAAGACGTTTTAAAGTAGTCAGGTGGGAATTGTCAAGCGATTGTGGATGGAATCCTATCTTGGAAATTCCTATTCACATGCTCGTATTAATACAGTTATGTAATCGATACGATATGTTCAGGATGTCTAGGACAAGTATACTAGTCAACTATATCTCAATCTACGTAAAGTATTAATTCGAAGGGCGAATCAAGCGCACTATGGTTGATCAGACCGTAATACACTGATTCTGAAATATATCATTGTGGGCCTCCCCAATAATACACTTGTCATGAACAAGCTTGATAAAGAGTAAGCTTGCAAAACTAGGCTATAGAATAGCAGCATAAGTCAAGTACATCAAAATTTAGTGCGCTAGATGATGATGAAAGGAGGTACAAATTATTGAAGTTCACAAAATAACCTACAATAAGCACAATAACAAAAGATTCTATAAGCTCTACAGTTATCAGATATAAAAGTATACCAGGTTATTAGCAAGTTTCAAAATTACTAGGTTGGGACTGAGGTCACGAACCAATAGGCACGAGCTAAACAATACTAGAAAACGGTATCTACGAATCACTTACGCGCATTAGCTGCTCTAAGAGTCTGCACGTTCTCCACGGTCATCGCGTAAGCTTGTCCGTGTTCTTGAGGTGGTGCCCTCTGCTGCGCTGCTGGGGCCTGGCCTGAACTGGAACTTTTGTGCAGTTGTGCGTCTTTGAGCAGAAGGGCAGTCCTTCATTTGATGTGTTGCTGATCCATAATATAGACAGGCACCTAGCCTCTTTCTACAATCCTGCCAAATGTGACCTTATTTTCGACAATAGCCACAAATGGGAGCTTGTTGGTTCTGTCCTTGAGTTGGATTCATCTGTGGTCGCTTTGCAGCTTTTTTCTGTTGTGCTTGGTCTGGTGTTGACCCATACGGCCGCTTCCGGCTGGACTCGATCCTTGTGGTGCACTCCACAGGTCGCGCTGCAGTAAGAACGTCCTCGTCGAAGGTAATTGCATTTGAACTGCTCAGCTTCCGTAACTCCGAGCTAATTCTGTCGATGAGGTTCTCCGCTTGGTTTTGCTGAGTTTCTTGTTTAACCTTCTGATAGGCTTGCATCATTATGTAGAACATACGGAACATCTGCTGTTCGTCCATAGGCGGTCCCGGTGGGAAGGAAGGCATCGGTAGAATAGGCTGCGTCGAGGGTGGAACGCCATCTTGATGGATTATTGAGGCAGACTGACTTGCTTGACTGCCTTGTGATGATTGGCCTTCACCGACTGGTATCACATCGTCTTCTTGGGTAACCACAACGGTTTGTGGTATTTCTGTATGAGCCTCGTTGCTGGCTTGTGGGTCCATTTCCCTGTATCCAAAATAACCAATAAGAGGCGCACAGGAATCAAGGCAAGATGTAAGTTCATATTAGTTCGAATACGATACAAATATCAAAAATGATTCAAGTAGGTGGATGAGATCCTATAAACTAATCCTAGCATTATTGCAGGCCTGTTCGGTCCCTGAGTTAAAACTGAACAATTTAGTCGTTGACCTGCATGGGCCACCACAAAAATGTGTCACGACCCACACCCGGTTATTCGGGCACGAGTGCATGGGCACGTCCAGCCTACGCCGCAGTATCGACGGTAGTACGCTGTCTAGGTCATTTTCTGGGATCAATAATTATCTATCTCATCCACAATAATGAACATGTAAGAATAATCACAGGAAATAGGAATGCTAAGATTTCATAATATTTAATCTGTGACAACCAAATCCACAGTTAATACAGCCAGAAGATAAATCGGGGACAAACCCGAGTATATGCTGAAAGGAAATAAAATAATAACTAACTGGCTACTCCTCCTCAAAGGTAGTCTCCTGAGTGGGAACCGGCTCCTCATATGGGTCACCTGCTAACTCATAGTGGCCATAATAGGTAGTGGCAAGGTCCTCATCATCGCCTAAAACAACGGATCCAGTCAGGAAAGGAGCAAAGTACACAATGCACAACAAGATTAAACTAAATATTTATGACAATTAGATTGAGTATCATATTGAGAATATGTATAAAAGAACAACAGTATCTCAGAGTTAATGCTATAAACAGGAATATGAGAAAACAGGGATAAATAAGACAGAAAATGAAACTACAACAGTCAGCAAGAACTATAACAAGACCAGGAGCTATCTGTGTGAACTTGTATTTATTTTAGAATACATAGTTGGCATGTAGGGGTTTATAAGGCTAATCCGGCCGTCATAGACGGCTATTAAACAATGAATAATCGAGATCCGGCTGAGGGTACAGTCGCGCACCAACAGCTATTAAACATGATAGGGGGAAGGGTAAACTACATGTCTTCTAGTATTCTCCCACCCGACATAAAAAGCAAGACATGAAATACAATATCCAAGACATGAAATCCAGTATTCTAACACTACGTGTAATCGTCAAGGGTACTAGTAGAGCAGGGAATTAATTATCACAATATAAAGATTAACTTAAAGTGCAGGTACTTGCCTGTTGTTTGGATCCAGTTATGATTGTATCTCGGGAAATTTCCAGAAATGAGTCCAGATGCTGAAATAAACATTACCATCATGCTCAGAAGATATCAAATAGCTAGAAACGCCTGTCCTTGGATCCAATTTGGAGACAAGGGCAGAAACGGCAGGTTTGGGTCAAAACGGGGTCCGCCGGTGGGCCCGCTTTGCACCGAAAAATGTGTCCAGGTCAACGGTCTCCAAATTCACCAAACTTAGTGTCAACAGGTCAGAAACACTGATACGAACCCAACGGAACTTCCAGATTTGGATTCTGATGAGCCGATCACAAAATCGCCAGTCGAGTGGGGGCTTGTGGGGCCCACGACACGCGATTTCATCAACGTTCTCAGAATCGAACCAAACTTGACCCACAGGACCAGCGTATCGCTACGAGTCCGATGGCGCAAGTTTTGTCTTGATCCGACGCGTGTACAAGAAGTTAGGATGAAATGCAGAAAAGTCGGATACTGGGCGATGTCCGCGGATACGCGTTAATTCCGGTGTGCACGCACACCCGAATCAGTTTCCGCAAAATCTCACACGTCCGTATCGACGGTGCGCACGTATCTGTGAGGACCGCACGCGACCAAGTCATCCCGTTTGGCGGGGCGTACTCAGTTCCGGGGTGAAACAGGGTCTGGTTTTTCCTGTTTTTGGATCGCGGTGTGCGATCACCACAGGACGCGATGCCCCGAGCGGTTTATCCGGGCACCGAGAGGGTCATACAGGATTCGCAACGCAATTTGCGGAATCAAAAACAGAGCTACGAGCAAAAAGTTACAAGTACCTGAAGGGGACCCAAAAAACTGGGGTCGATCGTGTCCGACACGGTCGGACACAGAAAATCGAATTAGGGTTAGGGTTTGGGGATTCCGGCGAGGGGCGGCGCTGTGGCGGCCGGGCTGAGGCGGAGGGGGCCGGGGACGGCGCGGCGAGGCGGAGGCCGGGCTCGCTGCGGCGTTGGAGGCGGCGCGGCGGCGCTGCCCTAGCCGCTGCTGCTGCTGTCGAGCGGTGACCGGGGACGGCGGAGCGGGGCGCCGGAGGGGAGGAGAGAGGAGGAAGGAAGAGGCTGGCCGCGGTGGAGGGGTGCTGCGGGCGGTGGTCGACGGAGGGCGGAGACCGGGCAGCACGGCGGGGTGGAGGCGAGTGCAGCGGCGGAGCGGAGGCGAGTGGGTCGAGGGGGCGGCCGGGGTCGGGGCTTTATAGGGAAGAGGGGAGCTGGGTCGGCCGGGGATGGCGGAGGCGAGGGCAGGGAAGGCGGAGCGGAGCGAGGACGTGGGGCTGGCGCGGGCGGAGCGGGCCGGAGGCGGCGGCTCCGCCGCGAGACGCGGTACGGGGGGGGGGGGGAAACGTGGTCAGCGGGTTGCGGGTCGCGGTCGGGCGAGTCTGGCGGATCCGACCCGACCCGCGAGGGGGCTGGGCCGGGCTCGGGCCCAATGGGTCGGGCCGGGCTGCTGGGCTGGAAATAATAATAATAATAATAATAATAATAATAATAATAATTAATTAAGTAATTAAAAAAATAGTTTTGAGGCATTTAAAAATAGGTCTGAGGTCCAAAAAAATCCAGAAAAATTACCCTAAGTCCAGTTTTTTATTTTACACCCAAAAATATTATTTCTATGATATTTTAATATTATTTATTAACAATTAAAAATTATTTAATAATTAAGAACCTTGATTTTAATTACAGAAAATTCTCAGAAAATTCCAGAAAATTGCGAAAAATCCAATTTTAATATTTTTTGAAAAGTCAGGGGCTTTACATAGTCTAACACCAACGTAGTAGGTGAGGTAGTCGTCGCTATATTTCGTCATATTTACTGCTGCTTGTCGTTCGGTTTCTCTAATAACGTGATGTTGCCACTCAGTGAAGAAGTCCGAGACCCAGTTAAACGTCGCAGGAATATAGTTTAGCGATTTTGTACCTCACGGAGCAGTTATCATTTTTAATGTGCGCTTCGGGACTATTTATATGTAGCCAAACTGACGGAGCACTCTATCAGGCATATAAGCCTCCTCGATTTCATGACAACTTATCAGACCGTGATATAAAGCGACTGGTTGTAATGGACGACTAGTCTATCGCAAATCACGATATGGAGCCCAAATAATCTATAACGCATAAAATTTAGCATAATATCATTTAGCATAACGTAATTTAGTAAATTATTACCAAACATTAAAAAATTAGGTCTCAATTAACCTCTTCTATCGTCATATCTTTGAGTGCATTCCGTAGGGCGGCCAATGTGTGTGAACGTTTGTTATCTTTCTTAGTTGGCTTCCATCTGCACATTCTAGGAAGGTGCTCATCATACCCTCGGTTAAGTTTAGCCCGCTGCAGGGTTGGAAAGTGCTCGTATATCCATGCCTTCACGTAACCAAGTTAAAAAAATATTAGTCCAAAAATTAACAATAATATTTTTTATTATGTATACAAGTTGACAAAGATATATCTATACATGGAGTAAAGTCTGGCATTCGGATATTGTCTTCGAACCGACGCGGGATGCCGCACCAAGCTCACGGTAAAGGTATGCTAGTATACCGCTTTCTCAAGATATTTCTTCCACCTTGTCTATGTCATCTAAATTCATGAGATATTTGGCATGTATCGACATTCCAGACTTATCCGTAATGCCGACAGCCCCTAAGATGAACTTCATATATCCATGGGCCACATTATCGCTATTATCCACTTCGGGGTCCGGATCAGCGAATGTCTCCTCCAAATATTTTAAAGGAAGTCCATATGACTTCTTGAATTCTCGAAGGGTGGTAAAACTAGCCGCATCAACTCTCAGACACCATGATACATAATTCACGATATGGTCGTAAAAGTTGATGCTCGATTCATCAAAAGTATGATTCATCATGACTCGACCATCAACTCTAAGTCCAATATATGATGGACGTCATCAAGGGTAATCGTCAACTCCCCGTTTGGTAGATGGAAAGTGTTGGTTTCTGGATACCACCGTTCTACAAATGCTGATATGAGTGCATTATCCACCGTCGTATATGAGTAGTTACCCAAATATTGTAAACTGGTAGAAATAATTTTAGCCTTCACATCGTCTCCCAATAATTCAAACCTCCATGTATTACATTTTTTGCCGTGGTTGATCACCGTTAACATACGAGAACTCTCCTGAAAAGTAAATAATTGGATGAACTTATACCTATATATAAAATGTAGTTATCTATAAATAATTGGATGAACTTAGAACTTACAACTATATATAAAATTATCATAACGTAATGTACTTACCGGATTGTTCCATATTTGATATGTAATATGGTTCTCGATCGACGATAACATAGAGCAACCGTTTGGATGAGTCTCGATAGGACTATCTGCATGCTGAGAAGGTCCTAAACCATCAGTTGGAACATTTTTGGACATTTGGTATGTCCTCATCGGAGGAGGAAGAAGAACCATAAGTACTAGGAGTACTAGGAGCACGTCTCTTCGAACGAGTGACAGTCTTCTTCGTCAGTCAACGTTTCCTAACTTCAGGGTGTGCCTCGGGGTCACGGATAGTGAGAGCTGGTTCAATAGTACGCTGAACATTGTGTTCCTTACGCATCGATGTAGTAGGGCATCTTCTTATGATATCTTCATCCTGCCCTTCCGAGGGTCGTGACTATAAGACCAATAATATATATATTTTAACAGACTGTAAAAATTTATTCAGGACTGTAGAAATTTCTACAGTCCTATATGTATACAAGACTGTAGAAATTTCTACAGTCCTAAATTTATACAGGACTGTTGAATTTTGTACAGTCCTTTATACATATAGGACTGTAGAAATTTCTACAGTCCACAATGTATATAGGATTGTAGAAATTTCTATAGTCCCGCATGGTTCTGTTACATACTTTCGACAGATGTCGAACTTGTATGCCCTAAAATCGAGTACGAGTCTCCAAAAAAATGTCGAAACTACATCCGAAACTACATTCAAGACTTGTATGCCCTAATTTTAAGATTGGAAAGATAATTTTTGGAAAAAATTTGAAATATAATAGAAATTATTATAATTTTTGAAAAAAATTCGAAATGTAATAGAACAAGGAGAAGGAAGAATTGTACCTTGATTCTTTCGAGAGTTTGGGAGCCATCGACAAGGGAGAGGAGGAAAAAGTGGAGGAGGAGGGCTCCGACAAGAAAGGGAAGAGGGGGAGGGCTCCAATGGGGGTTTGGGAAGAGAGTTTTATGTTTGGGCTAGTATGAGTAAACTTTTGGGCTAGTATGAGTAAACTTCATTCATTAATGGGCTAGCCCCAAGTAAATTGTGTAGTTCCCTTATCAACAGCCTATCAATAATGCTAAGTTTACTACCAAATACTTACAACCTTCTTATAACCCTCCCCCCTCCCGCGTTATGTGGGCCACATCCGGCCCCACCTCTCCCCCAACGAACAGCTGCCACATGACATTTCTGTTACGTGGCGGCCAACCGGACAGCCACCGGGCCCCACCTCTCCCCCCTCCTCTAATGGACAGTCGCCACGTAGCCGCCACATAGTGGTTGTAAGAAGGTTGTAAGCATTTGGTTGTAGGCATAGCATATTGTATATACTTATTTGTTGTATATACTTATTTGTAACCAACATATATGATTGTGCAAAGTAATTAGGGATATCAAAATCATTTAAGAATTGTGTGCTCTTCTTAATAACATATACTTCAATCTCTTCATCATCTCTTCCTTTTCGCTAATTTTTTTTAATATCCGACATAATTATCTCTGAAATTTATACTACATTATATTATTTATTAGAGTTAATTACCGAAATGGTACATAAAGAATGTAATATTTTCCATTTTGGTGATCGAACTTTTTTTGGCCAAAATGGTACATAAGTTTTGCATTTTGGCTCAATTAATACCTGAAGTAAATTTTGTTGGTATTTTTGGATAAAAATTGATTAAAATGGACATGTGATGGTCACGTGCCTTATTTTTAATGGTTATTTTGCCAAATTTTTGATTTTGGACTACTATTTTTAACTATTTTCATCCAAACAATTTTCTTCGAACACTAATATTCTTCTGAAATAATAGTCCAAAACCCAAAACTTAATAAAAGAACCATTAAAAATAGGGCACATGGCTATCACATGTTTATTTTTATTGATTGTTATCCAAAAATATCAATAAAATTTACTCCAGGCACTAAATGAGCCAAAATGCAAAGTCCATGCACCATTTCGGCCAAAAAAGTTCGATCACCAAAATGACAAACACTACATTCTTCATGTACCATTTCGACAATTAACTCTATTTATTAGTATGCTCTATGACGAATGCTACACGATTCTTAATCGTTGTTGAAAAAAGAATAAACTAATTTATTTTCCTCTATCTTACTAACAGAAAAAAAATAGCCATCACGAAATGATTATATCCTTCGAGATCACAATCCACCATAACGACGAAATATTTTTTTCTCACTAAAAATGTTTTCGTTATGAAAATGTAAAATCTCGCTGAAAAATATTTTTTCACTGAAAGTTGTTCTGCTGAAAAAAATTACATGCTAAAAATATTTACGTTGAAAAAAAATTACTAGCTGAAAAATATTTTCTTGCTGAAATATTTTTTTCTTGCTGAAAAAATTTCTCGCAGAAGACCTGTTTTATGTAGAAAACTTTGTTCTCGTAGATAATAGAACTAATCTCGTAGAAAATTTATTCTCATATAACAAAACTCCGCAAAAATGGAGACAATCCTGCATAAATGAAATCAGCTCCGAGAAACTCTAGATTTTTATATTTTTTATCCTGGAACTTCATAGCAAAAATGTTTGCCCGCAACAAATAATTACTCCAAACTATTTTTGAGTCGCGGGACTTCGTGCAGGCACCCCCATGTCTACTGACCGAGCAACAGAACCAGGCGCTACGCACCCCCTGTCCCCCTTTCAAAACAAAGTTAATCTGAATCATGTAATTCATAATTAATCTCGAAGTTCATATTGAACTTGAAGTTCACCTTAAAACTAAAGTTCAGAAGTGAACCTAAAGATCATATTGAACCATAATGAATCACCATATATTATGAACTGAATATTTCACATAAATAATCCATTTTTAAGAACCCAAAGTTCTAACATCTTGTTTTTTCCCTCTAATGCAGTGTCGAGATCGAGTTCACCTTATTGGAAGTCTTTGGGAAAAAAAAATCTAAAGTGGATACAATATATCAAACTACAAAGAATCTGAAAGAATCCATTGAGCCCAACAGTAAAGTGAATGACGCTTCCAAGGAATACCTCACTGAAGAGGATCCAAGGACCCTTCGGGTAGCTCTCGAAGATTGTTTTGGCCATCAATGTCTTATCTACTTGCTAGAAGCAAGGCACAACTGGCAAAACCTTCACTTCCATGATTTTAAATCCGTAAATGAGTACAACTATGAAGTTTGTTGCATCTGATAACTCCTGAAATTATGCAAGAAAGACTTAACTGAGAAGAATCTCCTGGAGAAGAACTTATCCAACTCTCACGCCTCTGATATAGTTCTCATGTAGCAATATAGAGAGCACAAGTTTATCAAGTTTTCGGAGCTTCTCTCTCTTATGTTGTTCACTGAAAAGAACAACAAACGCCTGATGAAGAATTATCAGGCTCGTCCAACTGGTGCATATTCTATTTCGTCGCTTGAAGCCAACTAGGGTATGCCATACGCCAAAACCGACGAGGTCAGAATATGAGCCATATTAGGATAGGGAAAACCCAACCACGCGGAAAGCTACAGAAATTAGGACCACCAAAGGGGACACCAAGTGAATACGAAAGCTTGGTTAGCTCCCAAGCATGACAACTTTAAGAGAAAGAAGAAGAATGATCATGCTTCTACTTCTGATACCCCCAACATATGTTATTACTGTGGCGGGACAGACCATTTGTCTCGCATTTGTTATGTACCTACCCACATAGTAAAAAAGTACTATTTATGATTGCAGAATAGAGACCAATATGGTCCACGTAGATGATCAATCGGACACTATGTTTGAAGTTAGAGATTTCCACCAGGAGATAGAATAATAAATAAGCATTGATGACATTATGTTTCTTTTGTCCTAGGATTAATAAATGTCACATCCCGTGCCCACTTGATCAGGTACTGGTAGTGAACGTTTAGCCTACGCCGCAGTGTCAGCGGTAGTCAGTTGTTCTAAACCTTAATGATCTTGAAGTGTACGAATATCGAATCTTACATCACATCACTAAAAACGATAATCAACCCAAACAAACACACTCGCAATGACCACGATCTACTATCATGTTTTAGTACATCATATACATCACTCTATCCGGAGACAAATTCGATAAATCATCAAAAATAAATAACTTATACATGTGTACATCCGAATAAAACCTAATCTAAGTTCTCTGTGATCCTCTAAGTCAGGTGCTAATCTTCATACCTAATATGTCAACATTCGGTCAGGATTGGAGTAAAGTACATCCAAACAAATATTGCACCTACAAAATAAAGCTTTTGAAAACATGCAATAAATAAAACCAAATAAGTGCAACACGGTAAAACAATGTATGTGCAACATGATGACAATAACACGATAACAATAACGTAGTGCAACACGATAACAATAACGTAAAAGCGACATGATAAAAATAACGTAAAAGCAACACAATAAAAGTAACATAAGTGCAACATGATAACAATAACAATAACGTAAAAGCAAAATGATAAAAGTAATGTAAGTGCAACACGATAAGAATAATCGAGTAAATATCACATGGTATGCTGTAATAGAGAGGGAATCTACAAATCATGAGAAAACAACATTTATAAAGTAGGGAGAAATATAATTAAGGAAAGTACTTGCCTTATCTAATGCTGAAGATTGCACTAAGTCCACCTAGAAACAATATGTTAAGGTTAAATTCTATTTCAAAGGTAGGCCATAAACTAATTCTTGATTTTTAATTAACTAATTAAATAATTCTTAGCTAATTATTTCTTGATACCAAAAATAACTAATTTAATAATATTCTAACCTTTAAAATTACTAACCAATTTATTAGCCTAATTTCTAGCTCCACTACCAGAATAACACATACTAGCAATGCCTAAAAATGTCGCTAATAGGTAAACTAACATCGCAAAAATAATTTAGCGACGTAATTAGCACCTTTTTACGGTGTCGCGTATTTCATGGTCGCTGACAACAAAAATGTTGCTAGTCGTCGTTGTAGCGATGTATATTTACGATAAAACGACGTTGCAGAATATACGACAATTAGTGACGTGTCGTCTTTAAATGGCGACGTAATATTTGGTCGTAAAACGTCGCTATATTAGCGATAATATGAATTACATTTTGCTACTATAATGTTGACATGGCATGTTTTGCCATGTCATCATGTTTGCGACGTTTAACGACATACTAGCGACGTCCTTGGTATCAGGTAGCGACATTCTGATACTTTTTAGCGACATAAATGTACATCGCGAAATATCATAATACGTCGCAACACGTCGCTAAATTAAAAAAATTAAAAAAATTAAAAAAATAGAATGCAGTTTGTAAAATATTTTCCAACAAAACTCTACCTGCAGTTATAAATCATAGTTTATATAAATAGATCCGGAGCAACCCTCCGTTGAATTTCCTAGGTTCATTGACCCCTTCGGTGTAACACTCAACACCGATAAATTTTGGTGTAGTGTTAATATGAATTATAAACTAAACTCATATAGAAAGAAATCTATAAAGTTAGATATGTCCCAAGAAGTAGATAAATGAATTTAAAATAAGTGTCACAAGCGTCTCAGAATATAATAAAAAGTATGAAATAAATACATCAAAGACCCAAGAATGGGCCAATACACATAAATACACTAAAACATGTCCAAACAATGACTCCTACTGACCAGGAGGAGCATCGTCGCGCATCTGGGATAGAATGAACTCATACTGCTCCTGTGAAAGTGTCACCGATGTCGATGGAGGAGGTAGTGATGGAGGCAGTGTCGATGTCGACGGACCATGAGGACGTATTTGCTCCAATGCAAACAGTCGAGCATTGTATGAATCCATGGCAGATACACCCCTCGAAGTGTTCTCCGCCACCGACCGACTCAACAAATCATGCGCCGCATAGATCCTTGCAAGTGAGCCGCCCATGGCCGTATGTGACCCCTCCAGCTCCGTCTGTCTGCGCTCCGTAGACGCGACCAGAGTTTCCTAGTTGCGCTCTGTCATCTGGCCCATAGTCTTGAGCTCCATAAGGTTGTGCTTTATCGTATGGCTCAGAGTCCTGAGCTCCATAAGGCTATGCTTAAGCGAATCAAAACATGCGGTGATCGTCGCATAATCCGTCTGCGACTGAGATTGTGGACGCTCCGTAATCCTCCGTGGCAACTCGTCAAGCAGGTCAGCAATCTGACGGTCAACGCTCTCATGGGCTCGTACCGACGCCTGCGAGGAATGCATACTGACAGAGGGGGCCATGGATGACTGTGTCACAACATTGGCATCATAGGATCCCGTACTGTAGTACGTACCCCTTTGAGGACCACCAACAACGGTCATCCAGAGCTCGTCCGCCGACGAAGCTGTAGAGGGCTATGAGAAAGTACCATCCCCTCCCTCTGCAGGTGCACTAGCAGTCGTCCACTCACGTAGTTTAAGATACTCGTCCTAGAAAAGTTGTTGCTAACGTCTAAGTTACTTATTACTAATTATATAGATATCTATTTGCATATTTTCTAATTTATATCAAAACTAACACAGGATAGTAAAACGTACATAGGTCTGCGTGGCCTTATCATTGATGAGTTTTTCGTCCTTCCGATGGGTGGCCAGGAAGACTCACCATATTGGCGTCCTCACCCCTCTGTACCTATTAAAAATTATATTATTTGTTATTAAAATTAGACATCTTATCCTATTTGTATTAAAATAATATATATTCAATAGAATACATACCAGACGACAAAAATATTTCGTCATGGGTATCGAGCCATCACACTACTTTCCTGCCTTCGACCTAGCCGCCTTGGCCTTCTCCGACCGTTTCTTGTACTTGGGTTCGTCGAATCTCGCCTTCATCGCAGTCAACTGCTCAGGCGTGATCCAACCGTGGATCATTTTCCGTCGCGATCACGGACCTTCTGGTCGTTGATCACATCACGGATCAGCTTGGCGGCGTCAGCTGGAAACTGCCCCTCAATCTTTTCAGTCCGGTGTGGTGGATAGAAATATATTTTATACAAGAAGTAAAATAGAGAGTTACATAATATGCATAAATGATTATTAATATTAAAAGTAAATATATTTTTACCTTGAAGTGGGCAAACCAAAAATGTCTTCCTATCTTCAGGAGCATCTAAGTTGTTGATCCAAGGCCCACCATAGTTCTGCCTCAAAAAATGTTCCAGTGCTCTCTATACCGCCGATGGAAGATATATATACAAAGATAATTAAATTCATGAATATATAGATATAATCATTTGGAAAATGTTAACTATTTAACTTACTTGCAAGGTCCGTCCCACCAAATCTCCATCATTGTCTCGCCCGGAGTCGCGCATGGAGGATCGCTCTGATCATGCGCAGACGGAGTCTGCTCGACCTCCTCCATCTGCTCCTCTGTCTCGATGGTACCATCAGCAGGAGGAAGGTTGGACGGGGGAGTAGTCTCAGGCATAAAATTGCTAGTCCCAAGAGTACTGTCACTTACCGTCAATGGAGTCAGAGATATGACTGGTCAGTACACTGGAGTACTCCGCGATGAGGATCCGGAACCAGTAGCTGGTATCAGAGGAGAAATCCATCTAGAGGATCTACCTCTGTATGATTCTTGTCGTCCTGTCATACCTGATAATAACATATGATGATAAAACAAATACACAGACTTATAACAGTTCATAAAAATAGACAGACCCGGAGCAACCATCCGTTGAATTTTTTGGATACAAAATATCACAAAAGTATATGAAATATCACAGTCACACAATAAACATAAAGTAAAAGTATCACAATCACACAATAAGCAAAATATAAAAGTATCACAGTCATACAATAAGTCTTATCCAATTTCTTAATCTCTCAAGAAAATTCAATACGCTGGGGCAGAACCTAGTCCCTCAGATACTTCGCATAAGCAGCATCTAGGTGATCAATCTCTATTATAGGTGTTGGGTGACTGAAACTTCCCCTCTGAGCTGGTGCCTACCCAACAGTAGAAGGTACCACTTCCTCCTTAACAGTAGGAGTTGCCACTTCCTCCTTAAAAATCGCTTCCAATTTAACAGTAGAAGGTGACACTCCCTCCTTAACATTCACTTCCTCCTTAACAGTATGAGGTACCACTTCCTTCTTAACAGTAGGAGGTGCATCTCTCAAGCAACGTGCACGTGCTCAGGTCATGGGTGCCATCTGATAAGATGGATGGAAACAAAGAATATAATTGATAACAAATATAAATATATGTATCCATATAGTTAAAATAGATGTTATATTCCATATTAAAAATACAGTACATGGCTAGAGTTCTAAATGGATTTTATTTTATTTTCAATCATCTTTGGAAAATTTATCTTCTTCATTTTCCTCGTCCTCCTATTCCTATTACTCTTCCTCTTCCTCCTCATTTTCACTTTCATCTACTTCATCTTCCTCTTCGGATAATTCTACCTCTTCCACACGATTAAACGTGTAATGAGGGACTTTCGTTGAGTCCACATCTACAATATTTGTTACAATAGGTAGCTCATCCTCCTGATAAGCTATTTCGTTAACGTCAAAGGTATTTTTAGCTTTCGTCTTGCATACTGTCCACCAGTCCGACCTCGTTGTTTCCCGTTTAGGATAAGTTATAAAGTATACGACCTGAGCCTGACTTGATAGGATAAATGGTCCATAGCCTTGATATCGACGCCGGTAGTTTATATCCACAAGACCATGCTTATCTATTTTCCAACCTTGATCTTGGATCGGATCGAACCAATCATACCTGAATAACACGATCTTAGCAGTCTCTGTTCCATAATTATATATCAAATCCATAATCTTCCATAAGGCATCATAGAAATTATTGCCTGGATTGACATCTTTGTAGCTCGAAGATCTGATACACAAACAACTATTTTTCGTAGAATCGAGATCCAAGAAGCTGTCTCTTATCGGGGCTTTTGTTGACTTGAACCTAAACCCATTCACACAGTAGCTTGGACAAATTTTGACGGCATAAATTGGTCCCTTGGCTAGAGTTCTAATAGACTCATTCTCGAGTGTTGTGTGGGGACAATCGACCTAAATACCAAGAAAATGATATTAAGTTCAACTTTATGTTAATTATTGCGCATAGTGCATACACAAAAGGATCCTTACATATGCACTCAACCAAGAAGGAAAATAAAGTCTTATTTCCTGTTATACTTCTTCATCTGTTATGTATGGTCTCATCGACCTCACCTCATCATTAAATGTGCTAAAAAATAACAAACATCGTCCGATTAGTGTAACAATATTAGCGTATACTATTACATTAAGATGACTTAAACGTTGACGTATTAATTACTTACCCATTTAGCTTCTCCACTTCATCCTCATCACAGTTGAGTAATATATACAACTGAGCATCCCTTAGCTCATTGTCATTCAGATATGTCTTATTTATTTTGCCCGAAGGCTTACCGAAAGTATTGAATACTTTCAGTATTGCATCATTAGATTCCTGATATTCGTCGTCATTTCTGGAAACTTTTGTTCTATTAGTAGCAACATGAGGCTTGAAATACATCCAACAAAAGTTTCTAATCTCCTAAAGAATATAGGCTTTGCAAATAGAACTCTCGACCCGTGCCTTATTTTTCACCTTTATCTTTAGGTGGTTCAGTTGACGCTCAAACGGGTACATCCACCGATAATTGATAGGCCCACCAACATGTGCCTCATAAGAAAGATGAATTGACAAATGCTCCATGGAGTCGAAGAATCCAGGAGGGAACACTCTTTCAAGCTTGCAAAGTATTACCGCAATGTCATTCTCTTGATTTTCTAGATGATCGACGATCAACTTTGTAAAACAAAGATCCTTGAAGAATATGCTAAGCTCAGTTAATGGATCCCAAACTACTTGCGATAAAAATTCTTGAAATACAACTGAAATTAACCTCTCCATGAATATGTGACAGTCATGGCTCTTCATACTCGTCAGTTTATTCTCCTTCGGGTCAACGCATCTTCTCATATTCGACACGTACCAGTTTGGAAATTTTAGCCCATGAATCCACCTACAAAGTCTCCCTTTATCCTCCATGTCCAGTAAGAAAATTGCCTTAGGCTTCTTATTCTTCCCATTCCCTTCCTCTATCAATGCAAAGCAGGGCGTCTGCATATTTCTTCCAAGTCCAACCTGGCCTTGGGATTGTCTTTTGTCTTCCCCTTTACGTCAATCACATTATTAATTATGTTGTCAAACACATTCTTCTCGATATACATGACATCAAGGCTATGTCTGATCAGATTGGTGCTCCAATATAGTAGTTCCCAGAATATGCTCCTCTTCGTCCAGTTATGAGTGTGACCAAATCTATCGCACTTGTACCCCTTAGTAGGCTCTTCGATAGCACTTAGTAAATCTTTAACCTCTTCCCATATCATGTCTCCGGGCCACCTTGGAGGTAGATTTGCCTTCTCCATAACGTCGGCACGAAATGCATTCTTGTTCCTCCAGAACGGATGATCCGATGGTAGAAATTATTAATGACAATCGAAGAAGCATGATTTTCTTCTTTGTTTTAAACGAAAAGCCTTAGTACAGTCCATACAATACGGACATGAGAGACGACCATGAATGCTCCATCCTGATAACATGCCATAAGCCAAAAAGTCGTTGATGGTCCACATAAGTGCTGCCTTTATCTGAAAATTCTGCTTTTTTGAAATATCGTATGTGTTGGCGCATACTTCCCACAGCTGATTCAACTCATCTATCAACGGTTGCAAGTACACATCGATGTTCCTCTTCGGATTATTCGAACCCAGAATAATGACTGTTAAGAACATAACCGGAGTCTTCATGCACATCCAAGACGGTAGGTTGTACGGGATGACGATCACATGCCAACATGAATACTGAGAGCCCAAAATTTTGAATGGGATAAAACTGTCGGAGGAGAGCCACAATCTTATATTACGCGAATCAAAAGCAAAATTGGGATACTCTTGATTGAAGTGCTTCCATACTTCTCCATCGGATGGGTGATCCAACACTCCTTCAATTTGTTCTCGTCTGTGCCAACTCATGTTTACGGCAGTCTCCTTCACCATAAATAACTTCTGCAACCTCGACGTTAAAGGCAAGTAGGTATCGAATCGATCGACTTCGTTGCTCTGACAGACCTTCATGTACCAGTTGCCTTGTAGCGATCAACACAACAAAATCTGCACCCATCTTTATCCTTGTCGTCTTTGTAGTACAACATTCACCATTGTGACATGCATTAATTTTTTTGTATCCCATCCAGAGCGATCTCACCATCCTCTTAGACCTGTAGAAGTCTTTAAGTAACTTAGCACCCACCGACAAGATCTCTATAATCAACTCCATCAGTCGGTTGTAGCCTTCTTGCGACATATTAAAATCAGATTTGATGCTCAATAGTTTTGTAACCACCTCCAATAGTGAATGATCCTCATAACCAGGATATAATAAAGTTATTGCATTCTCTAGTAACTCTATGAACTTTACAGCATCGGCATTCAGTGCCTCCTTAGCTGCATCATGATTGTACGGGTCAAAATAAGGTCCGGCAATATCAAAAACTATGTTCACGCACCCGTCGTCGTAATCAGCATGGTCGTGGACACCCATATACGGCTCCACATAAGGCTCCGGCTCCGATGCTAAAGACACAAGTTTTTCGTGTGAGATCCACTGATAGTAATTCAGCATAAAATCCCTCGAGTATAAATAATATATCACATCCACTTTTGAGTGATATTTCAAGTTGCGATATCTCACACACGGACACTTAATTTTGGTACCGTTCATGTACTGAGAAAATGCCTTGGCGAACTGCAGTAACTATTCTACCCCCTGTATAAATTTATCCCGTACATGTCATCAGGATGACGGTTGTACATCCACGAACGATGACGTATATAGTAATTCAAATCTATTTTTAGATACTTCTAAACAAGATGAATAAACATCGTTCAAGTTTATTATCAAATGGATGCAAAGATGGATACACATGTGAACAATAATAAAGGGTATGTGTGACGTCATGTATTCAATCTCAAGTCACATCTACAAATACTATACTTAATACTAACCCCTAATCCAATTTCATACACAACACTGTCGCGTCCCAGTCCCAAATATATAGAACCAGGCCACGTGGCATTGGCCAGCTGACACGTATTCGAGGATATCCTAATTTAATGGATCCTGGCGAAGCGTGCTGCGCTGTCCTAAATCTAACAAGTCTAATATCAATAACATATAGTAACTAATCTCATCCACAGACAACAAGTAAAATACTGAAAGGAAAGACTGGAATATAAGGACATAGTCGAATGACATAGTACAACTGAAATATGTCCGGTGGGAACAAACCCACTACAAATGTTGGAGAGAAAGTGCTGATAGTCTGAAATAAAGTACTGAATAATAAGAGTGACTAGAACAACTGCTAACTAGGTAAGGAGCTCCAGTCATAGGTGGAAGACCTACCAATATGATCAGGGGTACTCCGATGGAAGGACCTCTAGCTCCTCGTCCAGAGCAAACCTCGTCTCCACACCTGGCCCGTACACTGTGGGATAAAAGGCCTTGTCTAGATCTGGAAGATAACCAGGTCCTCAGAGGGACGTAACAAGATACAATATGCATGCCAGATATAGTACTGAATAAAATAAAGAGGGGTGTGCTAACCATCTAAGTGAATGCAATATAAGGACAACCTCGGAACGTATAGGTAGGTGTAGGCATAACGTCCAACGTCCTCTAGAGCGTGGTATCTACAACGTCCATCATTCCGAAGAATAAGGTATCTGTATATATATAATGTCCACACTCTAAGGGGCATGGTATCTGCAATGTATATACGTCCGTAACACTCCGAAGAACGCGGTGTCTGAATATAGGGAGTCATCGGGTTTGTGGTTCCTCTGGATACCACGGAGTCCGATGGGTGTATCCCATACGTTTATCAGTTGTCCTTCCCGCCCAATGTAGATACGCAAGTCGAATACACGACGTGAGTGTCTCGTATCTATATGCCAAGTCTCATCTAACTATGCTACTCTAGAATGCTGGCTAGTCCGTGATGCATGTCGTACGTACCGATAGCGAATCGGGTACGCGGACCCCGCATCCCAATATGAATGTACCATCGTGATACGTGTATAGTGCCTTGGTCAAGGAAGATATCAAAATATCCTCACAGTAGAAGGTGAGTCAGCTAGCAACTAGGACATATATACTATTCATCGACGCATTGTCGACTGCCCCCGAGTCAATCTCTGATGCGCACAGTTCTATGCATATTTGCAACATTTATTATTTTAATTTTAAGCAGTAAATTAGCAAGGTATACTTGCCTGTCCCGGGTAGCTGCGAAATCCAAAGTCCTGCTCCTGATGGCTCGGCGGTACTGTCCAGCAGTCCTATATATGATATAATAATGACACTATTAGTCGCTACAATAGCACGACTAAAACATACTGCTTGTATCTACAACTGACACAGGGTCTGGACTGTATATATATATAGCTATTATATATATATATATATATATATATATATATATATATATATATATATATATATATATATATATATATATATATATATATATATATACTAAAACATATTTAATTATATTAGAATAATATTTATGCTTAGTAGTACAAAAATAATATTTATGTATTATTTAGTAATACACTGGTAATTATGTTTATATATACATTTTTAAATACATACTAGATGTTTAATACGTACAAGTATTTAATATATAATATTATATTACATATAATATACTTATTCATAGAAAATATATTTAAGAACAATATATATATATATATATATATATATATATATATATATATATATATATATATATATATATATATATATATATATATATATTTAATATTCTTCATATAATAAAACTATACATACACACACACACACACACACACACACACACACACACACACACATATATATATATATATATATATATATATATATATATATATATATATATATATATATATATATATATATATATATATATATATACTAACATTATCCACTTATATATATTTATGTATACATACAAAAAATATATATATATATATAGGTATATATATACACAATAGGTATTTAAATAATATAAGTATTTAATGCCATATACTGTCTATACTAGATTACATTATATTTATTTATATATATATAAGGTTCTCAAGGTATTTAAATATAATATATGTATACATTTATACACATTATATTTATTAATACATAAAAATTCACAGTATTTATTATTAAAATACAAAATAGTATATAAGGTATAATTACAGAAAATACATATTTATACAGAAATATATATAAGTATTAATTAGTATACTGAAACATATACGTACATACATGCATTAATAGGTATATATATATATGTATACCAATTACATATATATATATATATATATATATATATATATATATATATATATATATATATATATATATTACTATTATATATAATACTAAATACAATAAGTATTTATATAATACGGTATTTATACAGGAGGTATAAATACATAATTAATTAATACTGAATATAATATTTAATATACGGAAATACGCATAAAATACCTAAACTAAACTAATACCCATGTATAGAATATTTGCACATAGAAATGCATATAAAAATAATGATAATTATACATAAAATAATGTACCTATACGTTTATCAGGTCGAGGGGATCCCGGTGGTCGGTCGTCGACGGCGGGGGTGGCCGGACGGAGCTCTGGCGAGGCTCGGGGTGGTCGGCTGCCACAGCAGCGGTTTAGGAACTACCGGCGCTGCGGGGGCGATTGTGGCCGGCTGCGGCGTCGATCGGCGGCGAGGCTCGACGGGGAGGAAGGTGGTTGGCCGGGGAGGAGTTTGGCTGAGTTGGGCGGCCGGGAGAGCTAGGGTGGCGGAGAACAGGGAGGTCGGGTGGTCGGCTGTGTGTGCGGGAGGGGGAGGCTCGGGTTGGTGTTGGACTGCGGGGGGGTTGCTGCCGGCGGCTAGGCGGCGGGTGGCGGTGGTGGCAGGTGGGGGAAGGTCCGGCGAAGGTGGTCGGGTGGCTATGGGGGTGGTCGGAGTTGGTGGTTGGCCGAAGTAGGGCGGCGGGTGGTGATGGGTTGGGGTCGGGCTAGGCTGGGTGTTAGGGAGAAATAGGTTTTTCTCTTTGGTTTCTTGGGTTGTGTGCCCTTATTAATGATGTACTAGGTTGTTTATGTAGGTGAGAGAGTGGGGGGGGCTGCCTAGGGATTAGGGCCGGCTGGACATATTTTTTTGGGGAGTTGGGGATGTCCATCAAGATGAGGGGAGGGCTAGGAATGTAGCATTTTGAATGAAGGGCCATGATGTGCCCTTCATAAAGGGGTGCAAGTATACTAGGAATGGGGGGGGGAATAAATGGATATGGTTAGGGCATGACATTCTTTTCTCCATGAGGTTTGGGCCAATGAGGGGGGAGCACCTCATTACAATTTTGCAAATAGGCCCCTGAACAATTTGATATTTGCATAATTTCTGAATTAGGAGATTTGATGTAAACAAATACCATGTTTGGTGTTCTTCATTGGGCTAGGATGGTGTATGGTATTTTGTATGAGACTTGTGGGTGTGGGTATGGGTTTGGGTTGGAGTAGAGTCTAATTTAATTGAGGTTAGGTCACCCCGTTAATTAATTCACAATTAATGCACCGGGTGTCTCTATTTTAATTTAATAAAAACCCGGAGGTCTAAATTGGGTTGGACAAGGGTCATTAGTGTGGTAGGCTCAGTGTACAATAATGTCATGATCTTGGTTGGTCAAATCGGATCGAGATGGGGTCTAAATTTCGATTGGAACGGACAACGTACGTAATTACGCAATTTAATTAATTTGCGTACGGGCGTTTGTAACGACTTTTGTGCAACTAAAATTTGGCATGAAAATCAATATTCGGGGTTTATTCTAGGTTCAATATGATATGTTAGCATGTCTAGGCTAAGTATGTGGAATTCGTTTTAGGGCAACAGCTAGGGTAGTATCCTAAAATAACAAATCATTGTACAAGTATTATAACACTATATAATAATCTTAATTATACCTAGTTAACCCTAATTAGGCTAATTTAATTAATTAACCCTAATTTTTGGTCGAGGGGGTTTACAACATACCCTCCTTAGAGCATTTCGTCCTCGAAATTAAAACAGACATATAGAAAAACATTTGAATGAAATAAGTACTATCACATACCTAGGCCTTCGAAGAGATGGGGAAAGCGTTGCCGAATATCGTCCTCTTGTTCCCAGGTTGATTCACCTGGTGCGTGATGCCTCCATGCGACACGAACTAGAGGGATAGTCTGGCCTCGCAGTACCTTCTCGCTTCGGTCTAGGATCTCTACCGGCTCCTCCTGGTATGACAAGCTTGGACCAACGGTGATCTCCGAGTGGTCAAGCACATGACTCGGATCCGGTATGTACCTCCTCAGCTGAGATACATGGAAGACGTCGTGAACTCCCTCCAGTGTCTGTGGCAAGGCCAATCTGTAAGCAACTTCTCCGATGCGCTCTAGCACATCGAAGGGTTCCTCTGGTAGGTCTAATCTTCAGGAACACATGTTCTCCCACCTGGAACTCTAGAGGTCGTCGATGCACATTAGCCTAATGCTTCTGCCTGTCCTGTGCTGCTCGCAGATGCCCCTTGATCTTCTTCACCTTCTCCACTGTATGGATGATCAGCTCTGGCCCTAGAATCTGTCTCTCGCCTACATCGCTCCAACATACGGGGGATCGACACTTTCTACCATACAATGCCTCATAGGGAGCCATCTGAATGCTCGCCTGATAGCTATTGTTGTAGGAAAATTCAACCAAGTGCAAGTGGTCCTCCCATGAACCGCTGAAGTCGAGCATGCATGCCCTCAACATGTCCTCCAGCGTCTGAATGGTGCGTTCGGATTGTCCATCTGTCTGCGGGTGGTACGAAGTACTGAACTTTAGGCGGGTACCAAGACTCTCTTGCATACTCCTCCAAAAGTACGATGTGAACCTCGTATCCCGGTCAGACACGATATTGACTGGCACTCCATGCAATCGTACAATCTTCCTCATGTACATGTCTGCCAAGACTTTCATAGATTGCCCAACCCTGAAGGGTAAAAAGTGGGCAGACTTGGTGAGTCTATCTACGATTACCCATACCGCGTTACGACCACTAGGACTCCTCGGAAAACCCGTGACGAAGTCCATGGTGATGTGCTCCTATTTCCACTCCGGTATCGGGAGCGGTTGAAGTAATCCGGCAGACCTCTGATGCTCAGCCTTGACTTGCTGACACACCAGACACTTAGCCACGAAGCGGGCTATCTCTCTCTTCATCCCGTGCCACCAGTAGTACTGCCTCAGGTCTCGGTACATCTTCGTGCCTCCTAGATGTATAAAATAGGTCGAACTGTGTGCCTCCGTCATCAGCTCCTGGCGTAGCTCTCCACTCGGAACATAGAGACGATCTCCACATCTCAAAGTCCCGTCCTCGTGTATACGCAGTCCCGTCTGTATTCCAGCCTCTGTCCTCTGTTGAAGCCTCTGAAATCTGGCGTCCTTCGGCAAAGTAGCCTTGATTCTCTCCACCAATGTCGATTATACCTGGAAACTCGACATCTGGCCGTCTACTCCGGGCATAATGACTTCGATACCCAACTGTTCTAGATCTCTCAACAAATGTTGTTGGGTAGTCAGGAAAAATGCTATGGGCTTCATGCTTAAAGCATCGGCTACCACATTAGCCTTTCCCGGATGGTACTGCAGCTCAATCTCGAAGTCCGCCATCACTTCAAGCCAACGTCTCTGCCTTTGGTTCAGGTCCTTCTGTGTGTAGACATATTTCAGGCTCTTGTGATCGGTGAATATCTCCACGCGCTCTCCGTACAGGTAATGTCTCCAGAGCTTCAGAGCAAAGATCACTGCGGCAAGCTCCAAGTCGTGGGTAGGATAGTTCTTCTCATGGGTCCTCAGCTGCCTAGAGGCATAGGCCACAACCTTTCCATGCTGCATCAAGACGCATCCTAATCCTTTCCCGGATGCATCGCTATAGATCACGAATCCTTAGGGTCCAGAAGGTATGGTCAAGATGGGTGCTATAGTCAGACGCTTCTTCAGCTCATCGAATGCCGTCCGACACTCCTCTGTCCAGGTGAACTCATGATCCTTGCGGGTCAAGCGGGTCATCGGCTCTGCGATCCTTGCGAAGTTCTCTACGAACCTCCGGTAATATCCGGCAAGTCCTAGGAAACTCCTCACCTCCGAGACGTTGGTAGGGGTCGACCACGTCTCTACTGATGAAATCTTTACGGGATCTACTAAAATGCCATCTCCTGAGATAACGTGTCCAAGAAATGCGACACGATCTAGAAGAAACTCGCACTTGCTCAGCTTGGCATAAAGCCGCTCTCGTCTCAGCGTCTCTAACACTAGCCTCAAGTGCTCCCCGTGCTCCTCGTGGCTCTTCGAATACACCAAGATGTCGTCGATGAAGACTACCACGAACTGGTCCAGATACTCATGGAAGACTCGGTTCATCAGGTTCATAAACACAGCAGGCGCATTTATCAATCCAAAAGGCATCACTAAGAACTCGTAGTGACCATAACGAGTCCTAAATGCTGTCTTCGGAATGTCTTCCCTTCGTACCTTCACCTGATGATAGCCCGATCTCAAGTCGATCTTCGTAAACACCACTGCTCCTGTCAGCTGGTCGAACAGATCGTCGATTCGCGGTAGAGGGTACTTGTTCTTGATAGTCAGAGCATTAAGGGCTCTGTAATCAATGCACATCCGGAACGTCCCGTCCTTCTTGGGTATAAACAGCACTGGTGCTCCCCAGGGTGATGCACTAGGATGAACGAATCCCTTGATCTGTAACTCCTCTAGCTGTAGCTTCAGCTCGTCAAGCTCCTTCTTCGCCAACCAGTACATATTTGATAATACTAGTGCTGCTCCAGGTATTAGCTCAATGGTGAACTCTACCTCTCTATCAGGCGGTAGGCCTGGCAACTCCTCTGGGAAAACATCCTCGGACTCTGCAACGATTTCTGGGGGTGCCGTCTCCATCGCCATGTAAGCTCCAGCTGCGTGTCCTACTCCTCGCTCGATGGTGCCTCGCATGAATTCGAACTCCGGGTGTCCTGGCAGTCTAAAAGTAACGCTACCCTTCCGGCAATCTAGTACGGCATTGTACTGGCTTAACCAGTCCATGCCCAGAACAACGTCAAAAGTTGGCATTGGGAGTACCAAAAATTGCGCTCTCATCTCTCTACCATAAACTACTATCGAGCACGTTCTAATGGTGCTGGTAACCGGTACGATGCCTCCTCCAGTAAGTATCTTCCAACTCTTAGGTAAAGGGGTAGTTGCTACTCTATGCATTGCTACGAAGCTACTAGATATAAATGACAGTGTAGCTCCAGAATCAAATAGTGCAGTTGCAGGTAATGATGTAACTAGAATTGTACCTGCTATAGCCTCTCCCTCTGGTTCCTCCTCGATAGATGCTAAAGCAAAGGCTTGCCCGCGCCTCTGCCCTCCTGCCTGCTGTCGGGCCTGGTTGAAGTATGCCTCCTGTGGGACCAAGGGTGGTCCTTTCTGCTGTCCTCCGGTAGCTGGTAGACGCTGGCCTCCTGCTGGGGGTAGTATCCTCAGTGGTGCTGCTGGTGGTCTCTGTCCAGTCTGGGGTGCTCCATCTCTGCGCTGGGGGCAGTCTCTAGCAAGGTGCTGGCTGGCTCCACAAACCATGCAGAGCCCGAGCTTCTTCCTGCAGTCTATGATGATGTGTCCCCTCTTGCCACAGAAGTGACAGGTCGGAAGCTCCTTTTGCTGGTACGGCTCTGTCCTCTGCTGCGCCTGAGCTCCTGAACGGTGGATCGGTCCTCCTGCTCCTTGCTGGGTCCTGGCTGGTACGTTTGCGCTGGAATATCTCGCTCCTCCTATAGCCTCCTGGATCCTCGCCTCTGATAGGACCTCTTCATAAGAGATCCTCGCCTGGGTAGTTGTGTACCTCTGTAGCTCGTGAGAGAGGCCATGGTAGAATCTCCTGGCTTTCTCCAGGTCGTTGGGGATCAGGGCTGCTCCAAATCAGCTGAGTCTGTTGAACTCTCCGTCGTAGGCGTCCACAGTCAGGTTTCTTTGCTCCAGGTACAGGAACTGAGAGTACAGGGCGTTCCTCACCGTAGCGGGGAAATACTTTGCGTTGAAGTATTCCAGAAATTCCTCCTAAGTCTGCTGTCTGCCGATGCTGCGCTCCATAGAGTCCCACCAGTGATGGGTGTTGCCTGTGATTTGGGCCCTCACCGTGGTCATCCAGAGGTCGGGGTGTAGCTGTGAACCCTCTAACAGCATCTCAGTGTTGGAGACCCAGTCTGAGATCTCCTTTGCCATCTCCTTGCCCGAGAAGGTTCCCAGGCCCATCTGTCTGAAGCCTCGTACCGTGCCCGCTTGCTGGACAGGTGCAGGTTGTAGCGCCCCGTTTCCCCGGTGGGGGGAGCGCGGTTAAGAAACACAAACGGTATCGTTCGATCGGGATAGATTGAATTAAGAACTCGTCCTCGTTATGGATTTGTTTCTTCGGAATCGATTCCCATATTCAGTGGACTGCGCCCCAAGGATCGGCTTAGCGGCAGAGTCAGGAGGGACCTCTCCGCTGCTATCTTTCATTGCCTCAGTTTTCGATGTCGCTTGTTGCTTTCGTGCTTTGAGTTGGTTTTAGGATTTGCTTGTTTTCCTTGAACGGTTTCGATGGTTTTTATTATTTTCGTTCATTGACTTGCACTTCTATTCCGAGACTTGGAAAGAGAGGAAGAAGGATTAATCGAGCTGTTCGTGTGCAGGTGAACGAGCAGTAGGTGGCTTGCGAGCGGAGTCGTGAAGCGCCTCTTTCCTTCTTCTTTCCAAAATCTAAGTGAGTGGCTACCAACCCGATTAGCTAGTCCTGCTTCCAAGCTTCACAGCTAATCAATCCGTACTCTTCTTTGCCCCGATCAAACGATACCAAGTAAAATAAAAGAAACCAAGATAAAAGAGAATAGACTTGGTTAATACTGCTTGTCAATCAAACTGTAAACGGTTACTTACTTGCATACGTGTTCGCTCGAAAATATTTATCATATGCATAATACAAGTTAGAATGTATGCTCTTATTTAAATTATGCTATGAACATAACTCATCCTGAATGCAATAATCTGATAGGGAGACTATGCCAAAGTAGCTCTCCTCCTGTTACTGTCCCGTGCCTGTTATTGCCCTGATTTGCCTCAACTGCTAACTTAGTGTATATGTTGATCACGGACAACTTGTGCACAAGGCCCTTAGTTCCTGCGGACGGTCGCTGGAGCACTGGCACCGATCCGATCCGGGCGGGAACTCTCCTGTTTAGTCATCCTGTGCAAGGACGGAATGGCGTGCAGCACTCCCGTATTCTCGCTGCATACCATCCTCGTCAGTGATTAAAATTGGTCCAATATGGCATCCAGCCAGTGATCCCCTGTATATTTAAACCTGTTGCATACTAACTTGTGTCTTCGTGGCAGGGAAGGCATGGTAAGTATTGTGCAGGTAATTCAGACGGCAGGTAAAATCCACCTAACGGTGGCACGTTCATTTCAGTAAATTCAATATGCTGCTTACTTGTAAATGAACTAAGGCAAGATAGAAACCCACAAATATGCATGCTTTACTAAACAACGTGTTGATTGGTATAGTCAGGCTAGCTCGCCTTCACCAGCATGTTTCGATATGCTGACCCTCGTTGAAACAGGTTCTCCGCACCAAGGCGAACCGAGCGAGAAGCCGAAGTCGTCTACCCGATCCAGTCGAAGTTGTTGGCGCATCTTCACCGCGCCTTGAAGCCTTTTGAAGCCAGAAGCTGCAACTCTTCATACACAAATGCAGCTCCGTGGCAAAGCCGTCCTCCAGCCTGGAGGTCTTGATCACTTTGAGTTTATAAAGGGATGTAATGTACAGGACTGCTATCTCATTTTGAGTCATCTCTTTTGTAAGCCGTTCGGCATATTAGCTAACTCGTTCAAGAGTTTGTAATAGATGTTCATTATCGATAAAGAGAACTTTTCTATGTTTCAAATCTGTGTTTTAATTTATCTGCGTACTCTGAATACGTGCTTGCTATACAAATCACTAAAGCCTTGTGCGGGCGCAACTCCAGGCCCGCACGGCGGTTGCGACTTGGGGGACACCTCGGGGCGTGACATAGTGGTATCAGAGCACAGATTCAAAGTTTCTTAGACTTCGTGCTGGAAAAGTTCCTTTAACGATCAATTCCTGTGCGAACTCTTGAACTCGCTAGGCCAAAATGAGATACGTTCATGCAATAAGTCCATAATACATTATGATCCTAATATAATTTACCTTCTTTTGAAGGAATGGATCCAGCGCAATCTGCAGCGCAACCACTGAACGAAACACAAGAAAGCAGTTCGGGTACTTCGGGAAGCTCTCGGAGCCAACGAGGCATGTCTCAAGTCGACCCGCTTGAGCGGGTAATGCAAATGTTAGAATCGCAACGACAACGAGACGATGCTCGCCAAGCCAAGCTCGAGAGTAATCTAGAGACCCGATTCTCAGTCCAATAAAAGCAGGTAGATGCCCTGCAACAGATCGTTCAGACTTTGGCTGTCAACCATTCTGCCGCAACAGCAACGACTCCGGTGGAACAGCCTGTGCTTGAAGTGGAGACGCCTCAAATCCCAAGGCCGAGGGACGTGACTGCCTTCAACTTGGGCCATTTCAAGAAAGTCTGCAATACCCCGTTCAATGGGACTGAGGACCCAGTGGTAGCTCTAGATTGGCTAGCAGAACTAGAAGATCACTTCGTTCTGCTAGAGGTCCCCGAAGAGAAGCGTGTCTCCTGTGTGCAACTACAGCTCCGCCTCAACGCACACGATTGGTGGGACGTGCATCGACGATCTCTCCAATTTGATCACGGAGAGGAGGCAATCTCGTGGATGACCTTTCGTGCCGCGTTCGAAGAGGAGTTTATACTGCCTCCAGTACAACGTCAAATAGAAAATGATTTCGTGCAACTGAGGCAGGGCAGTATGATAGTGAAGCAGTACTCCGCCGAATTCAACCGACTCTCCAAATTTGCTAGGGCCTATTTACCTGATGCAGCGAGCCGAGCCAGAAGGTTTGAAGGTGGACTACGCCCTGCCATCCATTTGCATGTGGTCAATAATCAATATGGAACAATGCGTGAAGTCATGAATCACGCCTTATCGCTAGAACCACAGTATCCTCACGTTTCTACCGGCGCTGTGCATACCTACAATCACAAACGCCAAGGCAACGAGGGAGGAAACAACGCTGCAAAGCATCACAATGACGGCGGGAAGCAGAAGGCAAATCCCAACCAAACATGTAACTTCTGTAGGAAGCCAGGGCACCTGTTCAAGGATTGTCGAAAGTGACTCGGGAATTGCCTCCGTTGTGGTGATCCAACCCATCGGGTGGATGCTTGTCCTGTCCCGGATCGCCGCCCTCGACATAATACTCCCTAACGGTAGGCCCTATTCCTATGTTTCGGGACGAAACTTCCAATTGGTTGGGTAGGATGTAGCGCCCCGTTCCCCCGGTGCGGGGAGCGCGGCTAAGAAACACAAACGGTATCGTTCGATCGGGATAGATTGAATTAAGAACTCGTCCTCGTTATGGATTTGTTTCTTCGGAATCGATTCCCATATTCAGTGGACTGTGCCCCAAGGATCGGCTTAGCGGCAGAGTCAGGAGGGACCTCTCCGCTGCTATCTTTTATTGCCTCGGTTTTCGATGTCGCTTGTTGCTTTCGTGCTTTGAGTTGGTTTTGGGATTTGCTTGTTTTCCTTGAACGGTTTTGATGGTTTTCATTATTTTCGTTCATTGACTTGCACTTCTATTCCGAGACTTGGAAAGAGAGAAAGAAGGATTAATCGAGCTGTTCGTGTGCAGGTGAACGAGCAGTAGGTGGCTTGCGAGCGGAGTCATGAAGCGCCTCTTTCCTTCTTCTTTCCAAAATCTAAGTGAGTGGCTACCAACCCGATTAGCTAGTCCTGCTTCCAAGCTTCACAGCTAATCAATCCGTACTCTTCTTTGCCCCGATCAAACGATACCAAGTAAAATAAAAGAAACCAAGATAAAAGAGAATAGACTTGGTTAATACTGCTTGTCAATCAAACTGTAAACGGTTACTTACTTGCATGCGTGTTCGCTCGGAAATATTTATCATATGCATAATACAAGTTAGAATGTATGCTCTTCTTTAAATTATGCTATGAACATAACTCATCCTGAATGCAATAATCTGATAGGGAGACTATGCCAAAGTAGCTCTCCTCCTGTTACTGTCCCGTGCCTGTTATTGCCCTGATTTGCCTCAACTGCTAACTTAGTGTATATGTTGATCACGGACAACTTGTGTACAAGGCCCTTAGTTCCTGCGGACGGTCGCTGGGGCACTGGCGCCGATCCGATCCGGGCGAGAACTCTCCTGTATAGTCATCCTGTGCAAGGACGGAATGGCGTGCAGCACTCCCGTGTTCTCGCTGCATACCATCCTCGTCAGTGATTAAAATTGGTCCAATATGGCATCCAGCCAGTGATCCCCTGTATATTTAAACCTGTTGCATACTAACTTGTGTCTTCGTGGCAGGGAAGGCATGGTAAGTATTGTGCAGGTAATTCAGACGGCAGGTAAAATCCACCTAACGGTGGCACGTTCATTTCAGTAAATTCAATATGCTGCTTACTTGTAAATGAACTAAGGCAAGATAGAAACCCACAAATATGCATGCTTTACTAAATAACGTGTTGATTGGTATAGTCAGGCTAGCTCGCCTTCACCAGCATGTTTCGATATGTTGACCCTCGTTGAAACAGGTTCTCCGCACCAAGGCGAACCGAGCGAGGAGCCGAAGTCGTCTACCCGATCCAGTCCAAGCTGTTGGCGCATCTTCACCGTGCCTCGAAGCCTTTTGAAGCCAGAAGCTGCAACTCTTCATACACAAATGCAGCTCCGTGGCAAAGCCGTCCTCCAGCCTGGAGGTCTTGATCACTTTGAGTTTATAAAGGGATGTAATGTATAGGACTGCTATCTCATTTTGAGTCATCTCTTTTGTAAGCCGTTCGGCATATTAGCTAACTCGTTCAAGAGTTTGTAATAGATGTTCATTATCGATAAAGAGAACTTTTCTATATTTTAAATCTGTGTTTCAATTTATCTGCGTACTCTGAATAAGTGCTTGCTATACAAATTATTAAAGCCTTGTGCGGGCGCAACTCCAGGCCCGCACGGCGGTCGCGACTCGGGGGACGCCTCGGGGCGTGACACAGGTGCTGATGCTGCTGCTTGGGACGGTGCCCTCTCCAGTACTGCCATCAGACCCTATCTCAGGGTCTCCGTCTGCTGCCACTGGGCCTGCATCATCATCTGGAAAAACTGCATCATCTGGGGCTGTCCCTCCGCTGGTGGCATCTGCGGTGGAAACGGTGGAGGTGGTGGAAGAGGTACTTCCGGCTGTCTCTTTGGTGTCTCCTCGGGTGCCGGCCTCTCGTACTGCGGCATCGGTGTCGCCCTCGAGGTCTGCCCCTCGAAGTACTGCCTCGGGATCGTCTGCGATGTCTGGCCCTCTGGCTGCTGCGTCCCTTCGTCGGGAAAGACCTGATGCCAGTGCATCATCGGGGCCTGAGGGATCACCTGTGCCTCTGGCTGAGGCTGCTCTTTGGGTGGTCCCTGAGTCGTATCCTCCCTCGGTGCTGTAGGTGGCACTATGGCACCAAGTATCTCACGTCTACTATGAAGGTTCATCTCGCTGTAAGAGATAGAACTTCATTAGAGAGAGTACGGAATAAATCAAACATGATGCAGATATATTAAAATTCGGAAGAGGTTCAAAGGTGTAATCAAGTGGATGAGACCTAGTAATTTCTGTCCTATTGCAGGCTCGCTGGGCACGTTACCATACCACAAGCGATAAACATTTGATCTTAATGACCTGCATGGGCCACCAGTAAAACCAAGTCACGCTCCAGTCCCAAAATATATAGAACCAGGCCACGTGATATTGGCCAGCTGACACGTCTCCGAGGATATCCTAATTTAATGGATCCTGGCGAAGCGTGCTACGCTGTCCTAAATCTAACAAGTCTAATATCAATAACATATAGTAACTAATCTCATCCACAGACAACAAGTAAAATACTGAAAGGAAAGACTGGAATATAAGGACATAGTCGAATGACATAGTACAACTGAAATATGTCCGGTGGGAACAAACCACTATAAATATTGGAGAGAAAGTGCTGATAGTCTGAAATAAAGTACTGAATAATAAGAGTGACTGGAACAACTGCTAACTAGGTAAGGAGCTCCAGTCATAGGCGGAAGGCCTACCAATATGATCAGGGGTACTCCGATGGAAGGACCTCTAGCTCCTCGTCCAGAGCAAACCTCATCTCCATACCTGGCCCGTACACTGTGGGATAAAATGCCTCGTCCAGATCTGGAAGATAACCAGGTCCTCAGAGGGATGTAACAAGATACAATATGCATGCCAGATATAGTACTGAATAAAATAAAGAGGGGTGTGCTAACCATCTAAGTGAATGCAATATAAGGACAACCTCGGAACGTATAGGTAGGTATAGGCATAACGTCCAATATCCTCTAGAGTGTGGTATCTGCAACATCCATCATTCCGAAGAATGAGGTATCTGTATATATATAACGTCCATACTCTAAGGGGCGTGGTATCTGCAATGTATATACGTCCGTAACACTCCGAAGAGCGCGATGTCTGAATATAGGGAGTCACCGGGTCTGTGGTTCCTCTGGACACCACGGAGTCCGATGGGTGTATCCCATACGTTTATCAGTTGTCCTTCCCGCCCAATGTAGATACGCAAGTCGAATACACGACGTGAGTGTCTCGTATCTATATGCCAAGTCTTATCTAACTATGCTACTCTAGAATGCTGGCTAGTCCGTAATGCATGTCGTACGTACCGATAGCGAATCGGGTACGCGGACCCGCATCCCAATATGAATGTACCATCGTGATACGTGTATAGTGCCATGGTCAAGGAAGATATCAAAATATCCTCACAGTAGAAGGTGAGTCAGCTAGCAACTAGGACATGTACACTATTCATCGACGCATTGTCGACTGCCCCCGAGTCAATCTTGGACGCGCACAGTTCTATGCATATTTGCAATATTTATTATTTTAATTTTAAGCAGTAAATCAGCAAGGTATACTTGCCTGTCCCGGGTAGCTGCGAAATCCAAAGTCCTGCTCCTGATGGCTCGGCGGTACTGTCCAACAGTCCTATATATGATATAATAATGACACTATTAGTCGCTACAATAGCACGACTAAAATACACTGCTTGTATCTACAACTGACACACGGTCTGGACTGTATATATATATAGCTATTACAAGTATATATATATATATATATATATATATATATATATATATATATATATATATATATATATATATATATATATATACTAAAACATATTTAATTATATTAGAATAATATTTATGCTTAGTAGTACAAAAATAATATTTATGTATTATTTAGTAATACACTGGTAATTATGTTTATATATACATTTTCAAATACATACTAGATGTTTAATACGTACAAGTATTTAATATATAATATTATATTGCATATAATATACTTAGTCATAGAAAATATATTTAAGAACAATATATATATATATATATATATATATATATATATATATATATATATATATATATATATTTAATATTCTTCCTATAATAAAACTATACATACATACGTACATATATATATATATATATATATATATATATATATATATATATATATATATATATATATATATATATATATATATATATACATATACTAAAATTATCCACTTATATATATTTATGTATACACACAAATATATATATAGGTATATATATACACAATAGGTATTTAAATAATGTAAGTATTTAATGCCATATACTGTCTATACTAGATTACATTATATTTATTTATATATATATAAGGTTCTCAAGGTATTTAAATATAATATATGTATACATTTATACACATTATATTTATTAATACATAAAAATTCATAGTATTTATTATTAAAATACAAAACAGTATATAAGGTATAATTACAGAAAATACATATTTATACAAAAATATATATAAGTATTAATTAGTATACTGAAACATATACGTACATACATGCATTAATAGGTATATATATATGTATACCAAATACATATATATATATATATATTACTATTATATATAATACTAAATACAATAAGTATTTATATAATACGGTATTTATACAGGAGGTATAAATACATAATTAATTAATACTAAATATAATATTTAATATACGGAAATACGCATAAAATACCTAAACTAAACTAATACCCATGTATAGAATATTTGCACATAGAAATGCATATAAAAATAATGATAATTATACATAAAATAATGTACCTATACGTTTATCAGGTCGAGGGGATCCCGGTGGTCGGTCGTCGACGGCGGGGGTGGCCGGACGGAGCTCCGGCGAGGCTCGGGGTGGTCGGCTGCCACAGCAGCGGTTCAGGAACTACCGGCGCTGCGGGGGCGATTGTGGCCGGCTGCGGCGTCGACCGGCGGCGAGGCTCGACGGGGAGGAAGGTGGTTGGCCCGGGGGGAGTTTGGCTGAGTTGGGCGGCCGGGAGAGCTAGGGTGGCGGAGAACGGGGAGGTCGGGTGGTCGGCTGTGTGTGCGGGAGGGGGAGGCTCGGGTTGGTGTTGGACTGCTGGGGGGTTGCTGCCGGCGGCTAGGCGGCGGGTGGCGGTGGTGGCAGGTGGGGGAAGGTCCGACGAAGGTGGTCGGGTGGCTATGGTGGTGGTCGGAGTTGGTGGTTGGCCGGAGTAGGGCGGCGGGTGGTGATGGGTTGGGGTCGGGCTAGGCTGGGTGTTAGGGAGAAATAGGTTTTTCTCTTTGGTTTCTTGGGTTGTGTGCCCTCATTAATGATGTACTAGGTTGTTTATGTAGGTGAGAGAGTGGGGGGGGGGGGCTGCCTAGGGATTAGGGCCGGTTGGACATATTTTTTTGGGGAGTTGGAGATGTCCATCAAGATGAGGGGAGGGCTAGGAATGTAGCATTTTGAATGAAGGGCCATGATGTGCCCTTCATAAAGGGGTACAAGTACACTAGGAATGGGGGGGAAAATAAATGGATACGGTTAGGGCATGACATTCTTTTCTCCATGAGGTTTGGGCCAATGAGGGGGGAGCACCTCATTGCAATTTTGCAAATAGGCCCCTGAACAATTTGATATTTGCATAATTTCTGAATTTGGGGATTTGATGTAAACAAACACCATGTTTGGTGTTCTTCATTGGGCTATGATGGTGTATGGTATTTTGTATGAGACTTGTGGGTGTGGGTGTGGGTTTGGGTTGGAGTAGAGTCTAATTTAATTGAGGTTAGGTCACCCCGTTAATTAATTCACAATAAAAACCCGGAGGTCTAAATTGGGTTGGACAAGGGTCATTAGTGTGGTAGGCTCAGTGTACAATAATGTCATGATCTTGGTTGGTCAAATCGGATCGAGATGGGGTCTCAATTTCGATTGGAACGGACAACGTACGTAATTACGCAATTTAATTAATTTGCGTACGGGCGTTTGTAACGACTTTTGTGCAACTAAAATTTGGCACAAAAATCAATATCCGGGGTTTGTTCTAGGTTCAATATGATAGGTTAGCATGTCTAGGCTAAGTATGTGGAATTCGTTTTAGGGCAACAGCTAGGGTAGTATCCTAAAATAACAAATCATTGTACAAGTATTATAACACTATATAATAATCTTAATTATACCTAGTTAACCCTAATTAGGCTAATTTAATTAATTAACCCTAATTTCTGGTCGAGGGGGTTTACAACACACTCACCAATATATTAGTTAGTGTGTGTGTGTGTGTGTGTGTGTGTGTGTGTGTTCATGTGTCCGTGTCCGTGTCCGAGTTCCACCCATATTTTGTATTGGAGTCGCTAAAAATGTTGCTCGGACACAACTAATAGGAATGAAATGATCACAATGGTATAACCAAAATGTATAAAATATATTTTATAAAATATCAATAATTTATTAATAATTAATTTCTTTTTGATAACAAAAATTCTTATACTCCGATCAGAAACCATTAATACAACCGACACCGCCAATACCGATACTCATAGGAATAATACAAACAATCATAATTAATTGCTTTCTGATACCAAAAATTTAAAACTTATCTATCACATGTAACTAATCGAAATAATTATTATCCTAACTAGGTATAATACAGCAATCATAATTTTAGATCAAAAAAAGTCTAAAGATAATCTGAGAACAAGATGAATTTGAATCAAAATAACACATAAAATCTAGATTTTTAGCTATCTAACCCATCATACAAAACCTATATATAATGACCATGTCGATTGCGTGTGCCCGTGTGTGTCCGTGTTATCATGAATTCATTTATTTCCTTACCATCCATAACTGAAGTGTGTGTCTGTGTCCATGTGTGTGTCCATGTGTATTCGTGTATCTGTGTGTATCTGTGTCCCTGTGTGTGTTTGTGTCCATGTGTGTGTGTGTGTCTGTGTGTGTTCTAGTTGTTTCCAGGTCAGGGTTAGGGTTTACCGAGCGGGGAGGATGGGAGGAAGAGAGCCTAAGGGAGGGGTCGACGGAGGGGACCGCGTCGAAGGGAGAAGTCTCGCCGGAGGGGAGGAGACCTGCCAGAGGGAAGAGGGGAGGAGGACCACGCTGGAGGGAGGAGAGAACGAGGAAGGGAACTGACGCGATTGAGGAGAGGAGCCACGCGAGGGAGGATTCGCTGGAGGGAGGAGGACGCCCGAGGGGGGGGGACTTCGTCGGAGGGAGGGGGTTTGAAATTTTGGGGATTGGATTGAGAGAATAGGGGAAAATAAAATCTTGAACCCTATATAAAATAATTTAGCGACGTCCTAAATAGACGTCGCTAAATGTCGCTAATATATTTATATACTACGACTTGAATAAATAAACGTCGCTAAACGTCACTATAATAAAAATATTAGCGACGTTTAGTGGCGCTCCAGCGATATCGGTTTCTATTTTACTAAAACATGTAGCTGAATGACGCCAAATATCTCTATTAGCGACTACCTGTGACATTATATATTAACATTGCTAAATTTAAAAAATTAGCGACATTTTATAATAACGTCGCTAAAAGCGTCGCTATTTGGTAGTGCTCATTAACCTAACTTTATTATATATTAATTAATTTAGTAGTCAACCTAAATTCTACCAATGGTCCAAACTAATCCAGACCTGCTTAAATGGTCCAAAACACATACATGGCCGGCCTACTTACTAAATGTTCAATTATGAACATTCTGCTTAACGAATTTTAGGTAAATTGTAGCCGTTGGGTTCACACAATAGAATTTAAATTTTACTGAACCAAATTCAAATGTATACTCACGGTCAAGCTTATTAAATCCTAATTCAAGTATTTGAATTCAAACCCAATGGTTACACTGCTCCTCTGCAAATAGAAGAACAGAGTTCATGTGTCAACAAGATCTAATCTTTCCTTGTCGATCTCTGACACAAGGCTCAGTTCTGGATATCGTTCGATCTTATTCAAACTGAGTTTTTCACTCGACACTATGACACATGTCATATCCCTAACTGATAATCAAAAGGTGTATTCAAAAATTACCTGCAGTGTTCTAGAGTTGAAGTTGTGTCTGATACGAGCAGCACAAATAGAATAATTTGAGCACAATAGCTTCTCTGCAGCATTTTATCGAATTTGATAGGCGACATCAGAAAACACATTTCAGAGTCTTTCTTGATCATCGATGATCAAAAAAATCAAGAAACATAATAAAAATCAAAAGAAAGAGATTAAATGACTCACCGACTCGGATCTTGAGTTCTGTGGTGATGATCGAACGATCCTCAACCGACCCTACTGGTGCTCTAAGATCGAATTTGAGTTTGACTTAAGCTTGAGCTTGATCAACTGATCGAGTGATAAACCTATTACTATGAGATCAAGAACAGTTCAGAATTAGAATGAATCAGGGAAGAAGAGATTTAAATAGAACAACTAAAGGGCAAAAAATAGCCCAATTTATGTTGTCCAATGGTACCGAGTTTACTATTAAGATGGCCTTATATTCTCCCTATTCTGGAAAAACAATATTGAGTTTTAAGAATATCCAGCAAAAATAATTATTATGCTGAGGCCACTAAAGAAAATAGAGTGGAGTATCTTTGCTTAACTTCCAATGCATATGACCATAAGCGTATCTTGGAAAAGATGTCCCACCTCCTAAACGAGTTGTACTCTACAACCATTTGAGAGATAGAGGTCTATCACGTGACCAACCCTTCTTCAACCAAAATGAGCATAGTTATGCTTTGGCATCATCGTTTGGGTCACCTGGGTGACAACTTTGTGCATTGTATCCTTAAATCTTCATACTGGCTTCATCGTACCAACAATAAGGATTTTGTCATATTCTAGTATGCTTTGCCAAGCATGTACTACAGGAAAATTAAATACGAGACCATCCCTCATAAAGATTCATTTTGACCCTCTTTTTTCTACAATAGATATATACAAGGGAATATCTCTAGACCAATCCAACCAAAATATGAACTATTTGAATATTTTATAGTGTTGGTTGATGCATCGACTCATTGGTTACATGCTTATTGTCCACAAAAATGCCATATTTGCAAAACTCCTGGCACAATATTTCTAGACCAATCCAAACCAACATGCGAACTATTTGAATATTTTGTAGTATTGGTTGATGCATCGACTCGTTGGTTACATGCTTATTGTCCACAAAAATGCATATTTGCAAAACTCCTGGCACAACTAATTAAGCAAAGGGCTCACCATCCAGATTATCAGATAACTCTCTTTACTTATACTCCACTCTTTTTGCATGAACTAGACCTATATCTTGGTCTTGAGACTGAAGAGTGTAATTTTTGAACCCCTCTTGGTAGTGTACTGCAAGTTTACGCTTGGAGCCTTGACCTAGTCAAGTACATCTTGTCATTCTCTGAAAAAAATTGGAATTTTCTTGTGTTTGAGCTATTTCCATGAATTTTATTATTCTATTTTGTTCATATCATAATTTTATACAAGTTTTTATTTTTGCACTTGTAATTTTGGTGGATTTTAGTCATGGTTATGGCTTCACTGTCATTTCTAGCTCGTACTGTAACCTCTGTATGCTAAAATATTAGATTTTAGCTATTTATTTTGGCAACTAGTTATTTTGGTAAATATAACTTTTAGATAAACTTTTATGATTAGATTTCTTAAAGGTTATATTAATTAGATTTTATTTAATGGAATTGTGTCAATCAGATTTGCTTCAAGTAGTTACATTATGTAGATTTTATTCAGGGTAAGTGTATTATGTTAGGGAGTAGGAGATTACATTCTATTTAGGGTTCAAATTCATATTAATTAGCTAAAGGGTAAATTGGTAATTGTATAACAAAATCACTCAAACCAAACCCTAACCAACTCCCAGCAAACAAACCCTAGCCCATCCCGACATGTGGCCGCCTCCCACACCCCTTGTGGTTGCCAATTTTAACCTCCCCCCCTCCATATATATATATATATATATATATATATATATATATATATATATATATATATATGTATGTATGTATATTATTTTACAAAGCAAAACCATAGTTTGCTTCTCATATATACTGCAAACCCTAATCACCTTCTTTCCCACTTCTTTTCCTTCATAATACAATTTCAAACCTTGAAGAAGTGCTAGAGTAGGAGAGTTAATTGGTGGAGAAGATTGGACCCTCCGTTGTGTTGGATCTCTATTGAGTTTAATCTTTAAGAAGGTAACTTTCAACCCTTCTTCTTCTTCTTTAGATAATTCTAAGGACATGTAGATGACAACAAATAGAAATTTTGCCATTAGAGACATAAGATAGATTAGAGAAGATCTTAAATAATGGTTTTAATTTAGTTTTATATAAACTAGATTCATACATGTGCTCATTTTGTTCAAAACAGTCCAAATTCGTCATAACAATCAGGCTCATTTTTAGTAGTCATAGCAACTTAAAAAACCATAACTCCTAACTTGGGACTCCGTTTAATCTCCTATTTTTTAATAGAACCGTATTGAATTAGCTTTCCAAATATATAAATTAATAGACCAAATTTGATCTGAAACTTTTTTAGAAATGTTTGAGTATTAGGTATCCGTAAAATGAACACATTTCGGTATTTTTGCGATTTTGGGAGTTTCCAGACTGAAAAATACGATCCGTTTAGTTTTTTGAAAAGCTGATACGAAGGACTATCACATATTTTAACCCCAAAGTTAATTAAATAAGTTTAGTATGTGCAGTATTACATACAAGTAGATAATCGGCTATACGATATAGGTATTATGTGTATCCATATAAACTTAGGTTTAGTTATATATTATAATACCAATAGATTAAAGATATAAAGTAGATATAGGTTATTATGAAACCCAAGTTGATAGGATATTAATTGGCTTTATTCACTTATTGATATTGCCAATTCCTAAATTGGTTACGTGGACTTGGACTTGGTATCAGAACCGTACCATGAGCTTAGGATGCCAGGCGCGCAAGTACATCCTTTGAGTGTTTTCAGTATTGATAGTTTCTATAATGCATATTTAGTAAGTTTACTTGATATCTGACATTATTGTTACATGAATTGGTATTTCATGGATCCCTCGTCATGACGTATTATTTTTATGGTTATTGTATAGCTTGAATTCTTATTCGTGTACATTAATTTATTGTTGTGATTTGGATCCGTGTGTATTGATTGAGGACGGTGAAGTGCTTTGGAGATATGTGATCAGACTGTAACTTAGACATTGTTTATTAGACATTGATGAGGACAATCATGCATTACACATATGATTGAGCCGATGGTGTAACTTAGACATTGAATCACCCCAAGACAATCACATATCGACAATGGCACTTCAAAGGCACTTAGTAATTATAGTCTTCCTTGTTCACTTCAAATTGATGACATATACTTTACTGCTCTGTTTATTGTTGTAACCTCCCCTAATTTTCTAGGATTTTTTTTAATAATAGGAATAATAGTATGTACTAACAACATACCTATAATTAGTAGTAATAATAAAAATAATAATAATAATTAAAATAAAATAAAATAATTGTATCATAGAATAATAGTAACTATAAGTATATTAATAATAAAAACAAAAAAAAACAAAAACAAAAACAAAAACAAAAACAAAAACAAAACAATCAAAACCCCAACAAAACATAACACTCACAACAACAACAAATAACACAGCAGCAGCAACAACCAAATACTACCCGACCCCCCATGCGGTTCACAACCATGACTCGGCCTATGGGTTTCACCCTCCTCTCGATCCGTATATATATACTCCCATATAAACGGATAAAACCCTAACCCTAATCTTCTTCCTCCTCCCCTCTTCGTCGAGTACCCACCGCTGACTTCAGATGCCGCACGACCACCTTGGCAGCCGGCGGAACCCCGCCAACCGCGTCAAAATCGAACCATAGGTACCCGTCTTCCAACCCTGATTTCTCCCCATCTATTCAATCAATGTCCGATCTAATTAGTTCTATGTAGAGCCTATTTGATCTAGTTTATACTTCTGTAATTCAACAAGAAATTTTGGTTAGAACCAATATGATAAATTTCTTAGAAAACACGAAAAAAACTGACCGAATATACAAGGTTAATGTGACAGTCTATATGCTTGAAACACCTCTTTTGGAAGGCAATTTTCTTCCAAGAGATTCAACTAAAATGTGATTTCCTTTCTCTGATAGCAAGTTAATATAACCAGGATCAAAATGAACAAATAATTGTATATATTTCATCATTAATTCTATGCTAAATTGTTAGTTAAAAATCACACAAAACAGTATCCGAAAACATAGAAAACTTATGATACAGAGTGCATCCCTACAAACCGGACTATCACATTACGTACCAGTTGTACCGAAAGGCGCGTATGATATTTCCTAATATGCGAGCTTTCACGGAAGTTGATTCGGACGTGTGTGCACGCCGAAATCAACCCGTATCCGTAAAATATCTCTCGTATCGATATTTTTGTAAAATACCCTAAAAATTTGTAACCGCTCATTGGAATATGACAAAACTTGTACCAATGGATCCGTGGTATCATACTGGTCCTGTGACCCAAGTTTCACGTAATTTTAAGACAGCTGACCAAACCGCCTATTCGTGGGCCCCACGGTTTGACTTAACGAGCGATTTTGTGATCAGCTCACCGGAATCCAAAATTGGATATACCGCTGAGTTCGTATCATCGTTTAGGATTTTTTTTGACCTATAATTTTTCCGAATTAGAGACTTTTACCCCTGACATGTATTTCGGTGTAAAGTGGGCCACATATGGACACTGCTTTAGCCCAAAATTATCGTTTTGCCCCTGTGTCCAAATTGGACGAAATGATAGAATTTTTTGACTATCTCCTAATTTTGGAAATATTGGTGATGTTTATTTCAGCGTCCGGAGATGTTCATTCAGAGTCCCTACCTTCCGGTCCTTGTGCTTGACATCTGAACGCTTATACTGTACAGATTGCTTGCCAGGCAAGTATACATTGCCATAGTACTGTTTAGTTACATTCATTTGTTGTATATTATTTGTTGTTGTTTATTTCCATTTATTTTGCTATATATAGAACTATGCATCCAAGAAAGACTTGGGTGCAAACGACGATAGCGTCGTCTTTTGTCCTTTAATATATTATGCATGTTGACCTAGTTTTATGGGACCACCCCATGAGTTGAGGCATCATTATGTTTCATTGGCCGCGACATATTTTTTACACGAGTGTGAGTCTCATATAGGACACAGACTTGCGTGATAGGCTGGCCACCTATACGTAAAGGTCGTACGACGGATAAGGAATAACTGCTAATAGAAATACCATGTTTAGCAGACTTAGCAGTTACTAGAGGTGTTTACGTGTGATGGATGTGGCACGTTAGTAACATTAGGTAGGAAGAACAATGAGTAAGCGTATGGGGCTCCTTTACACTTTTTTTTTCTTTTGTAACCCGCACGCTCCGCCGGAGATGCGTGGTCAGATGACCCTTATATATTATTTACAGGCAGTCTTTGACGACGTTATGCTTTGTAGGCCACTGATTTCCAGAAGAAATTATGCCAATCCCATTATTTAGCCAGATAGTTCATACGCAGGAAGTTGTTCTTAAATTTTATATCACATAGACTAGTTAGGCGACCATGTTGGATGTTTACTTTCAGTATATTATGGCATGCTATTTTTTGTATCTTATTACGTCCCTCTGAGGACCTGGTCCTTTTCCAGGTATAGACGATCAGGATTATCCACAAAAGTATGGACCGAGACCTGACGCATGCATCATTCTCTGTCGAAGAGGTCTTACCCTCTGAGTACCTGTGACTACTTCATAGTTGATGGATCTTTTAGCTGATGTTTCTTTATTTGACATTTATTTTATATTAGAGTTCTGTCCTCCTCTATCATTTTAGTTGATTTAATCGATTGGTAGTAGATTTGTCTCCACCCGACTATTATTCTTTTACTACTTCATATTTGAAACTTCAGTTATTTATTTTGATATTCCTTACTTGTGTCTGTGGATGAGATATAGTTGCCTGTGACTTGTCTTGACAATATATGTTTCACTTATAAATTATTTATTCATATTACAGCGTACGTATGTGTTATAATTTTTCTAACATATTAGAGTTGTCATATACATACGGTTAGCATGCTACGTATTCCTTGTCCTACGTATTTTGGGACTAGGGCGTGACAATTGTTTATACCCCATTGCTATGATATTGTTACCTGCTCTATCTTGTATATCATTACTATTCCTTATTTTTATAGCTGCTATCATATATTTGGAACTACTTTCACTGTAATATGCTCGTTCCATCCTGACTGGATAATATTTTAGGTGAATCTGATAAGGACGGTTATCCTACCTTTTACGGACCGCATTAGGATGCTACAATTGAGTCTTATATTGCCCTTTAGGCAGATCAATGAGAGTTTATAGCGCAGACAGCCTAGTTAGCTTAGTTTAGAGTTACTTTCTTTGACCGAATTTGTCTCCAAAATTTATTAGACTATTTAGATATTTACTTTTTGGATTTAGCATTATTTTGGAATAGTATTTTGGACCATGGACTGGTGACTATTATTTCTTTTTGTTTATCTCTATCATGTATTTTATCTTCCTTTATAGTGATCGAGTATTAGTTGATATTGATTATTGTCCTCCCTAGTGGTATTGGGATATTAACCACGTGTGTTATAGATATTATATTATGGTTATGGAACAACGTTCTTCCGTCGATTCTGCGGGATAGGCTGGGTGTGCCCACGAGTTATGCCCAAATTTTGGGTACGGATCTTAACACATTTTTATGGTAGCCCATGCAGGTCAGGCTTCACAACTAGTGTGATATCATAGTAGTACTTAGAACTAGAGTACTATTACAAGCCTACAATAGGATATAGAATACTAGAAATAGGAGAATACTCAATCACAACTAGGAATTCCACTGTTTTGAATTTGCTAACTTTTATTTCTCCTCCGAGTAATCGAACTTCATAATTACTGTCATTCTTGAATAATATCTTATCTTGTGCCATATTGATGACTTCTTGACTCATTTCCAGCTATAACTTTATTTGATTCTTGGGTATCGCATAGTTTTATATTTGTATCATTTGTATTTAAGCATAACTTAGTAACAGAACCCTTGGGTAGGAGTTTCAAGTATCACTGACTAGGATAGAGATTTGTGTCTTATGCTTGCAAGGGGCATCGTGTTATATTAGGAGGTCGTGATTTGGGTGCTAGCTTACTCGTAATGCCACTTTCAAGTTTCGACATTGTCCTTGGAATGTATTGGTTGAGTATATACCATGCCAGCATAGACTGCGCGAAGGAATTGTGTTATTTCATCCTCCCAAAAAGCCTGAGTTCGAGTTCGTTAGAGGAGCAATAGAGAGGGTGATAGGATTATTTGTAGGGCAATGGTTGAGGAGAAGGAATTGCCTCACCCTCTACTTGCGGAGTTCTAGATGTGTTTCCGAGGAGTTATCGAGATTGCCACCGGATAGAGACCTTGAATTCTTTATTGATTTAGTGCCTAGAGCTGAGCTGGTGTCATAGCATGTCTACAGGATCAACAACAATGAGTTAGTAGAGCCGAAGAAATAGGTTGACAAATTATTGGACAAGGGATTCATCAAATCGAGTCCATCACCCTGGGGAGCTCTAGTATTGTTTATGCTGAAGAATGATGGGTCAGTGTAGATGTGCATCGACTACATGGCTTTGAATAACCTCACAATCAAGAACAAATATACTCTGTCGAGGATTGATAAACTTTTTGATCAGTTGAGTGGCGCACGAGTATTTTCAAAGATTGACTTGTGGTCTGGCTATCATCAGGTAAAGGTAAAGAGGGAGGACATTCTGAACACTGCTTTTTAGACAAGATATTGCCAGTACAAGTTTATGGTAATGTTTAGGTTGACTAATGCCCTGCCGGTCTTCATGAACTTGATGAACAAGATATTCCATCAATACCTTGACAAGTTCATGGTGGTGTTCATCGATGACATACTCATTTGTTCGAAGATGCCAGAGGAGTATCTGAGGATTGTGCTAGAGACTCTTAGGAAGGAGAAGCTTTATGGAAAACTCTCAAAATATGAGTTTTTCTTGGATAGGGTAGAGTATATAGGGCATGTGGTGACTGTAGGTAGGATATCCGTAGATCCGAAGAAGATTGCTGCTGTAGAATCTTGGACTACTCCGAGTTCTGTTTTAGAGATTAGAAGATTCTTAGGATTGGTCGGATACTACAAGAAGTTTCTAAAGGACTTTTCACGGATTGTAAAGTCTTCAACTAGACTCACTCAGAAGGATGTAGAGTTCGAATGGACTAAGAACTGCCAGGCTGCATTTGATGACCTGAAGAAGATGTTGACTACAGCTCCTATATTGACGTTGCCATCGAGAACAGGTAGATTTACTATTTATATTGATGTTTTAGGAAAAGGCTTGGGATGTGTTCTATAGAAAAATAAGAAGGTGGTGGCTTATGCCTCTAGGAAGTTACGACCATATGAGAAGAACTACTCCATATGACTTAGAGTTGGCAGCAGTGATCTTTGCTCTGAAGCTGTGGAAACATTATCTGCACGGAGAGCGTGTGGAAATATTTACTGACCATAATATCTTGAAGTATGTTTTCATACAGAAGGAGCTGAATATGAGGCAATGCATATGGATGAAACTGATGAATGGTTTTGATCTTTCAGTATAGTATCATCCAGGGAAGGTCAACGTAGTTGCTGATGCTTTGAGTAGGTATCAAGTAGCTATATTTTTGACGATGGATCTGCACCTGTTAGTCGATTTGGAGAGCTTGGGTATTGAGGTGATAGTTTTTGGAGTCGAGATACAGATGATGGGTATGCAGATTCAGTCTGGGTTGATGAACAAGATCCAAAAGATGCAGTATCAGGATGAGAGCCTGAGGAGTATCAGATCTCAGGTGTAGGCCAAATTATTAGATGAGTTCACCACTGAAGAGGATGGTTCATTGAGGATTGGAGCTAGGTTGTGTGGGCCTAGTAGGGACATGTGGAAGAGATCATATATGAGGCTCATCACTCTCAATATTTTATACTGTACAAGCATGAAAAATATGCTGTAGAATTATACGCAGTATTTTAGTGCTGGGTGGCGTAAGACGTGACTTCAGAGCCATCGGCGTACAAATAGAGCTTTATCGCTAGTACAATGTAAAATATAAGCTCTAGGACAATCCACATAATACAGTATTTCCAAGCTGCTTCAGCGTAAAAGGGTTGTTACATCGCCACTTTGGCGTAAAACCTACTCGCTTTTAATGCGGTAGAAAGTTGTACGGGGAACGCTTCGTATTCCTCGAATGAATCTGTCAGATCATGCAGTGAGCCTGACTCCTGACAACGAGTATTGCACAGCTATCCAGACGACGGCTGTAATGATGGTGCGGCACACAGACCCAAACCGTCGTTTAGTGACATTTTCCTGATACAAAGCGCTTTTACGCATATAAGGGAATACGCTGCCTAGTTTTATACATGCAGATATGAGCTTTTACGCTCAGTAGAAGACAAAATAAACTGTCACGTCAAAAGCTGCTCTTCGTATAGAGCTCGAGGCACGTCTCTGCATTTAATGCACAGAATGGGGGCAGATCGTTGCATTTAATGCACGAGATTTGGTTATATCTCCAAAGACTGGGCAAGCCATAATTACGGCTAATACGTCAACATCATCACCTCTGCATATTACGCCATCAGGCTATTTTCAGCTATAGGAGCACGCTGTACGCTATCTCCTTGAAATATGCCACCGGGCTATTTTCAGCTATAAGGAGTAAGCCGTATGCTATCTCCTTGGAATACGCCAACTCAGGCTATATTTGCATTTGTGCGTGATAAGGCTATTTGGTCCAGAATACGCTCAAGGCCTCAGTCAAGGAAGGAGGATCGGCTATCTTTTACGCTAGCTACCTATCCATGCAGCATCAGGCTTCTACGCCTACAAGGCTTCTACGCCTATTTGGCTTCTATGCCGACTCGACAACCACTTGGCTTCTACGCCAACCTGACAACTATTTGGCTTCTACGCTATGGTGACAGTTATTGGCTTCTACGCCAACCTTTTCTACGCAAGGGGCAGTTGCCTACGTGGCTTGCATGTCGTAATCTTCGCAGCAGTTATATGCATTATCTCTTAATGGGACACGCGTCACACGCTTATTCAGAAGATCATCTATACGTGGGTGACAGTTATTATAACCGTCGCGTAAAAAGTGCCACACTCTCCACTGTCCGGCTTTTACGCCAACTGGACGGTTACTGTCACTAAAACCCTATAAATAGAGACCCCTATTGACAGAGGTCCGAGGTCAAAAATTTGGAGAATAGAAGTCAGAGGGTCGAAGCACAGACAGAGAGCAGTGATCGACAATTTTGGCATCGAGCATCCACTCCTTCTTGCAATCCTTGAAGCTTCTTCGTCTTCTACAGTACTTCTTCATCATCGTGTGGTTCAAGGGACAAAGTGATCGACTACAGATCAGACTCCTATAGCAATATTTACCTAGATTAAATTTTGTACTTAACATCCTCGCATAGGATTAATAGTACTTCTTGTTTGTAAACCTAAGAAAGGGTTTTGTATAAACCTAGTTTTATTTCTTTCGTTTATTATCAAACACAAGATGACGACTTTGCTGGGGACCTCTTTCTCATCTGACGAGAAAGCAATTGCTCAACATGATGCAGTATCAGTAGGATCAATAAAGAAGACCTTGGTCGTCCAGTTCGACCAATCTGCCTATGAAGATATGCTTTGAGCAGGGGGGTAGCTCTCACTCTCTCTCCGTCCAAGACAATAGGAAATTGTGTAAGGTCTGGATGCCCCGGACATCCCCTACCGTTTCTGCCGACTCTCTGGTTTCTCCGACCAACAAGGTTGTAGCTTCGCAACCTCCCCGCCCCGCGCGTAAAACTCTGTCTCCCGTCTGTGACATGGCAGACAAAACTTCTGGTGATACCTCAGTGCTAATCCAGAAGTCTACTCCGCGCTCTGCGCATAAAATTCAGTCTCCCATCTGTGAATTGGCAGACAAGATTTTTAATAATGCCTCCGCGCCAAATCAGAAATTCCAATCGCGCCCTGCACGTAAGAATGCATCTGCCCTCCGCAAAAAAGCAGATAGTTCCTGTAATTTACGTAAGGGAAAACAAGTGGCGGACTTCTCAATTTCTCGGCCTTTACGCCAGCAAGAGAAGAATCTGCCCGCTCTCCAGATTATGCGAGAAGCGGATGGCCGATTGAGGGCTTCCTCAGTTTTACGCCAGCCTGAACAGAGTTTCAAATTATGCCAGGTTAAACCCCGAAGCGTAAAGAAAGCCCGGTTTGTGGAGAGACACACTCCTCAGGGATTATCTGCTACTCAGATGGCTAACCTATTGTATACGGGTGGTAGGGGAAAAGTTATGGTTCCCAATATCCGCATGCCAACTGATGTAAACAAGAGGAATAAGCCTTCTTCTTCTTCTTCTGTAAATCCTCCTGACTTGCGTGAATATCTGATCCAGAAATACAAGGATAGGGGATCTTCCAGCATGTCTATTACGCCTCCCAGGGAGCACTATTGTAATAGTCATAGGTTTATAGTTAATTATTGCTGTTCTGAAGTAAAACGGTCAGTTTTCGACCGGTTGAACTACTCTCTGTCTTTCCAGGAAGAAGAGCCTGCACATGCATCAGTGAACATGGCTTCACACCTTTCTAGAGGAAGGTCGAATTCAAGACGTCATCCCTCTAAAACTCCAAGCCAAAGGAGATTCAACAAACTCCTTGAGAACATTGAAGCTGGGGTATTCTGAAACACCCGTTCGAGGTCATGACAACCGGCTTCGTATTCTTCTGATTCCGACACTGGGGGTCGCCAGTTTTCTGAATCAGATGCTGAAAGTATAGAGTCATTCTCTACAGAGACCTATACTAGCCCTTCAATGACATCTAGAGAAATGGGGGTCTATGCCATTGAAGATGAATATGAAAAGGCTTCCTCGTCAGGAAGTACTGAGCAACGCATCGCTGTGTTGGAGACATCTCTAAAAGAGATACAATCCATGATGGAGAATATGCACCAAATGATGCTGACTCAACACACAGCTGCTATAGCTCAAGCATCGGTCCCTCCGACTCAAATACGTGTGGGGGTGGACTTACCACCATCCAACGCGAACAAGGAGCCTATTCTAGATCAAGAATCAGCAATTCCCCCACTCCCTAACTCAGAGAATGTATTGCCTCCTGTTGAAGTTGTAATACAACCGATCTCTCACCACTCCGCGGTCCCTCTACCTGCTGAAGATCCTATGTAGGCAGTGTGGGAATTGAAGGCCCAATTTGATGCCTTAAAACATAAGGATCAGCTATAGAAATTGGGAATCAACCAGCCTTACCCAGCTATCTAGGATGAAGTCCCTTTCTCTCCTAAATACAAACCATAGACTATAGCTTTGTTTGAGGGAAAGACATCACCGAGCCAGTATATGAATTACTTCAGTATGATGACAGTATTGTTGTAAGGGAATGACGCCCTTCTCACTCGAGTGTTCAAAGGCTGTCTCTCGGGAGTGGCTTATCAGTGGTACCGTAGTCTTGCGGACAACTGTATTACTTCCTTTGAAGATTTCAAGACTTTGTTCTTCGCGCGATTCTACGAAGGAGGGATGGACATGTCCATGTCCTCTCTCATCGAAGTAAAGCAGAAGAAAAAAGAGAACGTTCGCACTTTCATCGAACGTTTTCGTCAAGCCACTTTGCAAATGCCTTCCAGAGTTCCAGACTCAGCATTGGTGGACATTTGCAGAAAGAATCTTCTTCCAGTGATCTCGGTGTTCACAGGACCATATCAGTTCCATGATTGGCCCTCGTTCATCATCTCAGCGGTAGCCGCTGAAGACAACAGTCGGAAGGCTCGTGATAATGGAATTATGATATCTGCCTCTGATAGAGGCAAGAGGTCATCCTCCAACAACGACCATCCCCGTGGTTCCAAAGAAAAAGAAGCTCTGGCGATCAATACGTCCAGGCAAAAGACTGCGGCAACCACATAGATGAAACCTAGGACTTCCAGGCCCATTGAAGTGTACTCTTTTGACGACGACGATATTCCGAGCATATTCGAGTGTCTCGTCAAAAGCGGCAAGATTATTACCCTCCCTGAGGTGAAGTGGCCTAATAAAGTCGGCAGTACCAATAACCCCAAGTATTGCATATTCCATAGGTACATACATCACCCCACAAAAGCGTGTTATGTACTAAAGAGGAAAATCCAGGAGTTGATCGATGCTAAGGCCACCACTCTGCGCAACAGCGAAAAGACGGTCACAGCCAACATGATCTCTCTTCAATTTGGCAATCTGCCTCCTCAAGAAGTTCCGGATGGTGTTGTACCTATTTCCCGGACAACGATGAACATCGTTAATCTCCCTCCAGTCAGGGGTCAAAATCATGACCTTCCTTAATTGACCTAGGAGTTGTTCCCGGGCATACTCCAAAAAATCTTATTATACACCCCAACCCCATCAGTGATTGGAAAGGTAAGCCCTTGGTATGTTATCAAAAATGGAAGGCGAGCGGAGTGAGCTGAATAATCGAACCTATAGCAGCAGCAAGCGGGGTAGAGGAATTGGTCGACTCATCAGGCTCATGACCTGAAGTTTGCAGGTTCGAATCTTACCCCCGCAACACTCCCACTCCAAGCTACGCCTGCTGAGCAAGATGCATTGCTATTTCCTCTTCTGTGGACGCACCTCCGCCTCACTACCAGGACGGGAAGATCTCTTTCCGATGCCACTTTGTGCCGCTTGCCGAAGGGCAGTTTACCTGCGGTGAGGTACCCCTAACTACCCAGCGGGGCAAGATTATGTGGGTTCATCCAGATTTTGTGTCAGAGATCGAGGAAGAGACTCAAGCTGCCAAGGCTAAGTCTAAGAAGAGATTTTGGCTACTGGAACCCGTTCAGGGAAAGCCTACCTCAAGGACTATGGAGGAAGTCAGGAAGATGCATCGGCAAACGCTTCAGCTACCAAGCCTTCAGAACCTGAATCCGTCGTACCAGAGGCAGGTCCTTCGAGACCAACTTCAGCGGATAAGGGCAAGCAAAAAGAAGTGTGCTTTGATAAACCTTTGAAGAACATACAAAACAAAGGTTTGGAGAAGCCATATAACTTCGACATCCTGGCCCAGTTGGCTAATACACCAGCCAGATTGTCCATTTTTGAATTACTCAGGCTCTCTAAAGACACTCGTCAAGCCCTGAGTGAAGCATTAATGCAAGCAGATGCATACTTGACCCAGCTCAAGTCCCCTGATGAAGAACCTGTGGCATGTCCTCAATGCCATAGTGTGATGGAGGTGGTCCCGAATATCACTTTCACCCAAGATGACATATTGTTGAAACACAACAAGCATGACAGACCCATCTATTATACCGGATACGTTGGTTCCATGGAGGTTGACCAGATTCATATAGATCCGGGATCATCGATCAATATCATTCCTCATAGTCTGCTCAGACCATTGAGGATTCCTACCAGCGAATTGGCTTACACTACCACTATAATCGTGGGCTTCAATGCCAGGAAAAGTAAGCCGTTGGGGAAGATTCGTCTGAGAATCCAGATTGGCGATCTCAGATCAGTGGCTACATGTTATATCATTGATTCAGAGGTGTCCTACAATATTTTGCTGGGCAGACCATGGATCCACGACCACATTATCATGCCTTCGACTCTACATCAATGCTTTAAATATGTATATGCCCAAGGAATAGTACAAACGGAGTTTGCTGACCTTAACCCGTTTAAAGGAGTAGAATCCTACTACTCTGATGCCATGTTGTACGCCCAAGACTACATGGAGGAGGTATCAGGCAAAACAGAGGAGGAATCCCACCGGGAGCCAGAAGAACCCTCTGCCGAGCAACCTCTGTCAATCAAGGTGAGAGGGCGAACTACTCGTCCGAAAGTCATGGAACCCCTGGCTATCTACCTGAACAAAACCAAGTCAGGAAACAGAGGTGATCCTCTAGTGATCACTTTGAACCAGAAGCCTCCACCCTTGGTCATCAACCTTCGGCACAACAAGCAGCCGATTGATGTAAATACAACCAGGAACATGGTTTCTGATGATAATAAAGATCCTCTTTTCTAGTACATTGACGCTCAAATTCCTGATCAGGAATCCTCTCTCCATAACGATATAGAACCTATAGCACAAAGATTCTTGAAAGCTATAGATTCCTATCATCCGTATGTATGGAAAGTAGCATCACCATCTAATGTCATCACGACATATGGGCCACATGAAGATTCTATCTTTATTGTCCCACCTACTCGCAGCGGTCAGCGTTCAATAGTCTTCGATCGCATGCACAATGAACCGACTGTACAAGAAGATTCTCCCGATGACGATGCTGTTAAAATACAGGTTCACAGATATAGCCCGCAAGCTTTGAAGATTATGCAAAGTATGGGTTATGACTTGAAGCTGGAACAAGGCCTCAACTATGGGAAAGGCAGGCGAATGCCATTGCACGGTGATCCCTACTGTCAACAAACTCATTTTGGGTTAGGGTATACTAACTCCCTTGTAACTTCTGAGTCAAATAAGGATATCTCTTCCTCTTCTCTAGATGGCTCGTCGTCCTCCGGCTCATATGATGATCTCGAACGAGCATTATCAGTAAATACAGTATTGACAGATTCCCTCGAAGTAGACGAACAAGAATCTGAACCGTTTGAGAATGACTCTTGGGCTCAGTAAATGGATACAAAATGGGAACTCTGGTTCAAGCAGAGAGAACCTCCTACTGAAGATAAAGTTATCCAGATTGACGTTGGGGATGAATTTTTACCAAAGTCGATATTTATCAGTAACAATCTTTCCGAAGAAGAAAGGAAAGAAATAATCCAGCTGATGAGAGAATATATCGACGTCTTTGCGTGGAATTATGAGGATATGCCAGGTCTTGATCCAAAAGTGGCTACTCATAAGCTCAATATATTGCCCAATTCGAAGCCTGTGAAGCAACATCAACGCCAGTTCCGTCCAGACATGATGGACGCCATTGAAGCTGAAATCAAGTAGTTGATAGCCTGCGGCTTCATCCGGGAAGAACAATACCCCGACTGGGTCGCCAATGTTGTCCCGGTCATGAAGAAAAATGGAAAAGTACGTGTCTGCATAGATTACCGAGATTTGAATGCAGCCTGTCCCAAGAATGAGTTTCCTCTTCCCATTACAGACGTCATGATAGATAATACATGCAGTTTTGAACGCATGTCTTTCATGGACGGATTTTCAGGATACAATCAAATCAAGATGCATCCTGAAGACAAGAAGCATACTACCTTTCGGACACCATTAGGGGTATATTGCTATACGGTCATGCCCTTCGGACTGAAAAATGCTGGAGCTACGTACCAACGAGCTATGAGTAACATATTCCACGAGCATTTACGCAAAATAGTAGAATGTTACGTAGACGATATAGCTGTCAAAAACTGCCGCAAGGATAATCACATCCAAGACCTGAAGACAGTGTTCGAGTTGATGCGCCAACATCAACTCAAAATGAATCCTATAAAGTCCTTTATGGGTGTATCAAGTGGCAAATTCCTGGGATTTGTCATAACCGCCAAAGGCATTCAAGTGGACCCCGATAAAGTCAAGGCCATCTTAGAAATACGACCACCCCGCAATCTGAGAGAACTCAGGAGATTTCAAGGTCGTCTGGCTTATATCCGGAGATTTATATCCAACCTCTCGGGGAGATGCTAGCCTTTTTCTCGTCTCATGAAGAAAGGTGTATCCTTTGTATGGGACAAAGCCTGTCAGCAAGCGTTTAATGATATCAAACGCTACCTCACTAATCCTCCAGTTCTGGTGCCTCCCGTCATAGGAAGACCATTCTTGCTGTATGTTCGAGCAATGGATCATTCTCTGGGAGCTTTCCTCGCACAGAAGAACGATGAGGGTCATGAACAGGCTATCTACTATTTAAGCAGAATGATGGTCGGAGCTGAATACCGGTATAATCCAGTAGAAAAAGAATGTTTGGCCCTAATGTTCGCCATTCAAAAAATACGACACTATATCTCAGGCCAGACTATTCATATCATCTCCAGGATCAATCCTCTTCGGGTATTGATGAACAAGTCAAGTGTTCTTAATTTCCAACTCGCGACTTGGGCAATGTTATTAACACCGTATAATATGGTGTACGTCCCTCAGAAGTCTCTCAAAGGCCAAGCATTGGCTGATTTCCTAGCTGCTCATCCGATTCTGAAAACCTCCAAACTATACGAGGACATTCCTGATGAAGTTGCAGAATGTAATTCTGTGATGGAGTGTGATGCATGGCAGCTATTCTTTGATGGTGCCTCTAGGACTGGTCCCAGGAGAAACGTGGTTTCAGGAGTAGAAATTATCCTGATTACTCCTAAGAAACTCGTCATCTATCGAGCATATTCTCTTAGCGAACCCTGCTCTAATAACGTGGCAGAATATAACGCCCTACTAATCGGGCTCCAAGTCGCTAAAGAGTTGGACGTCAAATACCTGGAAGCTTTTGGTGATTCTCTGCCGATCGTCAATCAAGTCAGAGGAATATATGAAGTCCGGAATCCAGACCTCATCCCTTATCACCAAGCAACGATCGAAATAGCCATGTCTTTCAAAGGGTTCTTCCTAGAGCATGTGCCTCGATCTCAGAATCTGGAAGCTGATGTCCTGGCCAGTCTAGCTGCAGATTTAGCTATTCCTATAAGAATGCAGAATTCGGTGATCATTCTTAACAGAGATTTATTCTGTGTGAAAACAACTTTCACATAGAACGTAGCTACGCTGTGAACACAGATCTTCCAAAGAGAGACTGGAGAAGTCCCTTTATAGATTTAGTAGTATATGAAATCTTACCGGAAGATCCTAAAGAAGCAGTATCCATCAAAAGACGATCATTACGCTTCTATTTTTATGCGTCTTCACAATATCTATATCGCTGGACTTATGACGGACTATTATTACGATGTCTCTCTGGTGATGAAGCACAACGGATTGTCCGTGAAGCTCACGACGGCGTATACGGAGCACATCAACCCAGTCCTAAGTTACAGGATCGTATCAGGAGGATGGGCTATTATTGGCCTACTATGATCACAGATGTAATAAAATATGCAAGACAATGCAAAGCTTGCCAGGTTCATGCATATTTTATACATCAACCTTCTGAACATTTATATCCTACGGTGGCATCCTGGCCTTTCGAAGCATGGGATATTGATATCATTGGTCCTATTCACCCGTCTTCTTCCAGAGGTCATCGGTTCATATTGGCCATCACGGATTATTTCTCTAAATGGGCAGAGGCAATCTCCCTCATTGAGGTAAAAACATCTTATGTGATCAGCTTCATTAAGCATCACGTCATTTATCGCTTTGGGATTCCTCGAAGGATAATTCATGACAATGGGCCTCAATTCATCAGCCAAGCGTTCCACCAATTTTGCAATAAAAATCGGATACAAAATATGGCCTCTATGACATACAATCCTGCTGCTAATGGTTTGGCGGAAGCTTTCAACAAAACCATTATCAAACTCTTGAAAAAGTTTGTTTCTTCGAACAAAAGAGATTGGAATGAGAAGCTAGGAGAATGTCTCTGGACATACCGCACAATGATACGAGCACCAACGGGTTATACCCCATTCTCACTAGTATACAGGAGTAAAGCAGTTCTCCCCATCGAAATTCAAATTTCGTCACTCATGATAGCAGTGGCTAATGAGTTAACTTAAGAAAAGAATGACCTATTAAGGCTTCAAGAGCTAGAAGAATTAGATGAAAAATGCCTTCAAGCCCAACAGCACATCGCGTTCTACCAGGCACGCATTTCCAGAGCTTTTAATCAAAAAGTAAAGGAAAGAGTGTTCAAAGTTGGCGAGCTAGTTCTAGCCGTAAGAAGGCCAATGATTATTACTCACAAGAGTAAGGATAAATTCTAATCCAAATGGGAAGGCCCTTATGTGATCGAGACGACGTTCTCAAACGGCGCTTACAGATTAGCCAAGCTTAATGGAGACTTGTTAATGGATCCTATCAACGGCAAATTCCTGAAGAGGTACTATGCTTAATCTCCTTTGCTCAACAAAGTATGGTGAAGATCTCATTCTGACAATACTACTTCCAGAGAACTAGTTGGATCATATTCTATCATGTCCATATAACCTCTGAATAGATATGTCTAAACTAAGTTGGAACATCAAAACCTATCACGTCCATATTACCTCTGATAGTGTTTTGTGTACAAATTTTAGCTGGAGCATATTCTATCATGTCCATATAACCTCTGAATAGATATGTCCAGCTGAAGCTTACCGAGAGTATATCACGTCCATATTACCTCTGATATCACTTTCACCCTAGCCTATCGTTTATATTCCAAAATGATAGGTCCACCAAAGTCAGATAAAAGCCTCTTTATTATCCCTAGAAAGAGCAAATTACATAAAAAAGCAAAAGGTACATCATTTGGGAGGAGCAGTTAAGTCGCGAATCTGTTATGCCAGAGTAACCATTCTCTCATCCCTGGAGTTCAAAACATCAACGCGAGCCCGCTCCAACCTTACCGCCTCATTGTTCAAAGTAGTTAGCTCGGACCGAGCATGTACAAAACCTGCGTGGATGATACCCACATGGATCAAGTTCTGCTGAGCTATCTCCATTCGATCCTTCAATACGTCACGAGCCCTTGATAAAGAGAGAGCCTTCTCCTTGGCCTTAGCGAGGTCATCTTCCAATTTGCGGACCCTTGCTATCTCTTCCTCATATTCGGTCTCGCACTGAGTCAGCTGGGGAATAACATATTCCAATTCAGCACTCTCTTGATCCATCTCCTGCTGCTGTTCCTGGACGGATTTGTTCAGAGATTCTATTTGCCCAGCAAGTTCTGCAGTTAAGGAGTCATACCTAGCTTGAACGAGACCGTCAATGCTACCTCGATATAGCTGCAAATAATCGTTAATGGGTTGTTCCAAACCATTAACTATTTGCTCTAGCGCATCAGCTCTGTCATTATCATTGAAATATCTAATCTGCGCTATGCTAAAGTTGGAGGACGTCTTCAGAGCCTCAAAGCCTAAATTCTTCTCCAGCACCATCGATATCAATATTTTCAAAGTGGCGTAGAAAACGCTTGAAAACTGCTCAACTAACATGGTGAGATTTGAATGGACGCTGGGAGTGGCTGCAATATCAGAGAATCCCCCTCCAGGAATGACTGCAGACGATGTTGCCACAGTCGTCGCCTCAACAGATGGTACGACAAAAAAAGAAGCGCCAACAATGGACAAAGTGGCCGGCGTACTCAAAGGAGGCATTGTCGTAATGACAGGCTCATCCTTCTCTCGAGATATCGGAACCATTTCGGGCGAACTGGCATCCGAAAACGTTTTGTCTTCAAAGTCAGGCACCTCTGTGTCATAGACAGGAGCGGAAACAAAGCTGAAAGTTGCGTCGACGTTGCCCTCCCCGTAGATGTCTTCCCCTGAAAAGAAGACAAAAGAAAGTTAATATCAACATGATGTTAATTTTTCTAAAAAGAGGCATAAAGACGACATTTACCCATGGTCGATGGTATATATGTCGTGTTTGCAGCCAGTACAGCTAAATCATTTCTTAATGATGCTAAGCGAGCTGTCATACCTGGAGAAGGGGGTGAGCTAACTGACACTGGCAGGTATTTTTCTAGGTTTTTACCGAGATCCACTCGAGGCTCATTGGGTGGAATCTCGCTAGGGACACTTACAGATAAAGAAGGGGCTGAACCATTATTGGGCTGGATAAAGATATCCTTATTTGGCTCGACCTCGAAGGTGATCTCGTACCACTACCTGAAGCGGTAGCAGCGATAGCAGTCTCGAACAAAGATTCTCCGGCACTGCCAGCCGAAACTGTGGAGGTTCCCTCTCTAAAAGGTAAGAAACCTCTAATCAAAGGATCATCCCTAATAGGGGAAACAACAGGCTCACTTCTAGGAGCCTCATGACTGGTGTTTAGGATAATAAACGAGAAGATTTGATAAATACGGAAAATGAGGTCTTATGCGAAGACCCGCCCTTCTTTTATGTTTACAAACAAGATTGTACAAATTTGATCCTATACGAGGATGTCTAAGTACAATTTATTTAATCTGGATAAATATTGCTATAGGTGTCTGATCTGCAGTCGATCACTTTAGCCCTTGGACCACACGATATTGAAGAAGTGCCGTGGAAGACAGGTAGCAGCTTCGAAGGTTGCTAAAGAGGGTGGATGCCCGATGCCAAAGTCGTCGATCCCTTCTCTTTTCCTGAGCTCTGGATTCTCCTCTCTTTCTCTCTCTCGACCGTTTGACCTTCGATCTTTGTGACCGTTGGATCTGATACTGGATTTCTTGATCAGTTTTCAGACCTAATTTCTTCGACCTTGTTCCTCGTTGATAGAGGTCTCTATTTATAGAGTTTTTAGTGACAGTGACCACACAGTCGGCATAGAAACTGAGTAGTGGAAAGTACAACACCCTTTTACACGACGGTTTAAAATAACCAATGCCTGCGTATAAATGACCTTTTGAGTGAGCATGTGACGCGCGTCCAACTAAGGGACAGAACGCGTATATCTGCTGCGAAGATCACGGCGTAGAAGCTACGTAGGTAGTTATCCCTTGTGTAGAAGAGGTTGGCGTAGAAGCCAAATGACTGTCACCATAGCGTAGAAGCCAAGTAGACATAGAAGTCAAGTAGGCATAGAAGCCAAGTAGGCATAGAAGCCAAGTAGGCATAGAAGTCGAGCAGGCGTAGAAGCCGAGACGATGTAGACATTTTAGCCGGAATTACGGCTCTTGGAGATATAATCAAATCTCTTGCATTAAATGCAGAGATCTGCCCCCATCCTGGGCATTAAATGTAGAGGCTTGTCTTTAAGATTTGCCATCATTTTGCTCATTAAATGCAGATACGTGCCTCGAATCCTGTACGAAAAGTGACTGCTGATGTGGCGATCTGTTTGCCTTCTGCGGAGCGTAAGAAGCTCACGTTTGCCTGTGTAAAACTGGACAGCGTATTCCCTTATATGCGTAAGAGTAGTTTACGCAAAGGGGATGCCACTAAACGATGGTTCGGTGACATTTAATCAAATCTCCTGCATTAAATGTGGAGATCTGCCATTATCCTGCTCATTAAATGAGGAGGCATAGTTTGAAGGTCTGCCACTCTTCTGCGCCTCAAGTGCAGAGACGTGCCTCGGGCATCTGTCAGTATTTAGCGCTTTAAATGCAGAGACGTGCCTTGAGAAGCTGTTACCGCTCTGTGCATTAAATGCAGAGACGTGCCTCGAGCCCTGTACGAAGTCCAATTTTTGACGTGGCAGGCTGTTTGTCTTCTGCAGAGCGTAAACAGCTCACATCCGCCTGTGTAAAACTAGGCAGCGTATTCCTTTGTATGTGTAAAAGTGGTTTACGCAAAGGAAATGGCAGTAAATGACAGCCTGGGTTATAGTGCCGTGCCATCATTATACCCGTCGCCTGGGTAGTCGTGCAGTACTCTTTGTTAGGATTCCAGACGTCAGGTTCATTGCATGCTCTGACAGGTTTATTTTGAAGAACACGAAGCGTTCCTCGTACACTTCAATGTTGTATTAAAAGCGGATGAGTTTTACGCCATGAAGGCGATGTAGCACCTCTTTTACGCTGAAGCAGCCTGGACACATTGCACTACGCGGATGGTCCTTGAGCTTATATTTTACGCTGTGCTCAGCGGAAAAGCTCTGTTGCAAGTTGATGGCTCTGAGGTCATCTTTTTACGCTGCCCTGTATGAACATGCTGCGTATAGCTTATCCAGCGTATTTTTCATGCTTCTACAAGACCCCCTTCAAAGCTTTTAAATTCCTCATAATTTGAAACACTTTGAATGAAGCATGAACCGTTCCTCGTAACTCGAAACGCTCTGAATGGAGCCTGAAAAGGTCAAGCCTGACACGTTCTTTCATGGCTGACTTTATGGCAGAGTTATTGGGGATCGGTGATCTCTTTCTCCTATAAAGAGGCTGAGGAGTTCTCCTGTTCTTCCCACACTTCCTTCACCATACAAAGATGATGGCCGGAGTTCGTCGGGTCGACTTGAGGAAGAAGGAGATCATGCTCTTCCAGCATGTAAGGAGCCAAAAAAGATGGCATTTTCGAGCAAATATCCTCTGCAATGATGGATCATTGAAGGATATAATAGCCTCCTTTGCTCGGGATAATCAGCAACTTTGTATGGTGGTTCTTCGGGAGAGAAGAAGGGTTGCATTTGACCATGCCGCTTGCAAGCGGTACCTTCCCCCGTTACCTCCATGGCGCTGGATGTAAGAAAGCAGAGTTACTCTGCTTTTCTTCTGTTGGCAGTATGGGTCTATGCCCAGTTCTGCATCCTCCCGCCACTGATCATCTTCTTGTTCATCGACTGTGGTTGTCGATGAACTGCCATGGAAGAAGAGGAAGATCTTCACCAATGCGAGAACCTGGCAGAACAGATTCTGGGCGCGATCTTCAGACGATGATGAGGAAGCCCTTTGTAGACGGGATTTCCCTCATATGTAGTCATGAAAAATAAAGAAAACCCCTTGTAGACTGGATTTCCCTCATGTAATCATGCTTTTTAATTTTAATAAAATCGTCTTTCTTCTTTGCATATGATCATGTTGCCATACTTTGCTGTGAAGTCTGAATATGTGTATCTTCGACACGTCTGATTCTTTATGTTGACTTTGTGTAGAAAGAGCGCTAGGTCCTGTCCTGTCTTTTACGCATAACTAAGGATGCACAGAAAGCCGCTTAGCAGTCGAGTGTTCGAACTGTCCTGCTGTTAGGAACCGCGTAGAATTCTGAACTATTCTTTACTTCTGATAAACAAAATTTTTGTTCAGACCGTCGTCTTCAAGAATGATTTCTCAAAAATCCCTTGGAACAGGGCGAGAACTAGCTGTCAAACTGAGTCGCCATCTTGAATTTGTAGACGAAATATTCAGACTTGATTCTGGATGAACTTCGAATCAACCCATGAAGAAGAGTAATTTTTAATGTTGAACTCTGTATGCTTCGGGTACTTGGGGTATCTTGAGGTCAAGAAGGAGTATCTTCTGTGTGAACTCCTGTAATTGACCGCCTTGAGAATCATTCAGATGTACTGTACTGGCTTGCGCATCTTTAAGATGTGCGGAAAGTCGTGGAGCGTAAAATCATAAGTTCGTTGCCTCTGAGCGTAAAAAGCCACCGAGCGTAAAATCATAGATTTGTAGTTCCTGAGCGTGAAGTTATAGGTTTGTAGCCTCTCGAGCATAAAAGCTACCGAGCACAAAGGCATCCGGGAGTAAAACCATAGACTTGTAGCCATTGAACGTAAAACCGTAGATTTGTAGCTGTCGAGCGTAGAAAACTCCTTGGTGCAGAATTATAGATTTGTAGCTTCTGAAAAGAAAATCTTCCGAGTGTGAAGTTATGGATCTGTTGCCTCTGAGCGTAAAAAGCTACCGAGCGTGAGATTATAGATTTGTAGCTGCTGAGCGTGAAGTCGTAGTTTTGTAGCCTCTCGAGCGTAAAAGCTACCGAGCACAAAGGCATCGGGGCGTAAAACCATAGACTTGTAGCCTGTGGCGTAAAACCGTAGATCTGTAGCTGTCGAGCGTAAAATGCCCCTTAGCGTAAAACCCACGAATCTTCCTCGCGCGAAAACTTTTCGAATTCGCTGACTGTCCGCCTTCTCTGAGTGATAGGCTGACGTAGTACCCAATCATAACCGAATATTAATTAGGAGATTTGGTTCGGCATTCGAGGAGTCCATCTGAACTCTATATATACCCCAAGTTTCTGAGAGAAAAACTTTTCATCCGTCTTCTGCGAAATAAAGCATTCGTCTGTTCGAGTTCTTCTTCGTTTCTTCTCCGAGATTTCAAAGTTTCCAATAATGGCCTCGAAACAATTCTCCTCCACTAAGGGAAAGAAGGTTGATTCTTCTTCTCGTTCTTCTGTTCAAGTGAGAGCGTCTTCGGTCGGGCAAGGCGAACTTCATTCTGAGCGAAGTATCCCGCCGACGAGCAGTGCACCCGGCCTAAAAGGTAAAGCATTTGGGATGAAGAATAACGACTGAAAATCCTTCGCACACGTTGTACGTGACCGTGCTAGGTCATCTTCTATGCTGATAGCCTCTTTGAGGAAGATGATGCACAGAGATATTTCATATTTTACGCCCACATTTCTAATGTGTCAGCGCAAAAACTCCATATTTTCGCAGTCTAGCGTAAAAGCTTTGACTGTCGAAAGTTGGTGTGTAAAATTTGAGGGTTACGCTTCTGAATGAAGATTCTGGCATAGTACCTCAATTTTATCAGTCTGGCGTAAAGCACAAACTGTATACTGCCAGCCTTGAATTTTACGCTTTAGGAAATGGATTCCAGTATAATGGTCAAGTTTTTTTACGGTCTTGGCGTAGAGCACAGACTGTTGATTTTTTTGGCGTACGTTGCAAGGTCTGTATTTTTTTGGCGTGACATTTCCTATCTCCGGGCCGCAGTATCCTGAAGGAAGGGAGATTCTGATATCGGCTCAGGGCGAGCGAACGCTGCTGAACCTGATCAACGGGGAGCCCCTGACGTATATAGACGGGGACCAATACATAAAGCCGGCCTTCCTTTTCGGGGACATGATTGACAAGCAGTCCCAGACGAAGCCCAAGAGAGAACTCTGGGTTTTCCCTGCCGGGAGCTTGGTTTTGTATTCGCCCAAGATGCTGAGAGACTATCCCATCTCGGCTTTCTTTCATGCTACACATCCCAGGAGGATGTCGTGGACGCTGACTCCCGATCTTCACGGCAGGCCGGGGAAGATCTTTCATCTGAAAGGAGCTGACCAGAGGTCGTTTGTCAGTCGCCCTTCCGACAATGTGATGGTGTTCAGGGGACTGTACCCGGGCAGTGTCCCGAGTGAAGATAGCTTGGTGATCCAGCTGGTCCAATTACCGACTTTCTGTAATAATTTTATGGGGCACGGGGGAGTATACCCTAAGGTGAACCCTCGGTGCGGTGGGTGGATTACCCCTTCAAACCTTCGATGGGCTCACTTAGTTGATTGGGCCCTGAAGTATTTTCAGACCGAGTTGGAGAGCATTGGTCTATTTGCAGCTGTGAGTGCTACCAGTGTAGGGTTACCTCCTAACCCCAACCTATTTTTGGCACTGATGGAGCGATATATTTCGCTCACCGGGACTTTTGTCACTCCACTGGGGAGTTGGGATTGGCCCTCCATGAGATGGCAAAGATCTCGAGACTGCCGATGGGGGATACTCCATATGAAGAGTATGTTCCCACGAACCAGGAGCTGGGGGATTCAGACTCTCGGGTAGTGGAGGTCTACCAGGAGCTGATGTGCCACTACCTCACCTGTACCACTTTTTATAATGAGCCCTCAGATTTGGCTCACATCAACAAATGGACGTCCTACCTCTTCTTTCACCGGTCCAGGACTGCTAAGCCGGAGAAGGTGTTGGAGGGCAAGGATCAGCCTGTGAATCCTCTGAGCACGCTCAATGCTCAGGTAGTCGACAATCTCATGGTAGACGCTGGGGCTCCAGACTTGATCCTCGACGAAGGGATCGGACAGTATCCTGTAGGCACTAAGGCCTATAGTTATTTGAGGCACTGCCGCAGGCCTCTGTCCAAGGAAGCTCAACTGGCTGGTTTCCTCTCCATATGGCTGCGCCGAGTGGTGGTACCTGGCGTCGCATCTGCGGATCGCATTCACCGCAACACGCTGTGGCCTGCAGTGCGTCTGGTGTTCAGGGGTAGACTGGGCTTGCTCCCTGCCATGGTATGCCGTATACAAGCTGGCCTGAGGGCCATGACTGACGGGCTGCTCGCCGATGAAACTCGGCGTGATAGCTTTCCCAGGGTAGAATTACCATACCTGTATTTGATGAGATGGTTAATTCTTCATAACCCCAGGGTTATGTCTTCCGGCTCCGGTAGTAGTTCGGGGACTAGTTTCTTGTTGAACTACCAAAAGTCTTCCTGGAACGTGACCACGGTTCTAGACTGTCGACGGGCGCTGGGCTTCAGTCACAGCTGGAAACTTTTTTGCACTGTCCCCTCCGTATATCGCAATCAATCGGGGATTAGGCTTGAGGATTCAGGCAAAGAGAAGACCAATCTTTCTCCTGAAGCTTTTAATTGGTTGGTCTGCATTAGACCTTCCCATCTACTGTACAGGAGTGAAGACCATTGCTTCTTGGAGCCCTACCTGCCTAGTCGGTTTGCCAGGCAGTTTGGGTATGATCAGTTGCACGTGGGCAACGCCGTCACCAGCTTCTGGTCCAGGGGTGGACTCATTGATGGAGTGAGAGGATGGCGATATTTCCTCATGGGTTGCACTAGAGCAATTTTTACCGTGCCGATTATTACACTCTCCACGGAGCTGCGCATCCTGCACTCGTATGCCTAGTTCTTTGTGGCAACGAACACCTTCCATCGCGATTTTGACATGCATGGAAGTTTTAGGGTGCCCTCTTCCAAGTCTGGGAGAAGAGTCGAAGTCCCCTCGGTTTCTTTTGACAAGGGTGAAGAGTTCGTGAATCCAGATGAGCCTCTGTTGGCGGTATCGAGGGGTGAAGTACCTCTGCCTGCAGGCCCTTTGGTGATTTCTGGGAAGCGAAGGGCTCCTACTCCGAAGGAGACTTCCCCTCACAAGAGGAAGAAGAAGATGGTTAATCGTCCTCTCCGAATTCTTGGTATTGAGGCTCTTGGAAGTGAGCTTGCATCTTCCCATATTGGGGATGATTCTTTGATTGGGGGTTCCTCGCCTTTTAGAGAGGGACCCTCTAATGTTCCGGCTGGTGGTGCTGGAGAATCTCTGCTGGAGGCTGCCGTCGCTGCTACTGCTTCAGGTAGTGGAACGAGGTCGCCTTCGGGGCTGAGTATACCTTTATGCGGATCGGTATCGGGAGAGACTCCTGCCGTGTCTGCCAGTGCACCTGGCGAGATTCCAGCCGATGAGCCTCGGTTGGAATTTGACGAGGACCTGGAAGAGCATTCGCCAGTGCTCCTTAGAGCACCCCCTTCTCCAGGTATGATAGCTTGCCTAGCATCATTAAGGAATGATTTAGCTGTATAGGCCGCAGATACGACATATATACCGTCGGCCATGGGTAAATGTCGTCTTCACGCCTTTTCTTTTAGGAAAGTTAACATTATGCTGATATTAACTTCCTTTCGTCCTCTTTTCAGGGGAAGACCTCTTCGGGGAGGGCAGTGTAGATGCGCCCTTTGGCTCTGTGTCAGGTCCTGGCGGCGACACGGAGGTGGCTGATTTTGAAGAGGAAGCATCTTCGGGTGCCGGCTCGCCTGTCGACGAGGTTCCGATATCTCAAGAGGAGGGCGAGCCTGTCATTGCGACCACACCTCTTTTGAGTATGCCGGTCACTTCGTCCGGTGTTGGCGCTTCTTCTTTCGTCGCACCACCTGTTGAGGCGACGGCCGTGGCAACATCGTCTGTGGTTGTCCTTGGAGGGGGATTCGCCAATGTCGAGGCCACCCCCAGCGTCCAACCGGATCTAGCTGTGCTGATCGAGCAGTACACTGATATCTTCTACACCACTTTGAAAATGTTAATATCAAGGGTGTTGGCGAAGAATCTGAGCTTTGCGTCACTGAAAAGGTCCTCCCAGTCTGCGATAATGCCGATCCGAGAATTTGACGACACTGGGCTAGCTGAAACGCTGGAGGAGATAGTTAATGGTTTGGAGCAACCCATTAAGGAATACTTGCAGCTAGCTCAAGACAATGTTGAAGATCTGGTCCAGGCTAGATACGACTCCATGACTGCGCAGCTTGCCAAACAAATGGCAGGCGTAAATAAATCCATCCAGACACATGAGCGGGAGATGGATGAAGGAAAAGTCGTCCTGGAGGAGGCCATTGCTCTTAAAACAAAGTGCCAGGCCGAGCACGAAGGGAATGTAGCGAGGGTCCTCAGGCTGGAAACAGAACTCGCTCAGGCAAAAGAGTGGGCTTCTCAGTCGTCGGAAGCTCTAGTTATGGTGGATAGCCGATTGGGCATAGCACAACAGAACTTGGCGCGTGCAGATGTCGCCCGTGCTGGTTTTCTTTGGGCTAGAGCCGAACTGTCCCTCATGAGCAATAACGAGGCACGACTGGAGCGGGCTTGCCATGATGTCTTGGATTCCAGGACTGAGAGGATGGCCGCGCTGGTGCAGCAGCTTCGCGACCTGATCGCTCCCCCAAAATAATATACTTTTGCTTTTGCTTTTCAATGTACTTTCGCTCCTTTTTGGAAATAATAAAGAGGCTTTCATCTGACTTTGTGGACCCATCATTTCGGAATATAAATGACAGGTTTGGATGAAAGTGATATCAGAGGTAATATGGACGTGATATACTCTCGGTAAGTTTTAGCAGGATACATCTATTCAGAGGTTATATGGACATGATAGAATACGATCCAACTAGTTTCGCTTTGGAAGTAGTTTTGTCAGAATGAGGTTTTTGCCATATTCCACTTGAGCAGAGAAGGTTAAGCATAGTACCTTTTCAGGAATTTGCCATTTATAGGAGCCATTAGCAGGTCTCCATTAGGCTGGGCTAACCTGTAAGCGCTGTTTGAGAACGTTGTCTCGATCACATAAGGTCCTTCCCATTTGGGTTGGAATTTGTCCTTACTTCTGTGAGTAAGAATCATCGGCCTTCTCACAGCTAAGACTAGCTCGCCGACTTTGAATACCCTTTCCTTCACTTTTTGATTAAAAGCCTTAGAAATGCGTGCTTGGTAGAGCGTGATGCGCTGTTAAGCTTGGAGGCATTTCTCGTCTAATCCTTCTAGCTCTTGAAGCCTTAACAGGTCATTCTTTTCTTGAGTCAGCTCATTAGCCACGGCTATCCTGAGTGACAGAATTTGGATCTCGATGGGGAGAACTGCTTTGCTTCCGTAGACTAATGAGAATGGGGTACAACCTGTCGGTGCCCGTACCGTTGTGCGGTATGCCCAGAGACATTCTCCCAGTTTCTCATTCCAATCCCTTTTGTTCGAAGAGACAAACTTCTTCAAGAGCTTGATAATAGTTTTGTTGAAAGCTTCCGCCAAACCATTAGCAGCAGGATTATATGCCGTAGAGGAGACATTCTATATCCGATTTTTATCACAAAATCGATGAAACGCTTGGCTGATGAACTGCGGTCCATTATCATGGATTATCCTTCTGGGTATCCCGAAGCGGTAAATGACATGATGCTTGATGTAGCTGATCATATTAGATGCCTTCACCTCAGCAAGAGGTATCACCTCCGCCCATTTGGAGAAATAATCCGTGATAGCCAGTATGAACTGGTGACCTCTGGAAGAAGACGGGTGAATAGGACCAATGATATCCATACCCCATGCTTCGAAAGGCCAGGATACAACCGTAGGATGTAGATATTTGGGAGGTTGATGGATAAAGTCTGTGTGGACCTGACAGGCTCTGCATTGTCTTGCATACTTTATTGCGTCTGTGATCATAGTAGGCCAGTAATAGCCCATTCTCCTGATGCGATCCTGTAGCTTAGGACCGGGTTGATGCGCTCCACATACAACATCGTGGGCTTCACGGATAATCCGCTGTGCTTTATCACCAGAGAGACATCATAATAATAGTCCGTCATAAGACCGACGATATAGACATTGTGACGATACGTCGAAATAGAAGCGTAATGATCATCTTTTGACGGATACCGCTTCTTTAGGATCCTCTGGCAAGATTCTGTATGCTACAAAATCTATGAAGGGACTTCTCCAGTCTCTCCTGGGAGGATCTGTGTCCACAGCGTAGCTGCATTCGATGTAAAAGTTGTTTTTCACACAGAATAAGTCTCTGTTAAGAAGGATTACCGAATTCTGCCTTCTTATAGGGGTAGCTAAATCTGCAGCTAGACTGGCTAGGGCATCAACTTCCAGACTCTGGGATCGAGGTACATGTTCTAGGAAGAACCCTTTGAACGTCATGGCTATCTCGACCGTTGCTCGGTGATAGGGGATGAGGTCTGGATTTCGGACTTCATATATTCCTCTGACTTGATTGACGATCAGCAGAGAATCACCGAAAGCTTCCAAAGATTCAACGCCCAATTTTTTAGTGACTTGGAGGCTGATTAGTAGAGCGTTATACTCCGCCACATTGTTGGAATAGGGCTCGCTAAGGGAATATGCTCGGTATACGACGAGCTTATCAGGAGTGACCAGGACAATTCCTACTCCCGAAACTATGTTTCCCCTGGGACCAGTTCTGGAGGCACCATCGAAGAATAGTTGCCATGCATCACTTTCCATTACGGAATTACATTCTGCAACTTCGTCGGGAATATCCTCGTACAATTTAGAGGCCTCCGGGATTGGATGAGAAGCTAGGAAGTCAGCCAATGCTTGGCCCTTGACGAATTTTTGGGGGACGTACACCATGTCATACGGTGTTAATAACATCGCCCAAGTCACGAGTCGAGAATTAAGAACGCTTGGCTTGTTCATCAGTACCCGAAGAGGATTGATCCTGGAGATGATGTGAATGGTTTGGCCTATGATATAGTGTCGTGTCTTCTGGATAGCGAACATCAGAGCCAAGCATTCTTTCTCCACTGGATTGTACAGGTGTTCGGCTCCGACCATCATCCTGCTGAGGTAGTAGATAGCCTGCTCGTGACCCATCTCGTTCTTTTGTGCGAGAAGAGCTCCCAGAGAATGATCCATCGCTTGAACATACAACACGAATGGTCTTCCCATGACAAGAGGCACCAGAACTGGCGGACTGGTGAGGTAGCGCTTGATATCACCGAACGCTTGCTGGCAGGCTTCGTCCCATACGAAGGATACACCTTTCTTCATGAGACGAAAAAATGGCTGACATCTCCCAGAGAGGTTGGATATGAATCTTCGGATATAAGCCAGACGACCTTGAAATCCCCTGAGTTCCCTCAGATTGTGAGGCGGTCGCATTTCTAAGATGGCCTTGACTTTATCAGGGTCCACTTGAATGCCTTTGGCGGTAATGACAAATCCCAGAAATTTGCCACTAGACATACCCAGAAAGGACTTTGTAGGATTCATTTTGAGTTGATGTTGGCGCATTAATTCAAATACTGTCTTCAAGTCTTGGATGTGATGATCCTTGAGGCAGCTTTTGACAGCTACATCATCCACGTAACACTCTACTGTCTTACGTAAATGCTCATGGAATATGTTACTCATAGCCCGTTGGTACGTAGCCCCGTCATTCTTCAATCCAAAGGGCATGACCGTATAGCAATATACCCCCAGTGGTGTCCGAAAGGCAGTGTGCTTCTCGTCTTCAGGATGCATCTTAATTTGATTGTATCCTGAAAATCTGTCCATGAAAGACATACGTTCAAAAATTGCTAGTATTGTCAATCATGACATCTATGATGGGAAGAGGAAACTCATCCTTGGGGCAGGCTGCGTTCAGATCTCAGAAATCGATGCAGACACGTACTTTCCTATTTTTTTCATGACCGGGACAACATTGGCGAGCCAGTCGGGATGTTGTTCTTCTCGGATGAAGCCGCAGGCTATTAACTTCTTGACTTCAGCTTCAATGGCGTCCATCATATCCGGGCGGAACCGGTGTTGGTGTTGCTTCACAGGCTTCGAATCGGGCAATATGTTGAGCCTATGTGTAGCTACCTTTGGATCAAGGCCTGGCATGTCCTCATAATTCCACGCAAAGACGTCGATATATTCTTTTATCAGCTGGATAACTTCTTCCATTTCTGCTTCGGAAAGATTGTTACTGATAAATATCGGCTTTGGCAAAAGTTCATCCCCAACGTCAATATGGATAACTTTGTCTTCAGTGGGAGGTTTTCTCTGCTCGAAGTGGAACTCCCATTGTGTATCCATTTGCTGAGCCCAAGCGTCATTCTCAAACGGTTCAGATTCTTATTCGTCTGATTCGAAGAAATCCGTCACTACCATATTTGCTGATAATGTTCGCTCAAGAGTATGAGATGAGTCAGAGGGCGTTGAGCCGTTTTGAGAGGAGGAAAAGATATCCTCGTTTGACTCAGAAGTTGTAAGGGAGGTGGTATACCCCAACCCGAAACGAGTTCGTTGATAGTAGGTATCGCCGTGCAGCAGCATTCGTCTGCCTTTCCCGTAGTTGAGACCTGGTTCCAGCTTCAAGTTATAACCCATATTTTGCATGATCTTCAGAGCTTGCGGGCTGTATCTGTGAACCTATATTTTACCGGCATCATCGTCGGAAGAATCCTCTTGTACCGTCGGTTCATTGCGCATGCGGCCGAAGACTATCGAATGTTGACTATTGCAAGTAGGCGGGACAATGAAGATAGAATCCTTATGCGGTCCGTATGTCGTGGTGACATTGGATGATGATGCCACTTTCCATATATACGGATGATAGGAATCTATAGCTTCCAAGAATTTTTGCGCTATAGGTTCTATATCGTCGTAGGGGGAGGATTCCTGATTTGGAATTTGGGCGTCAATATACTGGAAAAGAGGATGTTTATTATCATCTGAAACTCCGTTCCCGGTTGTATTTATATCACTCGGCTGTTTGCTGCACCGAAGGTTGATGACCAAGGATGGAGGCTTCTGGTTCAAACTGATCACTAGAGTATCACCCCCTTTTCCTGATCTGGTCTTATTCAGATGGATCGCCGTAGGTTCTATGGCTTTTGGACGAGTAGTCCGTCCTTTCACCTTGATTGACAGAGGTTGCTTGGCAGAGGGTTGCTTTGGCTCCCGGTGGGATTCCTTCTCTGCTTCGGCTGACACCTCTTCCGCGCAGTCTTAAGAGTATAACACGACATCAGAGTAGTAGGATTCTACTCCTTTGAACGGGTTCAGGTCAGCAATCTCCGTTTGCACTGTTCCTCGGGCGTGTACATATTTGAAGTATTGGTGTAGAGTTGAAGGAACGATGTTGTGGTCATGGATCCAAGGTCTATCCAGCAAAATGTTGTAGGACACCTCTGAATCGATGACGTAACATATAGCCACATATCTGAGGTTGCCAATCTGGATCCTCAGGCGAATTTTCCCCAATAACTTACTTCTTCTGGTGTTGAAACCCACGATCGTAGTGGTGGTGTAAGCCAATTCGCTGGTAGAAATCCTTAGCGGTCTGAGCAGACTATGAGGAATGATGCTGATTGACGATCCCGGATCTATGTGTATCCGGTCGACCTCCATGGAACCGATGTACCCGGTGTAATAGAGGGGTCTGTCATGTCTGTTATGTTTTAACAGCATGTCGTCTTGAGTGAAAGTGATATTTGGGATCACCTCCATCACACTGTGGCATTGAGGACACGCCATGGGTTCTTCGTCAGGGGACTTGAGCTGGGTCAAGTATGCATCCGCCTGCATCAATGCTTCGCTCAGGGCTTGACGAGTGTCCTGAGAGAGCCTGAGTAGCTTGAAGATGGACAGCCTGGCTGGTGTATTAGCCAGTTGGGCCAGGATGTCAAAGTTGTATGGCTTCTCTAAACATTTATTTTGAATATTTTTCACAGGTTTATCAAAGCGCACTTCTTTTTGCTCCCCTTTGTCTGCCGAAGTTGGTCTTGAAGGGCCGGCCTCTGGTACGACGTATTTTGGTTCTGAAGGTTTGGCAGCTGAAGCGTCTGCCGATACATCTTCCTGGCTGGCTCCATAGTCCTGGAGGTAGGCCTTCCCCGAGCGGGTTCCAATAGCCAAGACCTCGTCTTCTGATGCTGAGTATACCGTAATCATGTGACACAGTTTGTGCTTTGAGTTTTTTTTAGACTTAGCTTTAGCAGCTTGAGTCTCTTTCTCGATTTCTGGCACCAGATCTGGATGAACCCACATAGTCTCGCCTCATTGGGTAGTTAGTGGTAGCAGGTCGTTATTTTGACCTCTAGCTGGAGGGAGATTAACGATGTTCATCGTCGTCTGGAAAATAGGCGTAACACCGTCCGAGATTTCTTAGGGAGGCAGATTGCCAAATTGCAGGGAGATCATGTTGGCAGTGACCGTCTTCTCGCTGTTGTGCAGAGTGATGGCCTTAGCATCGATCAGCTCCTGGATCTTCCTTTTTAGTATATAACACGCCTTTGTGGGGTGGTGTATGTACCTATGGAAGATGCAGTACTTGAGGTTGTTGGTACTGCCGGCCTCATTGGGCCATCTCACTTCGGGAAGGGTAATCTTGTCGCTTTTGACGAGACATTCGAATATGCTCAAAATATCGTCATCGTTGAAAGAGTACACTTCAATGGGCCTGGAAGTCCCAGGCTTCGTCTTTATGGTAGCCACCATCTTTTGCCTGGACGTGTTGATTGCCAGAGCTTCTTTACCCTTGGAACCTCGAGGATGGTCGATATTGGAGGATGACCTCTTGCCTTTATCAGAGGCCGAGAACATGATGCCATTATCGCGCGCCTTCTAACTATTGTCCTCCACGGCTACCGCTGAGATGATGAACGAGGGCCAATCACGGAACTGATATGGTCCTGTGAACACCAAGATCACGGGGAGAAGGTTCTTCCTGCAGATGTCGACCAACGCCGAGTCTGGGACTCCTGGAGGCATTTGCAAAGTGGCTTGACAAAAACGTTCGATGAAAGTGCGAACATTCTCTTTTTCCTTCTGCTTGACTTCGATGAGAGAGGATATAGACATGTCCATCCCTCCCTCATAGAATCGTGTAAAGAATAACGCCTTGAAGTCTTCAAAGGAAGTAATGCAGTTGTCCGCCAGACTTCGGTACCACTGGTAAGCTACTCCCGAGAGACAGCCCTTGAACACCCGAGTGAGGAGGGCGTCGTTCCCTTGTAACAACACTATCATCATGCTGAAGTAGTTCATGTATTGACTCGGTGATGTTTTTCCCTTGAACAAAGCCATAGTCTGTAGTTTGTATCTTGGAGGAAAAGGGACCTATTCCCAGATAGCTGGATAAGGTTGGTTGATTCCCAATTTCTTGAGCTGATCTTTGTGCTTCAGGGCATCAAATTGGGCTTTCAACTCTCATACTGCCTGCATCGGATCTTCAGCCGGTGGTGGGACCATGGAGTGATGAGGAATTGATGGCATCGCAACTCCGACGGAAGGTAATACATTCTCCGAGTGAGGAAGCGGAGGAACTGCTGACTCCTGATCTAGAGCAGGCTCTTGGATTACGTTGGATGGTGGTAAGTCCACCCCCACACGTATCTGAGTTGGAGGGGCCGATGCTTGAGCCATAGCAGCTGTATGTTGAGTCAGCATCATCTGGTGCATGTTCTCCATCATGGATTGTATTTCTTTTAGAGATGTCTCCAGTACAGTAATGCGTTGCTCAGCGTTCCCGGACGGGGAAGCTTCCTCGTGGTCATCTCCAATGACATAAACTCCCATCTTCCTGGGTGTCATTGAAAGATTAGTATAGGTCTCTGTAGAAGTTGACTCTATACTTCCGGCATCTGATTCGGGAGACTGGCGACCCCCAGTATCGGAATCAGAAGAGTACGAAGCCGGTTGTTGTAATCTCGAACGGGTATTTTGGAATACCCCAGCTTCGGTGTTCCTAAGGAGCGTATTGAATCTCCTTCGGCTCGGAGTTCTAGGTGGATGACATCTTGAGTCTGACCCTCCTCTAGGTATGTGTGAAGCCATGTTCATAGATGCATGCATGGGCTCTTCTTCCTGGAAAGATGGAGAGTAGCTCAATCGGTCAAAAACTGACCGTTTTGCCTCAGAACAACAATAATTAATTACAATCTTATGACTATTACAAGAGTGTTGGATAGGAGGCGTAATAGACATGCTGGAAGATCCCCTCTTCTTGCGTTTCTGGATCAGATAATTACGCAGGTCAGGAGGAGTTGCAAAAGAAGAAGACTTGTTCCTTCTGTTCACATCAGTGGGCATGCGGATGTTGGGAACCACAATTTTCCCTGTGCCACTTGTATACAACAAGTTGGCCATCTGGGTGGCGGATAATCCCCGAGGAGGGTGTCTTTCCGCAAATTGAGCCTTCTTTACGCTGAGTGGCTTCTCATGGCGTAATTTGGAGCTCTGCTCTGGTTGGCGTAAAGCTGAGGATGTCCTCAGTCGGCCATCAGTGTCTCACATAATCCGAAGGGCAGGCATATTGTTCCCTTGCTGGCGTAAAGGCCGGGAAGTTGAGTAGTCCGCCGTATGCTTTCCCTCGCATAGATTGCAGGGATCATTTGCTTCCCTGCGGAAGGCAGATGCATTTTTACGTGCGGAGCGCGTTTGTGATTCCTGATATGGTGCTGAGGCTTCATCAGAAATTTTGTCTATTCCGCCAGGGACGGGAGACTGAAATTTATGCGCAGAACGCGGAGTATGCTTCTGGACTAGCGCTGAGGCCTTGTCAGAAGTTTTGTCTGTTCCGTCAGGGACGGAAGACTGAAATTTACGTGCAGAGCACGAATTATACTTCTGGGTTAGCGCTGAGGCATTGCCAGAAGTTTTGTCGGCCCTGCCAGAGACAGGCGACTGAATTTTACGTGCAAGGCACGGATTATACTTCTGGGTTAGCGCTGAGGCATCGCCAGAAGTTTTGTCGGCCCTGCCAGAGACAGGCGAATAAATTTTACGCGCAAGGCACGGAGGGAGCAAAGCTACAACCTCATTGGTCGGAGAGATCGAAGAGTCCATAGGAATGGTAGAGGATGTCTTGGGCATCCAGACCTTGCGCAGCTTCCTGTTGCTTTGGACGGAGAGGGAGTGAGAGCTACCCCCTGCTCGAAGCATGTCTTCGTAGGCAGATTGGTCAAACTGGACGACCAGTGTCTTCTTCACGGATTTCACGGATACCGCATCGTGTTGAGCAATAGCTTCCTCATCAGAAGAGAAAGATGTCCCCAGCAGAGTCGCCATCTTGTTTAGGATAATAAACGAGAAAAGATTTGATAAATGCGGAAAACAAGGTCTTATGCAAAGACCCGCCCTTCTTTTATGTTTACAAACAAGATTGTACAAATTTGATCCTATACGAGGATGTCTAAGTACAATTTATTTAATCTGGGTAAATATTGCTATAGGTGTCTGATCTGCAGTCGATCACTTTAGCCCTTGGACCACACGATGTTAAAGAAGTGTCGTGGAAGACAGGTAGCAGCTTCGAAGGTTGCTAAAAAGGGTGGATGCCCGATACCAAAGTCGTCGATCCCTTCTCTTTGCCTGAGCTCTGGATTCTCCTCTCTCTCTCTCTCTCTCGACCGTTTGACCTTCGATCTTTGCGACCGTTGGATTTGATACTGGATTTCTTAATCAGTTTTTAGACCTAATTTCTTCGACCTTGTTCCTCGTTGATAGAGGTCTCTATTTATAGAGTTTTTAGTGACAGTGACCACACAGTCAGCGTAGAAACCTAGTAGTGGAAAGTACAGCACCCTTTTATACGATGGTTTAAAATAACCAATGCCTGCGTATAAATGACCTTTTGAGTGAGCATGTGACGCGTGTCCAACTAAGGGACAGAACGCGGATATCTGCTGCGAAGATCACGACGTAGAAGCCACGTAGGTAGTTATCCCTTGTGTAGAAGAGGTTGGCGTAGAAGCCAAATGACTGTTACCATGGCGTAGAAGCCAAGTAGGCATAGAAGCCGAGTAGGCATAGAAGCCAAGTAGGCATAGAAGCTAAGTAGGCATAGAAGCCGAGCAGGCGTAGAAGCCGAGACAATTTGGACGTTTTAGCCAGAATTACGGCTCTTGGAGATATAATCAAATCTCTTGCATTAAATGCAGAGATCTGCCCCCATCCTGCGCATTAAATGTAGAGGCTTGTCTTTAAGATTTGCCATCATTCTGCTCATTAAATGCAGATACGCACCTCGAATCCTGTACGAAGAGTGACTGCTGATGTGGCGGTCAGTTTGCCTTCTGCGGAGCGTAAGAAGCTCACGTTTGCCTGTGTAAAACTGGACAGCGTATTCCCTTATATGCGTAAGAGTAGTTTACGCAAAGGGGATGCCACTAAACGACGGTTCGGTAATATTTAATCAAATCTCCTGCATTAAATACGGAGATCCGCCATTATCCTGCTCATTAAATGAGGAGGCGTGGTTTGAAGGTCTGCCACCCTTCTGTGCCTCAAGTATAAAGACGTGCCTCGGGCATCTGTCAATATTCGGTGCTTTAAATGCAGAGACGTGCCTTGAGAAGCTGTCACCGCTCTGTGCATTAAATGCAGAGACGTGCCTCGAGCCCTGTACGAAGTGCAGCTTTTGACGTGGCATGCTGTTTGTCTTCTACGGAGCGTAAACAGCTCACATCCGCCCGTGTAAAACTAGGCAGCGTATTCCTTCGTATGTGTAAAAGTGGTTTACGCAAAGGAAATGGCAGTAAATGACAGCCTGGGTTGCAGTGTCGCACCATCATTGTACCCGTCGCCTGGGTAGTCGTGCAGTACTCTTTGTCAGGAGTCCAGACGTCAGGTTCATTGCATGCTCTGATAGGTTTATTTTGAAGAACACGAAGCGTTCCTCGTACACTTCAATGCTGTATTGAAAGCGGATGAGTTTTACGCCATGAAGGCGATGTAGCACCTCTTTTACGCTGAAGCAGCCTTGACACATTGTACTACGCGAATGGTCCTTGAGCTTATATTTTATGCTATGCTCAGCGGAAAAGCTCTGTTGCAAGTTGATGGCTCTGAGGTCATCTTTTTACGCTGTCCTGTATGAACATGCTGTGTATAGCTTATCCAGCGTATTTTTTATGCTTCTACAACTGGAAGTCCTATCAGGACTACTAACAGTCTTCTTTTTCTCGCGAGGGGAAGTCTCCTTCAGAACATGAGCCCTTCGCTTACCAGAGGTAACCAGAGGCTCTACAGGCGGAGGTATTTCGCCTCTCGGTACTGCCAACAAAGGCTCATCTGGATTGACAGAATCTTCACACTCGTTAGAGGAAACTGATAGGATTTCGTCTCTTCCCGCAGACTTAGAAGAGGGCATCCTAAAACTTCCACGCATATCAAAATCGCGATAGAAGGTATTGATGGCCACGTAAAACTGGGCGTACGAGTGGAGGATGCGCAACTCCATGGAGAGTGAAGTCGCGAGCACAGTAAAAGCTGCTCCAGTGCAACCCATTATGAAGTATCGCCATCCTCTCGCTCCATCAATAAGTCTACCCCTGGACTTGAAGCTGGTGACGGTATTGCCCACGTACAATTAATCATACCCAAACTGCCTGGTGAACCGACTAGGCAGGTAGGGCTCCAAGAAGCATTGGTCTTCACTTCTGTACAATAAATGGGAAGGTCTAATGCAGACCAACCAATTAAAAGCTTCAGGAGAAAGAACGGTCTTCCCTTTACCTGAGTCTTGAAGCCTGCTCCCCTGTTGATTGAGATGTACAGTGGGGACGGTGCAAAAGATCTTCCAGCTGTAAGCAAAATTTAACGCTCGCCGACAGTCTAAAACTGTGGTCACATTCCAGGTAGAATTCTTGTAATTCAACAAGAAATTAATCCCCGAACTACTGCCAGAACCGGGAGACATCACCCTGGGGTTATGGAGAATTAACCATCCCATCAAATACAGGAACGGTAATTCTACCCTGGGAAAGCTGTCATGCCATGTTTCATCGGCAAGCAGCCCATCAGTAATGGCCCTCAGGCTAGCTTATATGCGGCATACCATGGCATGGAGCAGGCCCAGTCTTGCCCCGAACACCAGACGTACTGTAGGCCATAAGGTGTTACGGTAAATACGATCCGAAGATGCAATGCCTGGTACTACCAATCGGCACAGCCATACAGAGTAGAAGCCAGCCAGTTGAGCTTCCCTTGACAGAGGCCTGCGGCAATGCCTCAAATAACTATAGACTTTAGTGCCTGCAGGATATTTCCCTATCCCTTCGTCGAGAACTCGGTCTGAAGCCCCAATGTCTTCAATAAGGTCATCGACTACTTGAGCAGTAAGCACGCTCAGAAGGCTCAAAGGCCTATCCCTGCTATCCACAACTTTGTCTGGCTTAGCATCTCTAGCCTGATGGAAGAAGAGGTAGGACGCCCATTTGTTGGTATGAGCCAAATCAGAGGGCTCATTATAGAAGGCGTTACACGCAAGATAATGACTCATCAGGTCCTGGTACACTGCCACTACCCGAGGGTTCGTATCCTCCAGCTCCCGGTTTGTGGGAACATACTCTTCATAAGGAGTATCCCCCATCGACAGTCTTGAAATTTCTGCCATTTCGTGAAGGACCAATCCCAACTCCCCCAGTAGAGTGGCAAAAGTCCCAGTGAGCGAGATATATCGCTCCATCAAAGCCAAAAATAGGTTGGGGTTGAGAGGTAACCCAACACTGGTAGCACTCACAGCCGCGTACAGACCAATGCTCTCCAGCTCAGTCTGAAAATGCTTCAGGGCCCAGGCAGCTAAACGAGCCCATCGAAGATTTGTAGGGGTAACCCACCCATTGGTCCGAGGATTAACCTTGGGGTATACTCCTCCATGCCCCATGAAGTCATTGAAGAAAGTCGATAATTGGATTGGTTGGAGCAGTAAAGTGTCTTCACTTGGGACACTGCCCGGATACAATCCCCTGAACGACATGACCAGGCCGGAAGGGCAGCTTACAAATAACCCTTGGTCGGACCCTTTCTGATAAAATATCATCCCCGGCTGGCCGTGAAGATTAGGGGTCAGAGTCCACGATATCCTCCTGGGATGCGTAGCATGGAAGAATGCCGAGATAGGGTAATCTCTCAGCATCTTGGGCAGGTACATGACCATGCCCCCAACAGTAAAAACCTAGTCTTCCTTTTTGGGCTTCGTCTGGGATTGTTTATCGATCATATCCCCGAAGAGGAAAGCTGGTTTTATATATTTTGTCCCGTCTATGTATGCCAGGGGCTCTCCGTTGATCATGCTCAACAGCATTCGCTCTCCTTGAGACGATATCAGGATTCCCCTTCCTTCAGGATATTGGGGTACAGAAATAGAAAATGTCACATGGGACAAATCCTCCACGTAATTGGAGTGCAGCATCCCAGCAGCAGAACCCATCACCTCAGCCAACGGAGATATATGCAAGTTAACTACAAGTACAAGAAAAATACGTCAGTTTCTATACTAGACCTCATAATCTTGTAGCTTATGCCAAAGAGCAACAGTCTGTGCTTTTACGCCAAGACTGTAAAAACTTAACTTTTTACGCTGGAATCTCATTCCAAGGCATAAAATTCAAGATTGGCAGTATACACAAAAATCTGACAGTTTGTGTTTTACGCCAGATTGCCAAAGTTTGAGTTATTACGCCGGAGTTTTCATCCAGAGCGTAACACCCAAAATTTTATAGTATACGCCAAATTTCGACAGTCAAAGCTCTTACGCTAGACTGCGAAAATATAGAGTTTTTACGCTGACACATTAGAAATATGGGCGTAAAAGATGAAACATCTCTGTGCATCATCTTCCTCGAAGAGGCGTTCAGCACAGAAGATAACCTAGCGTGTTCACGTACAACGTGTGCGAAGGGTTTTCTTCGTTCTTGTCGTCCCAAAAGCTTTACCTATAACGCCCGGTGCACAGCTTGATGGTGGAACACTTCGTTCAGAGCGAGGTTCGCCCTGCCCGATGGGAGTCGCTCTTGCTTGGGCAGAAGAGCGAGAAAAGGAGGCAGCCTTCTTTCCCTTAGAGGAAGAGATTGGTTTTGGTTCCATTGCTAAAAACTCAGAATGCTCAGAGAAGAAATGAAGGAGAATACTCAAAGAGACAAAAGTTTTCTTTTGCAAAAGACAGATGAAAAGTTTTTCTCTAAAGGCCTTGGGGTATTTATAGAGTTCAGATGGACTCCTCGAATCCCTAATCAAATCCGATATTTAATATTCGGTTATGATTGGGGACTACGTCAGCCTATTATTCAGGGAAGGCGGACAGTCAGCGAATTCAAAAAGTTTTCGTGCAGAGCAGATTCGGGATTTTACGCCAAGGAGCTTTTTACGCTCGGGAAGCTACAAATCTACGGTTTTACGCTCAGAGGCTATAAGTCTATGGTTTTACGCCCGGATGCTTTTACGCTCGGTAGCTTTTACGCTCGAAAGGCTACAAATCTACGACTTTACGCTCAGAAGCTACAAATCTATGATTTCACGCTCAGAAGCTTTTTACGCTCAGAGGCGACAAATCTACGACTTCACGCTCGAAAGTTTTCTTTTCAGAGGCTATAAATCTACAGTTCTACGCCCGGATGCTCTTATGCTCAGCAGCTTTTATGCTTGAGAGGCTACAAACTTACGATTTTACGCTCATCTACTCTACGGATCTATGACTTTCCGCATATCTTAAAATACGCAGGCCAGAGTATGCGTATATCTGAACAATTCTTATGACGACAAACTACAAGGGTTCACGCAGAAGATACTCCTTTTTGGCCTCAAAATATCCCAAGTATCCAAAGTATACAGAGTTCAGCATGGAAAATGACTCTTCTTCTTGGGTCGATTGGAAGTTTATCCAAAATCCAGTCGGAATATTTTCTCTACAGTTCAAGACGGCGACTCAATTTTGACAGCCATTTCTTGCCCTATTTCAAGGGATTTCCGGGAAATCATTCTTGAAGATGATGGTCTGAACAAGAATTCTTCTTATCAGATAAGCGACAAGTTCAGAATTCTACGCAATTCCTCGTTCAAAATAGCATGACAGTTCGGATATTCGACTTAAATGCTAAGTTGTTTTCTACGCATCCTCAGTTACGCATAAAAGACGGGATGAGATCAGATACTCTTTTTTATCAGAGTTGGCGTAAAGTTATTTCAGACGTGGTGAAGCTACACATATTCAGACTTTATCACAGCAAAGAATATGGCAAATCATCAGATGCGTAAAAGAAGACGATTTTATTAATCATGATTACATATGAGAGAAATCTAGTCTACAAAGGGTTTTTCATCTTCATGATTACATAATTACATATGAGGGAAATCCCGTCTACAAAGGATTTCTTATTTTCATTTAGGATCACACCAAGAGTCTGTTCTGCCAGGTTCTCATATTGGTGGAGATCTTTTTCGTCTTCTATAGCAGTTCATCGACTTCCACAGTCGATGAATAAGAAAATGATTAATGGCAGGAGGATACACAACTGGGCCTGTATAAATTATTTAAGAGTCCATCCTCCATACGCCATAACAGATTGAGTTGAGGTGTTAGACCCAACTCAGTACTGGAAGACAGGGCTAGTTTGTCTGCCCTCGTCCACGAACAATGGAAGAAAATATAGCTTGCAAGCTGTGTGGTCTAATGGGACCCTTTCTCTCTCCTGGATGAATCGCCATATGAAGTTGCTGATTATCTCGAGCAAAGGAAGCTATGATATCCTTCCATGATCCATCGTTGCAGAGGACATTTGCTCGAAGATGCCTTCTTTTTCGGCTCCTTACATGCTGGAAGAGCATGATCTTCTTCTTCCTTAAGTCGACCCGACGAACTCCGGCAATCATCTCTATGTGGTGAAGGAAATATGAGAAGAACATGTTAACTCATCAGCCTTTATATAGGCAAAAGAGAACACACCGAATCCCAACAAATCCCCAAAAATCCACCAAGAAATCAGCCTCGAGGAACAAGTCAGACTTGATCGTTTCATGCTTCATTCAAAGTGTTTCAAATTATGAGGAATTTAAAAACTTTGAAGGGGGTCTTGTAGAAGCATGAAAAATATGCTGTAGAGTTATACGCAGTATTTCAGTGCTGGGTGGCGTAAGACGTGACTTCAGAGCCATCGGCGTACAAATAGAGCTTTATCGCTAGTACAGCGTAAAATATAAGCTCCAGGACAATCCGCGTAATGCAATATTTCCAGGCTGCTTCAGCGTAAAAGAGTTGTTACATCGTCACTTTGGCGTAAAACCTACTCGCTTTTAATTCGGTGGAAAGTTGTACGGGGAACGCTTCGTATTCCTCGAATGAATCTGTCAGATCATACAGTGAACCTGACTCCTGACAACGAGTACTGCACAACTATCCAGACGACGGCTGTAATGATGGTGCGGCACACAGACCCAAACCGTCGTTTAGTGATATTTCCCTGATACAAAGTGCTTTTACGCATATAAGGGAATACACTGCCTAGTTTTATACAGGCAGATGTAAGCTTTTACGCTCAACAGAAGACAAAATAAATTATCACGTCAAAAGCTACTCTTCGTACAGAGCTCGAGGCACGTCTCTGCATTTAATGCACAGAATGGGGGCAGATCACTGCATTTAATGTACGAGATTTGGTTATATCTCCAAAGACTGGGCAAACCATAATTATGGCTAATACGTCCACATCATCACCTCTGCATATTACGCCATCAGGCTATTTTCAGCTATAGGAGCACGCTGTACGCTATCTCCTTGAAATACGCCACTAGGCTATTTTCAGCTATAAGGAGTAAGCCGTATGCTATCTCCTAGGAATATGCCAACTCAGGCTATATTTGCATTTGTACGTGATAAGGCTATTTGGTCCAGAATACGCTCAAGGCCTCAGTCAAGGAAGGAGGATCAACTATCTTTTACGCTAGCTACCTATCCATGCAGCATCAGGCTTCTACGCCTACAAGGCTTCTACGCCTATTTGGCTTCTATGCTGACTCGACAACCACTTAGCTTCTACGCCAACCTGATAACTATTTGGCTTCTATGCCATGGTGACACTTATTGGCTTCTACGCCAACCTTTTCTACGCAAGGGGCAGTTGCCTACGTGGCTTGTATGCCGTGATCTTTGCAGCAGTTATACGCATTATCTCTTAATGGGACACGCGTCACACGCTTATTCAGAAGATCATCTATACGTGGGTGGCAGTTATTATAACTGCCGCGTAAAAAGTGCCTCACTCTCCACTGTCCGGCTTTTACGCCAACTGGATGGTTACTGTCACTAAAACCCTATAAATAGAGACCCCTATTGACAGAGGTCCGAGGTCGAAAATTTGGAGAATAGAAGTCAGAGGGTCGAAGCACAGACAGAGAGCAGTGATCGACAATTTTGGCATCGAGCATCCACTCCTTCTTGCAATCCTTGAAGCTTCTTCGTCTTCTACAACACTTTTTCATCATCGTGTGGTCCAAGGGACAAAGTGATCGACTGCAGATCAGACTCCTATAGCAATATTTATCCAGATTAAATTTTGTACTTAACATCCTCGCATAGGATTAATAGTACTTCTTGTTTGTAAACCTAAGAAAGGGTTTTGTATAAACCTAGTTTTATTTCTTCCGTTTATTATCAAACACAAGATGGAGCTCCAGGAAAATCTGCGTAATGCAGTATTTCCAGGCTGCTTCAGCGTAAAAGGGTTGTTACATCGCCACTTTGGCGTAAAACCTACTAGCTTTTAATGCGATGGGAAGTTGTACGGGGAACGCTTCTTATTCCTCGAATGAATCTGTCAGATTATGTAGTGAATCTGACTCCTGACAACGAGTACTGCACAGCTATCCAGACGACGGCTGTAATGATGGTGTGGCACACAGACCCAAACCGTCGTTTAGTGACATTTCCCTGATACAAAGCACTTTTATGCATATAAGGAAATACGCTGCCTAGTTTTATACAGGCAGATGTGAGCTTTTACGCTCAGCAGAAGACAAAACAAACTGTCACGTCAAAAGATGCTCTTTATACAGAGCTCGAGGCACGTCTCTGCATTTAATGCACAGAATGGGGGCAGATCACTGCATTTATTGTACGAGATTTGGTTATATCTCCAAAGACTGGGCAAGCCATAATTACGGCTAATATGTCCACATCATCACCTCTGCATATTACGCCATCAGACTATTTTCAGCTATAGGAGCACGCTGTATGCTATCTCCTTGAAATACGCCACCGGGCTATTTTCAGCTATAAGGAGTAAGCCGTATGCTATCTCCTCGGAATACGCCAACTCAGGCTATATTTGTATTTGTGCGTGATAAGGCTATTTGGTCCAGAATACGCTCAAGGCCTCAGTCAAGGAAGGAGGATCGGCTATCTTTTACGCTAGCTACCTATCCATGCAGCATCAGGCTTCTATGCCTATAAGGCTTCTACGCCTATTTGGCTTCTATGCTGACCCGATAACCACTTGGCTTCTACGCCAACTTGACAACTATTTGGCTTCTACGCCATGGTGACAGTTATTAGCTTCTACGCCAACCTTTTCTACGCAAGGGGCAGTTGCCTACGTGGCTTGCATGCCGTGATCTTCGCAGCAGTTATACGCATTATCTCTTAATGGGACACGCGTCACACGCTTATTCAAAAGATCATCTATACATGGGTGACAGTTATTATAACCGCCGCGTAAAAAGTGCCACACTCTCCACTGTCCGGCTTTTACGCCAACTGGACGGTTACTGTCACTAAAACCCTATAAATAGAGACCCCTATTGACAGAGGTCCGAGGTTGAAAATTTGGAGAATAGAAGTCAGAGGGTCGAAGCACAGACAGAGAGCAGTGATCGACAATTTTGGCATCGAGCATCCACTCCTTCTTGCAATCCTTGAAGCTTCTTCGTCTTCTACAACACTTCTTCATCATCGTGTGGTCCAAGGGACAAAGTGATCGACTGCAGATCAGACTCCTATAGCAATATTTACCCAGATTAAATTTTGTACTTAACATCCTCGCATAGGATTAATAGTACTTCTTGTTTGTAAACCTAAGAAAGGGTTTTGTATAAACCTAGTTTTATTTCTTCCATTTATTATCAAACATATACATCCTAGAGAAAACATGATGTATAAGGCCCTGAGGGAGCACATGTGGTGGTATGGTATGAAGCGAGAGGTGGCACGCTTCGTCTCTAGATATCTAGTATTTCAGCAGGTCAAGGCTAAGAGGTTAAGACCAGGAGTGTTGCTTCAGCCACTACCGATTCCCCAGTAAAAGTGAGAACATAGCAAGATGGATTCCGTTCCAGGACTTCCACGCATTCCAGGAGGGAAGGACGCAATTTGGGTCATCGTTGATAGGTTGACCAAATCGGCTCACTTTTTACCTTTCAAGGTGGGATTGTCTACGGAGAAGCTCACCGAGTTATAGGTGAGGCAGATCGTCAGGTTGCACAGGGTTCCAGTAACTGTAATCTCCGATCAAGATTACAGATTTATATCCCATTTATGAAGGAGCTTACAGGCTAGCTTGGGTACACAACTCAAGTTTAGCACTGCTTACCACCCTCAAACTGATGGACAGTCAGAGAGGACTATTCTGACACTTGAGAATATGCTTCAGACCTGTGTATTAGATTTTGGTAGTTTGTGGGAGGATCAACTTCATCTGGTAGAATTTTCATACAATAATAATGACCGTGCCAGTATCAAGATATATTCCTTCGAGGCTCTGTACATCCGGAGATGTCATACTCCATTACTTTGGGACGACGTAGGCGAGAGAACAATTTTAGGACCATAGATGTAGTAAATGCTGTAGAGAAGGTAAAGCATATTAGAGAGATGCTTCGTGTGGCGAAAGACAGACAAAAGTAGTAGGCTGATAGCCATCGTAGGATGCTAGAGTTTGAGGTATATATTTTGTAGCGCCCCGCTCTGCGACGACGCTATGTACAAGTGATTCGCCTTGCTTGTTCGAACGGAAGTCTTCTCGGAGAATTCCCGACCGATTGATAAAGGTGAGTGGGCAGAACTGCATTCTCTGATTCTTGCACGACTTAATAATGAATCTGAGTTTTTGAATGCTTGTTTGTTTAAGAAGAATGTTTTCATAAGAGAATGATAGAACCGACTCAGTATGCTAATAAGAGAACTCACATAGCTTGTCATCGAAACGAATCTGCTGCCTAACTAAGAGAATGTGTATGCTTGTCAGAAATGAAATAGAACCATCGCTATGCTAAGAGAAAAGATAGAATTATTGCATGCTTAGAAACACCGACACAGCTATTGAACGAACCTTTGCTATGCTAACAAGATAAGTAAATGAATCGTTTATGTCCCTTTGAATATGCTAAGAAGAGATAGTTATTGCATATGTTAGAATGAAATCAATCGTGCTTGCCTTCATATGTTTCGCTTGTCTGTGTGCTATATCGATCTGCTAAGTGAATATGTGTGAGTGCTGTGACTAGTAGTACGCCCTGAGGATACGGCTCGCAAGGGTCTAGTGGGGTGTGCTATTAGTAATGTGATAGGATGTGCTTCGTTTCGATAAGATGTGTTTCGCTAAGACCGCATATGTTTTGCTTGATCATTGTTTTGCTTGCACTATGTGTTTATGTCATTGCATTGGTCTCGGACAACTTGTGCACAAGGTCTTGTCTCTCGAACGGTTCCTGGGGCGCTGGGAACCGCTCGGTCCGGAAGAGATTTTTGGATCGCCCTGAGGTGTACGGCTCGCAAGGGTCTAGTGGGGCGATATGTCTATTAGTGTTGTGCAGAACCCATGATGTCACAGCTGCTTGCACTCGGGTGTGTTGGTGAAGAGCTGAACCTTGAGTCACAGCTGCCGACACCCGCGCGTGTTAGTGAAGAGCTGAACCTTGGGCAACTGCTGCTAATCATGGGGCGACCCATGGACCGTCATATAGATAGGGCGCATGCTAGGTTTACCTTCTTGTATACCTATCATTTGTGACACCAGTGTTTTGATACATAAGTTATAAATATGCATATATGGCTAACTTGTGTGTCTGCTGCAGGGATAACCGTCCGGCTATGGGGTAAGAAATATGAGTGTATGCTTAAGCCTGCTTTGTTCATTTAGTCTGCATCGTAGAGCTTATCTGTTAGTGCTTCATGCATTGCATCGGTCAGACAATGACTATTAGTGCAGAGCTGAACCTCGGTCACAGCTGCTAATAGAATCAGAATGTGAGTCATTGGATAGCTGGATTACCGCTGCCAAACCTGAGTTTCTCGGGGACCGAAATCATATAGATGTGTCTGCTTTTGTGCTATGAATACATGATATGTTTGCCTCGATTCGATATGATCAGTCTACTAGATAAGCTTGGTCCCTAAGAGTTAGTATTGATGCACAATACATGCTGCACACTGCACGATAGAGCACTATCCCGATTTCGTATGCTTATAGTTTGAATATGCAAAAACTGTTTCAAAGTTATGTTTCAAAAAGATGTAATATGACTCTGCTAAGAACTGCATGAAACGAACTTAGGTAAAAGTAGCAAGATCACTAGTAATGCAATGTTTTGCCACATGATTACTTAGTGTGGGTCTCAGGGGGTGTAGCTTCTGTTCAGTTGATTTATCTCACCAGTACTTGTATAAAGTGCTGACCCACCAACAGTTTGCTTGTTCTCAGGTGCTCGTTCGTTCGGGAAGCGATAGCCGTGCCTCATCCCAAGGAACCGAAAATCTGGAGTCGATGCCTAGAGCCGTATCGAGTTTGAGCTGCTTTCAGATAGAGGGACATAATGTATGGAACGGTATCATTGTAATCGAGAGAAGAGTGCTTGAGCGATCTGTAACCTCGGCCATGCGCCGCTTGTAACACTTTCGATTATCAATAAAAGAGCTTGCTTTTTATGTGCCATTGTGTTCTTTACTTTTCTGCAATATGTGTGCCGCTGCTTCAGTATTGATTAGCTTACTTGCCCTTGTTCAAAGCTTTGGCCTTGTGCAAGCGCACTTTAGGCTTGCACGGCATCACGTCCCGATGAGAACGATTGTCCTGCGGGAGAGCTGTAACGTGGTGATTCACGTTCAGCGGGGACAATTGGGCTTGCGGGAGATTGGGGCGTGACATAATGGTATCAGAGCAACTCGATTCTTTGCCCATTTCGTTGCCTTTGACTCTGAGTTATGATTGTGCTGCAATGAACGTTCCATACAATAAGTTCATAGATATTCTCAAAGATGTGCACAAAAGTTTTCTGGATTTGATTTATTGCTTGAGAAGTGATTTGTGATTTCTAGATTTGCTGAGTTTTGATTTGGGATGGTGAGGGATGAGGACTATCGCTGCTCTGTGTTATCGTGAGTTTCTCCTTGAGTTTCGAGGACGAAACTCTTTGTTGGTGGGTAAGTATGTAGCGCCCCACTCTGCGACGACGCTATGTACAAGTGATTCGCCTTGCTTGTTCGAACGGAAGTCTTCTCGGAGAATTCCTGACCGATTGATAAAGGTGAGTGGGCAGAACTGCATTCTCTGATTCTTGCACGACTTAATAATGAATGTGAGTTTTTGAATGCTTGTTTGTTTAAGAAGAATGTTTTCATAAGAGAATGATAGAACCGACTCAGTATGCTAATAAGAGAACTCACATAGCTTGTCATCGAAACGAATCTGCTGCCTAACTAAGAGAATGTGTATGCTTGTCAGAAATGAAATAGAACCATCGCTATGCTAAGAGAAAAGATAGAATTATTGCATGCTTAGAAACACCGACACAGCTATTGAACGAACCTTTGCTATGCTAACAAGATAAGTAAATGAATCGTTTATGTCCCTTTGAATATGCTAAGAAGAGATAGTTATTGCATATGTTAGAATGAAATCAATCGTGCTTGCCTTCATATGTTTCGCTTGTCTGTGTGCTATATCGATCTGCTAAGTGAATATGTGTGAGTGCTGTGACTAGTAGTACGCCCTGAGGATACGGCTCGCAAGGGTCTAGTGGGGTGTGCTATTAGTAATGTGATAGGATGTGCTTCGTTTCGATAAGATGTGTTTCGCTAAGACCGCATATGTTTTGCTTGATCATTGTTTTGCTTGCACTATGTGTTTATGTCATTGCATTGGTCTCGGACAACTTGTGCACAAGGTCTTGTCTCTCGAACGGTTCCTGGGGCGCTGGGAACCGCTCGGTCCGAAAGAGATTTTTGGATCGCCCTGAGGTGTACGGCTCGCAAGGGTCTAGTGGGGCGATATGTCTATTAGTGTTGTGCAGAACCCATGATGTCACAGCTGCTTGCACTCGGGTGTGTTGGTGAAGAGCTGAACCTTGAGTCACAGCTGCCGACACCCGCGCGTGTTAGTGAAGAGCTGAACCTTGGGCAACTGCTGCTAATCATGGGGCGACCCATGGACCGTCATATAGATAGGGCGCATGCTAGGTTTACCTTCTTGCATACCTATCATTTGTGACACCAGTGTTTTGATACATAAGTTATAAATATGCATATATGGCTAACTTGTGTGTCTGCTGCAGGGATAACCGTCCGGCTATGGGGTAAGAAATATGAGTGTATGCTTAAGCCTGCTTTGTTCATTTAGTCTGCATCGTAGAGCTTATCTGTTAGTGCTTCATGCATTGCATCGGTCAGACAATGACTATTAGTGCAGAGCTGAACCTCGGTCACAGCTGCTAATAGAATCAGAATGTGAGTCATTGGATAGCTGGATTACCGCTGCCAAACCTGAGTTTCTCGTGGACCGAAATCATATAGATGTGTCTGCTTTTGTGCTATGAATACATGATATGTTTGCCTCGATTCGATATGATCAGTCTGCTAGATAAGCTTGGTCCCTAAGAGTTAGTATTGATGCACAATACATGCTGCACACTGCACGATAGAGCACTGTCCCGATTTCGTATGCTTATAGTTTGAATATGCAAAAACTGTTTCAAAGTTATGTTTCAAAAAGATGTAATATCACTCTGCTAAGAACTGCATGAAACGAACTTAGGTAAAAGTAGCAAGATCACTAGTAATGCAATGTTTTGCCACATGATTACTTAGTGTGGGTCTCAGGGGGTGTAGCTTCTGTTCAGTTGATTTATCTCACCAGTACTTGTATAAAGTGCTGACCCACCAATAGTTTGCTTGTTCTCAGGTGCTCGTTCGTTCGGGAAGCGATAGCCGTGCCTCATCCCAAGGAACCAGAAATCTGGAGTCGATGCCTAGAGCCGTATCGAGTTTGAGCTGCTTTCAGATAGAGGGACATAATGTATGGAACGGTATCATTGTAATCGAGAGAAGAGTGCTTGAGCGATCTGTAACCTCGGCCATGCGCCGCTTGTAACACTTTCGATTATCAATAAAAGAGCTTGCTTTTCATGTGCCATTGTGTTCTTTACTTTTCTGCAATATGTGTGCCGCTGCTTCAGTATTGATTAGCTTACTTGCCCTTGTTCAAAGCTTTGGCCTTGTGCAAGCGCACTTTAGGCTTGCACGGCATCACGTCCCGATGAGAACGATTGTCCTGCGGGAGAGCTGTAACGTGGTGATTCACGTTCAGCGGGGACAATTGGGCTTGCGGGAGATTGGGGCGTGACATATTTCCTTATATTGAGGTTGATAATATTTGCATAATATGTGTTAAGGTTCTAATTGGATTTAGGTTAGCGATTTGGTATTTTTGAGGATCTCTTTGACATGGGGTATTATTCGTTTCGGTGGAGGCGAAAAGCTCAGTCCAAGGTTCATCGGACCTTTTAGCATTCTTGAGAAGGTCAGTATTGTAGCCTACCGACTTGCCTTGCGGCCTACATTAGAGGGAGTACACGACATTTTCCACGTGTCCCAACTGAGGCAATACGTGGAATATCCTAGTCATATTTTGGATCATTCGGAGATTAAGGTTAGACCGAGTCTCTGTTATCCGGAGCAACCTATGGAGATTCTGGATCACAGAGAGAAGGTGTTAAGTAATCAGACAATTTTCCTGTTTTGTGTCGCTTGGAGGCATCACTCTCCAGGTGAATCTACTTGGGAGAGAAAGGATGAGATACATGTGTCACTTCCCAGTCCCAAAATATGTAGGACTAGGAATATGTAGTATGCCAACCGTATGTATATAACACTCTAATATGTTAGAAAATCAAAACATAAATGTACACTGTAATATGATTAAATAATTCATAAGTGGTACATATATTGTCAACACAAGTCATAAACATCTATATCTCATCCACAAACACAAGTAAAGAAGTACCAAAATAAATAACTGCAAGTCTCAAGTACGAAGTAATAAAAGAATAATAGTCGGGTGGAAACAAATCCACTACCAAATGACTATATCAACTAAAATGATACAGGAGAACGAAAATCCAATATAAGATAAAACGTCAAATAATAAAATATCAGCAAAAAGATCCATCAGCTATGAAGTAGTCATGGATACTCAGAGGGTAAGACCTCCTCGACAAAGAATGATGCGTCAGGTCCCGGTCCGTACTCCTACGGATAATCTTGATCGTCTATACCTGGAAAGGGATCAAGTCCTCAGAGGGACGTAACAATATACATAAAAGCATGTCAATAATGTACTGAAAGTAAACATCCAACATGGTCGCCTAACCAGTCTATGTGATATACAATTTAAGAATAACTTTTCTGCGTATGGTGTATCTGGCTAAAATAATGGAATAGGCGTATTCTCTTGGAGATCCAAGGGCCTCGGGCATAATGTCTTTCGATCGTCATAAGCATGTAGTATATATAAGGGGACTTAACGCCTCGCGTCTTCAGTGGAGCTTACGGGCAAATAAGGGAAAGTATAAAGGAGTCACATACGTTTACTAATTATTCTCCCCACCCAATGTTACTAACGTGTCAAATCCATAACACGTAACACCTCTAGTAACTGTTAAGTCTGCTAAAATAATATATCTCTATTAGCAGTTATTCCTTATCTATCGCACGACCTTTACGTACAGGTGGCCATCCTAATACGCAAGTCCGTATCCTACACGAGGCTCACAACTCGTGTAACAAATACGTCATGGTCAAATGAAACAAAAGGATGCCTCAAATCATGGGATGGTCTCGTAAAACTAGGTCAACATGCATAATATAAATAAAAGACAAAATTTGACGCAACCGTCATTACACCCAAGTCTTTCTTGGACGCGAAATTTTATATAGTAAAATAAATGGAAATGGACAAAAAAATACAGCAAATGAATATAACTAAACAGTACTGTGGCAAGGTATACTTGCCTGACAAGCAATCTGTGGAGTATAGATGTCCAAACGACAAGCACAAGAAATCAGATGCTACGAACTCTGAACAAACATATCTGGATGCTGAAATAGACATCACCAACGTTTTCAGAATCAACAAGATATTCAGAAAATACTACATTTTCGTCCGATTTGGACAGATGGAAAAAAGTAACTTCAGGTCAAGGCTGTGTCTATATGTGATCCACTTTCCACCAAAAAATGTAACAGGGATAAAGGTCTCTAAATTGAACAAATTATAGGTTAACAAATCCTAAACGTTAATACAAACTCAACAGTATATCCAATTTTGGATTCCGATGAGCCGATCACAAAATCGCTCGTCAAGTCAAATCGTGGGGCCCGCGAATAGGTAGTTCAATCAACTATCTCAGAATCATGTAAAACTTGGATCACAGGACCAGCGTGATACTACATATTTATTTGTGCAAGTTTCATCATGTTCCGACGAGCGGTTACAAACTTCTAGGGTATTTTGCAAAACGCAGATACGAGGGACTTTCGATCGATACGGGTTGATTCTGGCGTGCACACACGTCCAATTCAACTTTCGCAAAAGCGCACACGTAAGGATATACCATACGCACATTTCGGTGTAACTGGTATGCGACAAATTAGTCCATTTTGGCAGGACGCACTCCGTATCGCAAGTTTTCTAAGTTGTTAAAAACTGTTTTTCATGATTTTCTACTGATTAATTAACATAGAAATAATGTCCAATTATATGCAAACAATATGTCGTTTTGAAGCCTTTTAGGTTGTCTTTAGGACTTTATACTTAGTTCTCTAAATTACCAGGTATTATGGCGGTTATTCGTCCTTGAAAATGGGGTTTTCAAACATAAAACTGTCGTATATATACATACTTTAAAACATTTTTTTGGAGTTTTTGCACCTAATTTTCACCAATTAAAAAATCATATTAATTACAGAAAACCAAAATTTTCTAGAGAGGGTTAAGTAGGCTGCCCATAAAACTTTACGAATCATGAAACGATAAAGTAGATTGGGAGATACAAGCGAGGGAAGTTGGGTACCTGGGGGTTCGGTTCCTGTGTTGACTGTCGGGTTCGTCTATTCGGCGAGCGTGCGGCGGCAGGTATGACATCGGCAGAGAGGATGAAAAGGATTAGGGTTAGGGTTTTGTTTTGGTTTCGTATGTATACATATATATATAGATCGAAAGGGGGGGGTTCCATCGGGTTTGCCTGGGCCGTGCGGGTCTGGTAGGGTAGTCTGTGTGCGTGTGTGTGTTACAGTTAGGTTTGGTATTAGGGGTTAGGTTGGATAGTCTGTTGGTTGGGGGGGTTTTGCTTTTTTTTATTATAATAAATATTTACTTTTATATATATTTATATATGTTAGTGTATAAAAATACAACATAATATTTTTAGTACATGAATTAATTTATAAGAAAAATATTTATAATACTTTTAAAAATAAAAAGGGATAGTTTTATAAAATATAATTTTAATAATAATTATATAATTAATCAAAGTATTTTATTCATTACTTAACAAGGTGATTAATAATATCTAATATCTAATAAAATAAAATAAAAATATTAATTAAGGAAATACTTAAAATTTTAATTTAAAAACTATAGGGGTTTATATTCTACCCAACTTACAAAAATTGCGTCCTCGAAATTAAAGCTAATGCATGATAGAGAAACTAGAATATTATACGGTAGAAAAGAACAAAGTAAAATCATACCTTGTTCTTCGAACAGATAAGAAAAATGTTTGCGCATGTCATCCTCGCGTTCCCAAGTGGATTCTCCTGGCGAGTGATGTCTCCATGCCACACAAACCAAAGAAATAGACTGCTTCCATAACACCTTCTCTCGACGATCAAGGATCTCTACAGGCTGCTCTTGGTAAGCCAAGTTTGACCCAATGGTGATATCGGAGTAATCAAGAACATGACTACTATCTGCCACATATCGCCTTAGTTGCGACACATGGAATACATCATGCACTCCCTCAAAGGAAGGTGGTAGTGCCAGTTGATACATAACTTCTCCAACTCGCTTTAATATATCAAATGCTCCAATGTATCTTGGACTCAACTTGTCGTGTCCCCCAAAATGAATAGTGCCTCTAGTTGGTGATATCCTTAAGAAGACATGATCACCTTCGTTGAACTCCAAGGGATGATGATGAAGATCTGCCCACTGCTTCTGTCTATTTTGTGCTGCTAGCAAGTGGCCATGTATCCTCTTTACCTTATCCACAGTGTTGACAACCAACTCTGGCCCCAATATGATACTCTCCTATGTCCCTCCAACACATTGGAGACCTATTGTAAAACCCCTATTTCTAAAAAACCATATTTTTTTATTAATTAATAATTTAATTGTAGTAATTAGTGGCTAATTAGGAGAAATAGATTTTTAATAATTTTTATTTTAGGTGTTCGGGCCCTTAGAGGATTTATGGGACCATTAGGAATTTTTCAGAATTTATTTCATGTAGGAGACCCCTTGAGCAGTTGCTAGCCTAACGGTGTGCATTATTCTAATCTATAATTTTCTTCTGAGTATATATATATATATATATATATATATATATATATATATATATATATATATATATATATATATATATATATATATATATATATATATATATATATATATATATAATTTATAAAGAAAAAGGAAAAGAAAAGAAGTTATTAATAAACTAATAATAATAATAATAATAATAATAATAATAATAATAATAATAACCCACCCCTTTCTTAAAGCAAAATGTTAGCAAACTTAGTTTGCTAGCAAAAACTTAGCACACAACCCATTCCATTCCAAAACACAACCAGCAGCTAGTATACGTATACGCCCCCTCTCCCCCACGACCTATATATATATATATATATATATATATATATATATATATATATATATATATATATATATATATATATATATATATATATATATATATATATAATATCTCTCCGCAAACCCTAACCTAAAATCTTCAGACCCCTTCTTCTCATCTAGAGCCGCCACCGCAGCCAGAGAACCCCGTCAGGCTGTCCAAACCAATCCCGACGACCCCGACCTCGCGCACTGCATATTCCCACACGAGGTACCTTCGTTCCGGAGTTGCTTCCCGTCGACTCGCTCAACCAAACACCGTTCCGTCTTCACCGGTATGCTCACCCCTTAACCCTCTCCCATATTTGTATAATAGCAGACCTCGAACAACGTATACCCATAGGCTAAAATAGCGCCCAAGTTGGCACGAGCAGACCGAATTCTGGGATCGCAGAAAACTGCGGTGATTACCCATGTTGCCAGTTCGTATCTCCCACCACAAAGATCCAAATTCGGTGATTCTTTTTGATATGTATAGAACACTTGACCTAGTTTATTTTTTGTTAAATAACCCTAGATTATTAGCTGCTGTGGACAGAATTAAATTCGTCACAAAACCCCGCAAACCCACTTTTTCCCGATTTTCAAAAGTTGGAAAACGGAGCGCGCTCCGCCAAACGGGACCGTCCCGCCGTATACCAAGTGTACTGAATGGTGCACGCAGCATAACCGGATACGTAAAAATTCGTGAGAACTGATTCGGACGCGTGTGCGTTCCGAAATCAGGCCGTATCTGCGGACACACCCCGTGTCACAACTTTTGTGGAACTCACACGTATTTTGTGCACGCTTGTCAGATTATGACGAAACTTGCGCCACTGGACTCGTGGTAATGCGCTGGTCCTGTGACCCAATTTTCACGTAATTCTGAGACGGTTGACCAAATCGCCAATTGGCGGGCCCCACAGTTGACTTTTGGACAAAATTATGTTCGGCCCATCAGAATCCATATTTGGATATATCGTTGGGTTCGTATTGACATTTAGAGTTGTTTGACCTATAGTTTGTCCCATTTAGAGACTGTTACCCTTGGCACGCTTTTCGGTGCAAAGTGGACCATATGTGGACCCCGCTTTGACCCGAAATTACCGTTTTGCTCCTGTGTCCAAATTGGACGAAAGGGAAGTAATTTTTAGCTATTTTGCTTATTATGGGAACGTTGGTGATATTTATTTCAGCATCCGGAGAGATTTGTTCTGCGGCCATAGCTTTTGATCCTGTGCGTTTGACTTCTGGACAGTACACCTTGCGGCTTTCTTACCAAGCAAGATACCTTGCCAAATTGCTTACAGTATTTTGCATGCTATTTATATTTTTGAATATTTATTGTATTTTGTATAGTTATTGCATGTGTAGTTCCTTTCAGTCATTACTATATATTAGATATGTTGACACTCACTTGACACTTAGTATCATAGAGGACAATCATTAGGCATATGGGCTTTTAACCACTCTGGTAAACCGTAGTATATAGCTCGCACTACGGGCGTGTGTCGCGCTGGTCGCTACCCCCACAGAATGTCAATTTCTGGAGTCTCGCTGGTCGCTACCCCCGCGGTATGTCGATTTTTGATGTCCATTGACGTGTGTGTGAGTTGTGAGATAGATCGAGTAGCCTACCCTTGCCCATACGTCGAAAAGTTGTCCTCATTTGCATTTATATAGATTGTCTTGTACAGCGTACTTATTTATTTTCAAATTATATTCATGTTGACTGTATTCAAGTTGGATCGCTTTCTGTATCTTGTTACGTCCCTCTGAGGACCTGGTCCTCTGCCAGGTGTATCTGTTCTTGAGTATTTGCAGGAGCGCAGATTGGATGGTTATATATGCTTCGTGGATGTCCTCTCTTCGAGCCCATGATTGCTAGCTGGTATTCTTATATGGTGTTGTTGTGTTGTACTTATTTTGTATTTGCTCTTACATTCGAGTTGGTAGTGGATTTATTTCCATCCAACTATCATCCTTAGATACTTATATTGAGATCTAGTTTCATAGATACTGGTTATTTATTTATATTTTATTTCGTGGATGAGATTTAGATTATACCCTGTGACTTGTGACATATGTTTATACCACTGTGGATTGATTTTCATATTACAGCGTACGTGTGGATTTTGGTTTCCATATATTGGAGTTGCCATATCTATGCGGCTGGCATGCTTACGTGTTCCTAGTCCTATGTACTTTTGGGACTGGGGCATGACACCTATATTTTCTTCCATACAAAGCTTCAAATGGAGCCATTTGGATGCTCGCTTGGTAGCTATTATTGTAGAAAAACTCCACAAGATATAGGTGATCCTCCCATGATCCTCCAAAATCCAAAATGCATGCCCTCAATATATCCTCCAACGTCTGAATGGTACGTTCCGACTACCCGTATGTCTGCGGATGATAGGACGTACTGAACTTTAGACGAGTCCCAAGACTCTCTTGCATGCTCCTCTAAAAGTGAGATATAAAATGCGAGTACCTTTCGGACACAATGCTAATCGAAACATCGTGTAATCTCATGATCTTCCTCATGTATAAGTCGGCCAAAGCTTTTATAGACTAGCCAACTCAAAAAGACAAGAAATGAACGGACTTGGTAAGTCGATCTACAATCATCCATACAATATCTCGTCCACTTGGACTCTTCGGGAAGCTCATGACGAAGTCCATAGTGATGTGCTCCCACTTCCACTCAAGAATTAGGAGTGGCTGCAATAACCCTACTATCCTCTGATGTTCAGTCTTGACCTGCTGACACACTAAATATTTGGCAATAAAGTGAGCTATCTCCCTCTTCATCCTATGCCACCAAAAGTGATGTCATAAGTCGCGGTACATCTTGGTGCCTCCAGGGTGAATGGAATATATCGAACTATGATCCTATACCATCAGCTCCCGTCAAAGCTCTCTATTAGGAACATATAGACGATCACCATATCTCAATATTCCATTAGCATGAATGTGCAATCATGTCTGCTCTCCTGCCTCGGTTCTCTCTCTTAACCTATTGAATCTAGCATCTGTAGGTAAAGCTGCCATGATCCTCTCTACTAGCGATGACTGCACTTGCAAATTAGCTAGTGTCCCGTCTGATCCGGATAATACATCATCTATGACAAGCTCCTACAAGTCCTCCAGTAACTCCCTCCGCGTCGTCAAGAATAGTGCCATAGGCTTACGGTTTAATTCATATGCTACTACGTTAGCCTTGCCTGGGTGGTAATACAGCTCTATCTCGAAGTCCTTCATTAATTCAAGACACCATCTTTGTCTCATATTCAGCTTCTTCTACGTGAAGACATTCTTGAGACTTTTGTGGTCGGTATAGATCTCCACTCGTTCCCCATATAAGTAATATCTCTATAGCTTCAAGGCAAAAATAATGACTGCAAGCTCCAAGTCATGAGTTGGATAATTCTTCTCATGTACTCTCAACTATTTTGATGCATACACAATCACCTTGTAATGCTGTATCAATACACATCCCAATCCTTTTCCCGATGCATCGCTGTAGATCACGCAGCCTCCTGATCCTGATGGAATAGTCAATACTGGTACTATAGTCAAACGCTTCTTCAACTCCTCAAAAGCGACTTGACACTCATCCGTCCATATAAACTTTCGGTCCTTGCACGTCAACCTAGTCATAGGCTCTGCTATCCTCGAAAATTTTTTCTTGAATCGTCGGTAATATCCCGCAAGTCCAAGGAAACTTCTCACCTCTGATGCTGATGTAGGAACAAGCCATTTCTCGACTGCAGAGATTTTCTCCCGGTCTACAGAAATGCCATATCCAGTGACGACATGCCCATAAAAAGAGACCTTACCCAGAAAGAACTCACATTTGTCGAGCTTCGCATACAACCGCTCTCTCCTCAATGTCTCTAAGACAATCCGCAAGTTCTTCTTATGCTCCTCGTATCTCTTCGAATAGACAATGATTTCATCTATGAAGACAATCACCAACTAGTCCAAATACCGATGGAAGACTCGATTCATCAAGTTCATAAATACAGCTGGAGCATTGGTCAATCCGAATGGCATGACCATAAACTCGTATGTTCGTATCTCATCCTGAATGCGGTCTTTGGGATGTCCTGCTTCTGTACCTTCACCTGGTGATATTCCGATCTCAACTTTATCTTCAAGAACACCTTGGCTCCACTCAACTGATCAAATAAGTCATCAATGCGCGGCAACAGGTACTTATTCTTCATAGTCACAATATTCAAGGCGTTGTAGTTAATGCACATGTACACTGACCCATCCTTATTGGGTACAAACAACACTGGAGCTCCCTAGGGTAATGCACTCAATCGAATGAAGCATTTCTCCTCTAACTCCTTCAACTGCTTCTTCATCTCATCCATCTTCTTCTTCGCCAATCTATAAACATGCGACGCTGTGGGTGCTGCTTCTGGGGTCAACTCAATCGAGAATTCTATATCTCTGTCCGAAGGTAGCCCTGGCAATTCTTCTGGAAAGACGTCTTGAAACTCTGAAATGATAGGATGATAAATGACATCTTCCAATATCATCTGAGCACCATCCTACATCTCTGTGGATCCTCGTATAAACTAGAGCTCTGGCTGGCCTGGTACTTTAAAGAGAATGCATCCTCCATAGCAGTTGAAGAAAGTATGGTACTTGCTTAGCCAGTCCATCCCAAGGACAACATCAAAGTTTGGCATGGGAAAGACTAAGAGTCGAGCCTTCATCTTCCTATTGTGAATCACTACAGAACAAGATCTACAAACACGGCTAACATCTACAACTCCTCCCCTTGTGAGAATTCTAACACAACTAGACATGGGTGTAGTGGAAATGTTGTGCTTAGCAACATAACTAGAAGATATGAACGAGTGTGTGGCCCCCGTATCAAATAATATTATAGCAAAAAAGTAGAAACAAGGGTAATACCTGCTATAACATCAATCTCTTGCTTTGTGTCATCCATCTACATAGGAAAAGCCTGTCCAGTTCTCTGAGGAGGTCCCTGTGCCTGGCCGTCGCAAATTGTTCCTCCTGCGTAGGTAGCAGCGGTCCTTGCTGAAATCCTCCACCTGTTAGAGGTCGAGGTACTCTCACTCCTGTTATCCCTGGCCTCTTCATCTGCTGAGCTGGTTGCGGTGCTGGAAGTGCTGGCCCCTGCATTGGTTGAGGAAGTGCCAAGGTCTGTTGTACCGGCAGTCCCTCACTGAATGTTGTCCCAATCCGTACCTCAAATACTGGCCCAAACGAACTCGACAATCTCTTTGAATATGTCCTAACTTCCCACAATGATGGCAAAGGAGCTTCTCTTGGGACTGAAAGGGTCCCTCTCCCTGCTGCTATTGTGGTTGTTGTTGTGCAAAATGGCATCTAATGGGTCTACCCTGAGGCACTCTAACTGGTGCTGCTAGTGCGGGGCGTCTCTGCATCTGCTGTGTCTCCTTCAAAAGAAGCTCATAACTTCTCGCTTCCTGCAGAACTGTTGCATAGGATATCCTCGATTGCGCACTAGTGAAGCATCGAATGTCAGGGGATAACCTACGGTGAAATCTCTTGGTTCTCTCTAGCTCAGTGAGAATCAACATCTGAGAATCAACATCTCGTCGAAATGACTTAGTCGGCTAAACTCTGCGTTGTACTCGTCCGCCGTCATATTTTTTTGCTTGATATGAAGGAACTGCTCATAGAGGACATCACGACCATGGGCAGGGAAGAACCTCTTGTTGAAGATTTCGCAGAACTTCTCCCACGTTAGGTCGGTGCCATATTGTCTCTGCTCGGCCTTCTACCAGTGGTGAGCATTGTCCTCAAGCAAAAGGTCTACTGTTGTCATCCATAGGTCCTCGAGTAATTATGATGCCTTCAGTAACTTCTCGGTGTTGATGAGCCACTCGAAGACCTCCAGCGGAGTCTCCGTACCTATAAAGTGCTTTGGGTTCATCTGAGTGAAACCCTTGACATTGCCCTCATAAGGTCCTAGCGCCGGGGCTGGTGCTGGTACAGGGGCCTGTTCATTGTAGCTATAAGAGTTTGTCTCAGCAGCTCATTATGCTGCCGCTGAGCATGTAGCATGGCCTGTATGAACTGGGTTGAGGTAACATTTCCGTCAGGCTACAAAAACTGTGGAGGTGGCAAAAAGGGTATCTGCGAGGTAAACTGAGAAAAAAACTGGGGTGGCGGTGGTGGCATACTCCCACATTGGGAATTTGCAGTCTGCTACGACTGGTGCCCCACCGGAGGTACTGGAATCTGAGGGTCTGTCTGAACTGATGGGGGCATTTGGCCAGCCTGTGATGGTTGTCTCGGCTTGAGTGGTGTAGTCGGGGACATCATCGAGGAAGGAGGAACTCTAGATTCCTCCTGAGTTGCTGAGTTACCTGGTGTGATGGCGAGGGGAGCCATACGTCCGTTAAAGGGATTCATCTTACTGGACACGAAGATAAGGACATTGTTAGAACAAGTTCAAGATAAATATAATTCAAGCAGTCAAAAAGAGTACGAAATTGGAATTCAAAGGACATAATTAAATAAGTGGATGAGATCCTATACTCTAATCATATTTGTAGGCTTGCTCGGTACAGTAACATAATCGAGATAATATATTCTTGACATGCATGCGCCACCATAAAAATATGTCACGTCTCAGTCCCAAAATACGTAGGACTAGGAATACGTAGCATACCAGCCGTATGTATATGGCAATCCAATATGTTAGAAAATTATAACACATACGTACGCTTTGATATAAATAAATAATTCACAAGTGGTACATATATTGTCAACATAAGTCACATGCATCTATATCTCATCAACAGACACAAGTAAAGAAGTACCAAAATAAATAACTATAAGTCTCAAGTATGAAGTAATAAAAGAATAATAGTCTGGTGGAGACAAATCCACTACCAAACGACTATATCAACTAAAATGATAGAGGAGAACGTAACTCCAATATAAGATAAAACATCAAATAAAGAAATAACAGCAAAAAGATCCATCAGCTATGAAGTAGTCATGGGTACTCAGAGGGTAAGACCTCCTCGACAGAAAATGATGCGTCAGATCTCGGTTCGTACTCCTGCAGATAATCCTAATTGTCTATACCTGAAAAGGGACCAGGTCCTCAGAGGGACGTAACAAGATACATAAAAGTATGCCAATATGTACTGAAAGTAAACATCCAATATGATCGCCTAACTAGTCTATGTGATATGCAATTTAAGAATAAGTTTTGTCGCGTTCCGACGAGTGGTTATAAACTTCTAGGATATTTTGTAAAACGCCGATACGGAAGATTTTCGACCGATACGGGTTGATTTCGGCATGCACACACGTCCAAATCAACTTCCATGAAATCCCACACGTCAGGATATATTATACGCGTCTTTCGGTGCAACTGGTATGCTATGAGATGGTCCAGTTTGGCGGGACGCATTCTGTATCACAAGTTTGCTAAGTTGTTGAAAACTATTTTTCATGATTTTCTACTGATTAATTAACACAAAATTAATGTCCAATTATATGTAAACAATAGGTCATTTTGAAGTCGTTTAGGTTGTCTTCAGGACTTTATACTTAATTCTCTAAATTACTTAGTATTATGGCAGTTATTCGCCCTTGAAAATGGGGGTTTAAAACATAAAACTGTCCTATATATAGATACATACTTTAAATCATTTTTTTTTGAGTTTTTGTACCTAATGTTCACAACTAAAATATCATATTAATTACAAAAAACTAAAATTTTCTAAAGATGGTTAAGTAGGCTACCCAGAAAACTTTACGGATCATGAAACAGTCAAGTAGATTGGGAGATACAAGCGAGGGAAGTTGGGTACCTTGGGGTTCGGTTCCTGTGTTGACTGTCGGGTTTGTCAGTTCAGCGAGCGTGCGGTGGCGGGTCTGATATTGGTGGAGAGGAGAAAAAGGATTAGGGTTATAGTGATCAGACGTACAAAGAGATCCTAGACAAAAAATTTAAGTACAATATTTTTTATCTAGGTAATGTGACGATGGAGATCGAGTACTGTAGTGACTCTTTTACTCCTTTGACGTTCCGACGAGTGAATGAGGGATGCCCTCTTCTCTTATCTCTCTTGAGCTTTTGTACACGTATGTAGCTCATTTGGAAGGGTATGGTCCCGGAAGCAGAAAAAACCAGCCAGCTCTTGGGACGTCTAAGTTACTCCTATTTATAGCCATCATGTTGGTGGGCTATAGGTGCCGCATATGCTCTTGTTTGGTGGTCGCAGGGGGCTCCTTCAATAGAATGTGGTTGCAACTTTAGGCGCATGTGATGGACATGCTGTCGCATGTTATTCATCCTTCATATAATATAGTTGGGTCTAGCCGAGCTACCACATAGAAGTTTGTTAGGATTTGCTGTTGCTGAAGATTTGGGCGCTTCTGGTCTTTTGTTTGCATAACTTGGTCAGCTTGACACATGGATCGCATTTAATTGGAGAGAATTACTTCAGTCACAACAACAAATTTTTGTCTCAGGGAACCCTGCTACGTTGGACGGAAGGAGTCTGGGATGCCTGGGACGCATGGAGTTTGGAACGCGTAGGGCCAGAGATGCGTAGAACACGTGGAGTCTAGAACACATAAGGCCATAGATGCATGGAACGCGTGGAGTTTAGAACACATAGGGCCAGAGATGCATGGAACTCTTAGAGTCTAGAACGCATTAGGCCAGAGATGCATGGAACGCATGGAGTCTGAAATGCATGGCGAGAGACGCATGGAGTCTGGGATGCATAATGCCAAAGACGCATGGACTCTGGGACGCATATGGCCTCATACACATGGTGTTGCACATCTGTCAGAAGTTATTTTTAGTCTGACGAGAGCTTCTTGTCGCTTAGTATGCTCATATTTTTTAAAGCGTTCATATTTTTTTTCCAGGATTCTGTGTCAGACATAATCTTTGTTTCTGGCCTTTATGCGACCAATATTTGGGGCGCATGGATGCTGCTTTTTCTTGGCCACATGGTCATCCTGTGGCCTAATTTCTTCTGAGTCGACCTTGGGGCGCATGGTTGTTGGATGAATGGATCCATATTTTTTATGCTTTTACAAGACCCCCTTCAAAGTTTTAAAACTGATAAGTTTGGAATACTTTGAATAAGAAGCATGAAGGAGAGGACTTTGGGCCGCATAGATGGTGGGTCGCATGGACGAGTCTTTGGCAGGCTGTTAAATCTCCATTTAATGCAGATTCGGCTCGATCCTTGAGTAGATTTCTTGGGAATCCGAGTCAACGACAGTTTCTGAGGAGATAAATACGGATCACGTAAATCGAGGTATCAAGTTTATCCTCATAACTGCCTTGTTCATCTCCTCGATCTTCTTACGCACCTCAGGAGCCTATAAATAGGCGGGCTAGGGAGGAAAGAGAACTCTTGTCTCTCGGCTTCCCCTCCTTTTGTAAAAGAAAATATCGATGGCTGCTGTCTACCTCACCTAGGGGTTCGTCAGGAGCGGTGTCGGTCCGTGGCCCCCTGATGTGGCCTTCTCTCTGGAGTTAGGGGTGTGTCATGGTGGCAGGCACAAACATACGCACACACAGACACAAGTATACAGCCTCGCAGCGTGGATGAGAATTCATCTAGAATACGCAGGCCCCCCTACAAAGTTCTGTCGTATAGATGAATAATCTTCTGTAACATGTGCGAAGGGTCTATCTGTGGCTTGGCCGCCAGGATGAGGAATCGGTCCATCTGTCGCCTGTGCACATGGCCTATTTATGGCCTGGATACCAAGATGAGGACTCGGTCCGTGCGCGCAGGGCCCGTCTGTAGATTGGCCGCATGGATGAGGCCTTCTCTTGCCCATGCGTGCGACTGTGACCTAAAAACGATATACATCCACTGTATATTTTTGTGATCTTCGTTGAGATTGATATGTGTTCTCTTTATGCAGGTTTTATCACCTTTTGTAGTGCCCAAGATGGAGTATGGTAGGATATCATAGAACCCGTCATTCGAAGAGAATGTCAACCTTATACGACAATTTTTTTGTCGAGAACTGATCCAGGAGACTAGGGTGAACATCCTGCGTCATGCGTGGAGCTGTCCGTGTTTATGCATCGTGCTAGCTGCGTTGCTCCCCTTTATGTGGCTTGTTATCGTCCGGTAGACTGCGATGTTGAGGACATGATTTGGATTAATTGTCATTCTTGTCTTCGATTTTTTCTGCATGGTTGAAGAGTGCCTGGTCCTGCTCCTCCCTCACTATCCATCAGTATGGGGTCTTTTCCATATACTGAGATTTACATTATGGAGGGATAATCTAGAAAGTATTAATTTCTGTTGAGGGCTCGACTTGTGTCCGAAGCAATAACAGCACGGAGGGGCACCTCTAACGAAAAAGGTTCGCATTAGCGAGACTTCATGAAAACCCTTAAAAATGGGTTTCCATCATATGCACTCATGATCTTGGAATACTTTAATAAAAAAAAAAACCTTAGAAATGAATTTTTATCATATGTACTCATGATCTTGAATATTAATCATTAAAGTCCTGTATTTTCCAGAATTTCTTTTATTATTTGTCGTGTTGCATGTTGTGGACTTTGGATATTGTGCTAGATATAATGTGTACGTAATACAACACCGTAGTCTTTCATGGACATCCTACTGGGAGATCTTTGGTAGACCTATTACTTCTTGCGCACATGAATGCAAGTAATAGATTCGAAATAAGCCATACCAGAGGTGATATAGACGTGGCAGGTTTTGTGGACCTAACACCGCTGGCGTACTTAGAGTTAAGTATGGGTGCTAAGTTTAGATGACGACCAATATCAGAGGTAATATGGACGTAATAATGGATAGTCAAGTCGGAAGGTTTTTCTCAAAGATAAGAAGGACATGGCAAACCCTACCGAGGAGGATGCGAGGATGATAGCTGAGAGGTAACGTGGACGTGAGCTAATCGATAGTCATACTGAGAGGTTAGGTACGATCCGAATATTTTTATGGAATTAAAAGGAAATGAGCCAGAGGTAATATAGATATAGCTATTTTCTTGGGATGTGGAACATGGAAAACTCATAGTTCAGAGATAATATAGACGTGAATAGTTTGCTTCCATTAAGGATAACCCACTGGAGGATCTTTGGTGGACCTATTACTTCTTAAGCACTTAGAGTTCAAGTAATAAGTTTGAAACAAAACCCTATCAGAAGTGATATGGATGTGATAGGTTTTATGGACCTATTTTTTCTTGCGCACCTGAGTGCATGTAATAGGTTCGAGACAAGCCCTGCCAGAGGTGATATGGACATGGCAGGTTTTTTGGTCTTAACACCACTGTCGTACTTAGAGTTAAGTACGGATGATAAGTTTAAATGATGACCGATGTCAGAGAAAATATGGATGTGACAATCAATAGTCATACATAGAGGTTTGCTCAGAGGTAATATGGATATTGTAAACTCTACTTGGGATAATCGGTTAGGACAGTAGTTCAGAGGTGATATGGACGTGAACTAATTTCCAAGAGAACTGATTAGGAGTGGTCTACCCAAAAGTGTGGATAGACCTGAGGATTGCTCCACTGGGGATCTCTTGAGGATCCACTGTCTGTTGCATATTCAGGATTCCTGAATACAAACAATAGCTTTTGTCAAACTTTTATGGCAAGGGAAGTACATATTGTGCTTACACGCTTGCCGAGGAAAAACGACGAGGAATATACACTGTATATTTTGGTTGTCCCACTTATAGTAAGATAAGTACAAGTATAGTTAGACATAGTACTTTTTGAGAAACTTGTCGTTGATAGGCATCATAAGCAAGTTGTCATTGGATTTTGCGAGCCGGTAGGCGCCGTTGGAGAACACGGACTCCACGATGAATAGACCCTCCCATTTAGGCTAAAATTTATTGGCCGTCTTGTAGGTTATGCCCATCGGTCTTCTTACTGGCAGGACGAGGTCACCGACTTGGTAAGTCCTCTTCTTGACCCGTTTGTTGAAGGCTCCTAAGAGGCGCGCTTGGTACAACTTAATGCATTGTTGAGCTAAGAGGCATTTCTCGTCGAGTGCTTCTAACTCTTGTAGCCGTCGGCGGTGATTGTCGTCAACGGTCAATTTGTTGGAGAGGGCCACTCAGACCGAGGGAATTTAGATCTAGAGAGGGAGGACTGCCTCGCTCCCATAGACTAAGAAGAATGGCGTTATGCCAGTTGGTGCCCGAATCGTGGTACGGTTGGCTTAGAGAAATTCATCCAGCTTCTCATTCAGTTGCGTTTATTGGATAACACAAATTTTTTGAGTAGATTTATGATGGTCTTATTGAATGCTTCTGCCAGACCATTTGCGGTTGGGTTGTAGGCCGTCTAGGAAATATTCTGGATTTAGTTTTTGTTAAAAAACCGATAAAAAGCATGACTTGCAAACTGTAGACTATTATCGTGGATAATCCTCTGTGGCAAGCCGAAGTGGTATATGACATGATACTTGACAAAGATGATCACGTTTGAGGTCTTGACTTCAACGAGTGGAATAACTTTCGCCCATTTGGAGAAGTAGTTGGTGATAGCCAAGATGAACCGATGTCCCTTAGAAGAAGATGGACTAATTGGTCTGATAATGTTTATTCCCCACGCTTCAAACTTCCTAGATGCTACCATTGGGTGTAGAAATTCTGAGGGTTGGTGGATAAAGTCTGTATGGATTTGGCATGCTTAACACTTCCTCCATAGTCAATAGTCTCCGCTACCATTGTCGGCCAATAGTAATCCATTCTCTAGAGACAGTCTTGTAGCTTGGGTCCAGGATGATGGGCACCATAAACCCCGTCGTGAGCCTCGCAGAGAGCCTGCTTTGCTTCTGTATTTGATAGGCATCGTAGCAGAAGACCACCATAGGAACGACGATACAATATTTTGGTAGCCATATCATAATAAAACCAGAGAAAACGTCTTCTGATAGAAGTGGCTCCCTTTGGGTTCTCGGAAAGAATTCCATAGACAGCATAGTCGATGAATGGAAGTCTCCAATCTTGGGAGTCAGTATTTGTCTCTACTGAGTAGCGTAGGAACAAATAGAGATTATTCTTCGGGCAGACCATCTCTTGACCGACCATTATGATCAGCTGATGGATTTTGATCGAAATTGTCAGAGAGGTAGTGAGGCTGGACAGAGCGTCAGCCTCGATATTTTGCAGCCAAGGGACATGCTCTATGAAGAACCCTTTGAGGTAGAGATTATTACAAGCGCAACTTGGTGGTAGGGAATCAAGTCCTCGTGCCGGACCTCATATTCGTCCCGGACCTGACTGACCATTACCTTGGAATCGCTGTAGGCTTCCAGGTAATCTACTCCCACTATTTAACGAATTGGATCCTGATGACTAGGGCATTATACTATGCCACATTGTTGGAGCATGGCTCTGTAAGGGAGTATGCGCAGTTTATGAATAAATCATGTGGGGAAATTATTACTATCCCAACGCCAGCGATAATATCGCCTTTGGTCCCTGTTCTTGAAGCAACGTCGAAGAACATTCGCCAAATGGCTTCTGCGCTTGTGGTCATGTTTGAGCCTATTACTTCATCTGGGATCTTCTCGTAGAGCTTCGAGTTTTCAGGTACAGGGTCGGTTGCCAAAAAATCTGCCAATGCTTAGCCTTTGACCGCCTTTTGTGGGACAAATACCATGTCGTGTGGTGACAACAGTATTGCCCATGTGGCTAGGCGAGAGTTGAGCATTCCGGGTTTAGTCATGAGGACCCTGAGAGGATTAACTCACAAGATCACATGGTTGGTTTATCCTGCCATGTAATGCCAGGTCTTCTGAATGACGAAGACTAGAGCGAGATACTTATTCTCGATGGGGTTGTACATGTGCTCAGCGTCGACCATCATTCTATTAAGATAGTAGGTGGCATATTCGTAACCTGTATCACTTTTCTGGGCTAGTAGAGCTCCGAGGGAGTGATCCACTGCCCGCACATATAGTAAGAAGGGTCTTCCCACAATGGAGGCCACCAATACTTGGGGATTCACGAGATACTCCTTGATGTCGTCAAAGGTGCGCTGGCATTCCTCGTTTCAGACAAAGGAGACTCCCTTCTTCATAAGCTGTGTGAACGATTAACAACGTCCAGAGAGGTTTGATATAAACCTTCTGATATACACCAGTCTTCCTTGAATGCCTCAAATTTCTCTAAGGTTCTTCGGTGGGTGCATTTCAAGGATGGCTTTAGTCTTGTCGGGGTCCACGTGGATACCCTTCGAAGTTATGACAAAATCCAAAAATTTGTTGCTGGAGACTCCCAGGAAGGATTTGGTAGGATTCATCATGAGCTGGTGTGCACGCATGAGGTCAAACACAGTCTTCAAGTCCCGGAGGTAATCGTCTTTAGAGCGACTCTTGAAAACGATGTCATCAATGTAACACTCCACTGTCTTGCGTAGATGTTTATGGAAGATGGTGCTCATAGCTCGCTAATATGTAGCACATGTATTCTTCAGACCGAAGGGCATGACTGTATAGCAGTATACTCCTATTGATGTTCGAAACGATGTATGCTTCTCTTTGTCAAGAAATATCTTAATTTGATTATAGCCTAATAATCTGTCCATGAAGAAAATTTACTTGAAGTCACAAGTGTTGTCGATCATTATAGCTGTAATCGGAAGGAGAAACTCGTCCTTAGGGCATACCGCGTTCAGATCACGAAAGTCAATACATATCTGGTTCTTCCCGTTCTTTTTAACGACGGACACGATATTGGATACCCAATCCGGATGTTGTTCTTTGCAGACAAAGCTACTAACTATCAGTTTGTTGACTTCAGCTTCAATATCATTCATGATATCCAGCCGAAACTGCCATTGTTGTTGCTTGACTGGCTTAACGTTCGGTAAGATTTTGAGCTTGTGGACAACAATATGGTGGTCCAGTCCTGGTACGTCCTCGTAACTCCAGGCAAAGATATCGATGTATTCCCTGACGAGCTGTATCAGGGATTCCCGATACTCATTGGACAAACTCTTGCTGATAAACATAGGTTTAGGTGAGGATTCATCGCCCATATTAATTTGTATGACTTCGTCCTCAGGGACAGGTTCTCGCTGTTCGAACCATATCTCCCATTGTGTGTCTAGACATTAGGCCCACGGTTCTACTTCAAAGAGTTCAGGTGGATCCTCGTCGTCTCCCCCAGGGTCAGTTGACACCATATTGGCAGATAATATTTGTTTGAGCATCTCCCCGATACTGACATCAGAGTCCCAAGAGGAAGATTCTGAAGAGTAAGAGTATGACTTATCTTCTTTATCCAAGCCTTCAGGGGTCGTGGGAGGCGTGACATACCCTAAGCCATGCTTGGTCTTATGGTAGTAATCGTCGAACTTGCCTGCAGGAGCCTGTAGACACAGAGGTAGCCATCTTCCTTTGTCGTAGTTCAAGCCCCTAGTGGCTTTCAGATCGTATCCCATCTTTTGGATGAGGAGCTTGGTTTAAGAAATACACCGGTGAAGTGGTATGTTGCTGGTGTCGAGTGTTGGCTCCAGTTCCTCTGGGACGGGGGATTGGGGACTTTCCACTTTACCGAAGATGATGAGTTTGTCTACCCTCTTCCTTGCCAGAACTATGAAGTAAGAGTTTTGACTGGAGAGAATCTGGTTCACTTCATAGGTGGTAGTCACTTGTGTATGCAGGTGCAAGCCTAGACCATGCTTCCTGGAATATAATGTGCTAAGATGTGCAACATCCGAGTAGTTCAAAGATATCCTTTTATTAATAAAATAATGTCTCTTATCCTCAGAAATGACATCCTCAAGAGAAGGGACGTTAGCATGAGCGATGACGTACTCCTCCAGTTCGTCCTTTCCGAGATCTACCCCTAGTTGGAGCGACGGCTTCAGAGGTCTCCTGTGCAGCTTTACCACTAGAGGTTCCTAAGTCGTAGTGGGTATCGGATCTTCCTTCAGTGGTCGACTTGATCTATGAAGGTGAACGACCAGAGGTTCAGGTATTTTCCTATGCAGTTTTACCATGAAAGGAGGGGCCGTGTTGGGAGCGCTTGCTTTAAGATGGACTCTCAAGGGCTCGTCCGATGTTGTCCCAATCTCTGCCTCATCGTCAGAATCATTGCCATATTTATTTTGGTGGACTTGCTTGTAGAGGATCGAGTCAGAGTAATGGGCCTCGACCCCTTTAAATGGATTAGCGTCGGCAAATTTTGTCTTGACGATACCGTGATCGTCCATGTACTTTAAGCACTATTGCAAGGTTGACAGTGTGATCATGTACTAGTATATCCATGGACGTCCGAATAGGACATTGTAGGATACGTCTATGACCTAGCAGGTGACCTCTGGTTTTAAGTCGTCAATCTGATACTTCAACCTAATCTTGCCCAGAGGGTAGCTCCTTCCTGTGTTGAAGCCACTGATGGCAGTATCGGTTGCTGCTAGATGATACATCGGGATATCCAAGGTCTAAAACAGACTCCGTGGGATGATGCTGATTGACGAACATGGGTCGATGTGCATCCGGTCCACCTTAATGGCGTTGATGTACCCTGTGTAATATAGAGGAGGATCGTGTCGATTATTCTTCAGCAACATATTTTGTTGCAAGAACATGATATTGGGTATCGCCTCTATTATATTATTGTAGTAGGGGCATGCGGCATTATCCTCAGCTGGCGGCTTGACCTGCACAAGATAGGTATAAGCATTCTATAATGCCTTACTCAGAGCAACTCGTGTGTCTTTTGAGAGTCGGAAAAGCTCAAATAGTGATAAATTCGCTGGAGTATTGGCCAATTGTGCCAAGATATCGAAGTTGTAAGGCTTCTCTAGACCATGAGCGATATCTTTGTGCAGCGGTTTTTTGAAGCGAGTATTTTTCTACTTGGACTTGTCCGCTGCTGGTGGCTGGGATGGACCCAGATCGGATGCGGCGATTGGAAGCGCACTATCATCAAGAATATCGTACTCTCATTGGTATGCCAGTCCTAACCTTGTTGTTCCTGCTATAGCTTCTTCGGAAGGGATAAAACCGTGTAGCAGGACTTGGACTTCTTGTCCTTGGACTTGGTGGCAGAAGGTGTTGTCTGCTGCGTCAAGTCTGGAGTAAGATCTGGGTGCACCCATATGACCTCCCCACATGATGTGGTAAGAGGTATCAGCCAAAATTTTTGGTTACGAGTTGGCGGGAGATTGACAACCTCCATTGTTGCCCGGGGGATCGAGATTACTCTATCTTGGGCTTCCGTTGCCGAAAAGTTACCGAACTGGAGAGATACCATGTTAGCGACAAATATTTTGTCATCGAAATCCAAAGTGAGGGCCTTGGTGTCGAGTAGATGCTGGATGTACCACTTCAGTGTATAGCAGTCCCGTGTCGCATGGTGGACGTATCACTGGTAGTGGCAGTACTTTGGATTATTTACCTCGACTGCCTCAACATGGAGCTTTACGTCGGGGAGCCGAAGTTTTTTTTCCCTTTATTAGCACGTCGAAGATTGCCATGATGTCATTATCTTCGAAGGAACAAGTTTTCTTCGATTTTGGAGCCTCTGCAGGCTTTTGCTCGGACTTCTTGGCTATATTGGCGACAAAAGACTGCTTTTTCTTGCTATCCCGGGTGCTATTGCCACTGTTGTTGTTGTTACTATTGTAGGGGTATTTTCCCTATCATTAACGATGAGGATCTGTATTTCCAAGAGACAAGCATCCTTCACCTTCTTCTCAACACCGACATCATTTATGATGAACCTCCCTATCGTCCAGTCTTTAAACTAAGAGTCGTCCATCCAGAGCCCGATTATGGGAAGAAGATTTCTCCGGCAGGTGTCCATCAGTCTGGACTTAGGGTTACCGAGGATAACTTTATTGTTGCTTGTCTGTATCGCTCGATGTACTCCTGTACTGGCTTTTTCTTTTTTTATATGAGATCCATTAAATAGGACATCATCATGTCATTTCCTCCATCATAGAACCGAGCTAGAAAGAGACCTTTGAGATCGTCGAACAACGAAATACAGTTATCCTAGAGGCTGTAAAACCAATCGAAGGCTATTCCAGACAATGCCCGGACAAAAAGCTTGGTTAGGAGGGTGTTGTTGCGAGGTAGATGCCCCGTTGCCATCTCGAAGTAACTCGTGAACTAACGGGGAGATGTCTTCCCATCAAACATAGTCAAATTGAAGGGCTTGTACTTGGGCGGGTACGGTACATCTCTTTATTCGAAGGGATACGGTTATCGGATTCAGTGAGTCCCGATTGCCCATTGAGTCCAGGCGGGCCATGAGTGCTCGGACCTCCCACATTGCTTCCCAAGCTTCATCGACTACAGAATGAACGAATGATCCGGGCAGGAGATGATTACCACCAGTGGGTGGAGCGGTTGCATTTGAATCTCCGTTGGTCCCGTGGTCCAGGCTTGCTTGACCAGAGGCCATTGCTGGTTGTGAGGTTATATTTTTCTTGATCTTCAGCATTATCTGGGTCAAGGCTTGCATTGATGCGCTCATGGTCTGTATCATGGCTTCGAGGGTTTCGAGGCATTGTCGATCGTTGGGGCTCTCGTGATCGTCCTCTGCCATGTATGATATTCTCACATGGGGAGAAATGGATGGGATAGTGGACGTCACACTTTCCGTCTCAGACTCTTATCATGAATAGTCATCCGGTAAATTTGGTAGTGCTGCATCCTCTTCGGACTCGGAGGGAACACTACGCTCAACGTAGGAAGCTGCGTCCTCTTAACGAGGGTGGCTACCCCCAGGGATCTCAGCATTTGTTCCTTGGGAATCACCATATTCTCGGAATGCTGGATTTTCATAAAGGTTTAGGGGATTATAACCCCCAGATTGTATAGCCACCTGGGTTCCTAAGGAAGAACTACCCCTAGCGGCTTACAACTTCTTCTTTGAGCGGGTGCACAGGAAAACACCTTCTGCGGGTTCCCCTACTTGTCCTCTTGGGTCCGTCTTCTTGACTCGTAAGCTGAGAGCGACGGACTGGAGATGCTAGACTTCTGACTTTCCCTCATGGAGGGGGCCTTCCGAGCAGAATAATATAAGGCGAGGGACAGCTCCTCTGCCTCTAGTGGTTGCACCTGTTCTCTGGGTTACAGCCGGGTAGGTGCCCTTGGTTGTAGCCTCTGGAATGCCAACTTTCTTTTTGTAGGTACAGCTATTTTGTTACAACAGCAGTTGATGATAATGTTGGCACAGTAATGCCCTAGGGAGGACAATTTGTATGTCATAGTTGTTTCTCTTGCTTTGCGCTTGTGGTTGATCACGTTGTGCAAGTCAAGCGTGTCATGACCCACACCCGGTATAGGGGTACGAGTACGTGGGTACGTCCTGCCTACGTCGTAGCATCTACGGTAGAACATTGTCTAGGTCATCACTAGCTAACTATCAGTCATACTAATATAGCTATTTCTATCATATACTCAATCACAATAATCTAAACGAAGAATGAACAAAAAAGATAATTCAAATAACATTCTAAAGAAAGAAAACTAGAAATGTTATGAAAAAATATTAGCCTAGATCTTCTACAATTGTCACCTCAAGTCCACAGTGTAAGAGCATCCATGTCTATAGCATTACTCTAAAATTTCTGAATGGAGATCACAATACTCATTGAAAAAAAATATTATCCAGTCGGGATTGGAGCGAAGTACAAAACTCTAAAAGCAGTTCCAAATGCATGGTAGAGAATATATGATAAGTAATAAAAAAGAATACAAGATGCGCATGCAACTAGGAAATAAAAATATAACTGAAACAAGTAGATAAACACGATATGTAGTTGGAAATTTAAATACAGGAAATATGGTATGAACTGCACGTAAGAGAAACTAGAATAATGTCTATGTGATTTAGAGCACAAGTTTGTTATTTGATCGGCTTGGGTTGCACATGATTATACTATGGTAACTCGATTATACGTAAGGTGTATAATCGATATACACATGATTACGCTAAGGGATTGATCACATAACCAACTTCTACTCTCCCGTCCTAACCAATACTCATGGATCCAATCACGACATGTTGCACACACAAATATAATATAAGCACACTGAGCACATGAGCATAGTGTGAGCACATGAATAAACACGAGCACAAGAATACCTGATGTACACGATAAAGTACATATGTAAAGAGTACCAGTTGTACACGGTAAATGGGATAACATCTTCTGCCAGGATCCATATAGTACCAGTCCATATAACAATGTGTCAGAATCAAGTATAACAGTCCTAGAACTAGTTATATACACACTATAATGTAATAAAAACTAATAGAGAGATATACTCGTCTGTAATCCGGATGAAGTATCAAATTATACCCGTATCAGTGCCTCAAAGACCTAAATATGAAATAATATATCAACACATTATTTTGGATTGATAAAGAAGTTAAACTAGTTATTTTCTAGGTCTTCAAGTCATCTCTAGGTCAAACTAGGCCAAAATAGTCAAACTAGTCAAACAAGCCAATTCTAGGTAGCACTAGTCTATACCTAGGTTTATGGGTTTATACCTTGAAGGTATTAGCTATACTAGCTAATGTCACATGTATATATACTATATAGGCTATAGATACTAATATATATTACCTTAGTCTATCACTACATGGCCTAGCACAGTATCTAACACCTAACTCATATTTATACTAAGCTCACTAGACTAAGATACTAAGTATTACTTAGTACACACTGACACTTAGTACTATAGTTCCAGGTATCAACATGGCCCTCACCCATTCACTTGGCCTATACCACTATCACCTCATTAATACCTTACAAGTATCCTAATACAATGCCTTAACACTACCTTCACTAATACTCATCTTCCCCACATACTCACAGATTACTTGTCCCTCATACTTAGATACAAATAGTGGTTGTACTCATAATTCCATATATACTCCTCTTGATACCACCCACATTGATGAATAAACATAGGAGTACTCATACTACACCAATTTCTGATACATATGCCCTTGTATTGTAAAGATACCCTCAATACTCTAATTTCCCTAATCTAAGTTTGGCACACATTTAAACTCTCTGATACACAATCACATGATACTTGTTCACCCATGACACACAGTTTACTTCTTTACTGGTACACAATTTTTTTACCTGCACATCTCACTCTCAGCTTCCTTGAATATCCTAGCTACTCACTGGATACTCACTGGGGTGTGATACTAACTCACCTTACTAATTAACACTCTAACTGGCCAATATCACATTGGTATCACTCCAAGTATCTGGACTTAAACCCAAACTAGCCTCTGCAGAATTTGCACACTGCTACCCCTTAACTACAACATAACTACTCTCTACTTTACATTCTCTGAACACACGAGTGTTGGCACTAACATTGATACTCTACCATACATGCACACCCTTATCCATGATCTTGCTGCTGTTGTTGTTGATGGCTTTGTTGTTGTTACTTGGCACGAGCTCCTGCAGCATACCAAGTTGCTGCCAATACCCAGATACCCGACCAACTTACCTCCTCACTGCACACACTACAGCAGTGACCTCGAGTACAACTTCCATGCACACAGAATTTGCTTACCAACCCCTAATAGAGCACCCTCTCCTCACAACCAGTCCATACAACTCCTCTTATATATTGCTAACCTCAAACACATCTCATAAATACACTATACTATGCATATATACATATACATAAACTTCCTTACTACTACTACCATTGCTTTCAGTTATCCCCACACTTCATATCTCACACCCACAATACCATACCTCATACTCCCACACAAGCACATAGCACACACCCACACTAATATATATATATATATATATATATATATATATATATATATATATATATATATATATATATATATATATATATATATATATATATATATATATATATATATATATATATATATATATATATAATCACATACATGTATATATAATAATTTACAATAAAATATGTATACATATATATATATATATATATATATATATATATATATACAAATCTGAATATCTATACTAATACATACTACTAGGTATTAAATCAAACACTTGTGGTGCACAAGTGTTATACTCTATGATACACTCAAGATGATCTCTCCAAACTTAACCAAACTCAACCCAAGGCCTATGAACATGTCAAATATGATAAATAGAACTAAATTAGATCAATATGTAGCTAATCTAAGTATCATGGCAAAATATGGCATGTGTATCACACGTGTCGAAGAAAAAACTCCAAAAATTATCTCGTATCATAAAGCATCATTATACGGGCTAATCGTATCCAATTATGGACACGTATCTAGCCTCATACCTCTAATACAAGTCCAATTAGATCTAGTAAACCTAATGACAAATACTTGGTGCACCAATCTCGGATTTTCTCTAAATTGGACACAAAACTCAATATAAAAGTCATAATAGGGATTATTAGAAGCCAAAACTTTATCCCATCGTGTCCTAATATATGGGTGGGTTCCTAATGGTTAATTACAACAATAGAACCTAATTAGAAGAGTAATATCAAAATTTACCTATTGGGAGATGGATTTCTAATGTAAAACCAAGTGGACACGATTTGGACACAAGCTTCTTGTCTAAAGCCTTCCTCTCCAAGTGTTATTGCAAATTCAAGCCTCTAAGCTCCTTAGATATTGATTAGGGTAGGGAATGAGAAGAATTTATGGACGAAATGGTGTAGGGATGAAGCTATTTGGGAAAGAACACTTAATTAAGAAATTATGGAATAAATGAACGAGTGGAGAGAGAGAATCTACCCTAAATGTAGGGTCGACCCCTCTTTTCCCCTTGTCTAAGCAATATGAATAGTCTAGAATACCCATAGTGGGTTGTCTTGAAGAATTAATTAGTTAGGAAGCTTCTCTTCCTAATAAAGGTTAAGTTAAATCCCTAACTAATGAGAATTGTTAGATAATTAGGGTCCAAATAGACTAGTCTAACTAATTGATCCAAGTTGTCATGTCATGTCAAGTCTAGTTAGGTCCAATAGTGTCATGTCAAATTAGCTACTCTAATCTATTAACCAATAATTATATTAGTCACACTATATATAACATCCACATTATAAATAAAATATATAGCACAATAATTTTAATAATACAAAATGATAAAAATACTCCTATTCTGAAAATGTGGTAGTGGCAAAGCGATGGTTGATTCACCATTGCACCTTTTTTATGAGCCCGGATAGACCCAGCACATGGGAGCATAGGTATTGACTTTGCTTCCTGACCTAGGATTCGTACAAGAACTTTTTGCAGGTTGCTGATGGAAGATTCTTTAGATTGACCCTGTCCAATTGCCACTGCGGGCTGGACGCATGGGCCAGTTTTGTACAACTTTCCGTCCGGGACACGCATTACAGTTAGCGGCGCCTGCTGACGGTCGATCGGATGAGCAATTGCTTGAGCTTGGTGCGCTCGCATTGCCCTATATTTTTTTGTCCTAGCATGCGTCGGTGCGTAGTATGAAGAGTCAAAGTTCATATCTTCGCTCTTCTCAACATGGAGCATGGATCCAGTGCAGCATGAGATTTGATCGAAGATGGAACTTCGGTGGCTTTCTTGGCCGCATGCAGCTATCTGCCTGTGGCTGCCGAGCTATGCCGTATAGTCCTCCTCATGTGGCTTTTGAAGTGGCCGCATAGAATATATCTTAGCGCTCGAACACCTAGCATCGTAGTATTTTCCTCGGCCATAGCTCAAGTGCTAAGCACTTTCCTTGTCTTAAGAGACTTTCGAATGAAGGGCGTCTACTCATGGGGACACATAATGTGTGTCCCTTGTGGCAGAGAGAGAGAGAGACGAGGAGCGCATGCTCCATAGTTGGGTGAGGCACAGCGGCATTTTTAGCCCATGTCCTATGGTTCTTCAAGTGCTGAGCACTTTTCCTGTCAGACAAGGCTGCCGCATAAGAGGCATCAGCTTGCAGGGACGCATGATGTGCGTTCCCTATGGCAGAGATAGACGGGGAGTGCATGCTCCGTAGTTGGGTGAGGCACATCAGCCTTTGTAATCCATGTCCTACGGGTATTCTTAGGCTTTGCCGGCCTTGGAGAAGCGTCGCCCTCATAGAGCATTTTCTCATAGGCTTGCTAGTCAAAGCGTACAACCAGCAACCTCTGGGTCGAACCCAGCTTCAACGCGTCGGACTGTGTCACGACCTTCTCATCAGAAGAGAAGGAGGTCCCAGCAAAGTCGCCACCTTGTTTTCCATTAAAATAAGTTTGGAAAATCTTTTTTTAATAACAAACAAAAAAGTATAAAGAGATCATAGACAAAAAATCTAACTATAATATTTTTATCTGGGTAATGTGACGATGGAGATCGAGTACTACAGCGACTCTTTTACTCAGTTGACGGTCCAACGTGTTAATGATGGATTCTCTCTTCTCTTCTCTTCTCTTCTCTTCTCTTCTCTCCCTCTTGAGCTTGTGTGCACTTACGTAGCTCGTCTGGAATGGCATTGTCTCTGAAGCAGAAAAAACTAGTTATCCCTTGGGACATCTAAGTTGCTTCTATTTATAGCCATCATGTTGGTGGGCTATAGGTACCGCATATGCTCCTGTTTGGTGCTCGCAGGAGGCTCCTTCAACAGAATGTGGTTGCAACTGTAGGCACATGTGATGGGTAGGCTGCCGCATGTTGTTCATCCTTAACAGGATGTAGTTGGGTCTAGCCGAGCTGCCACGTGTACATTTGTTGGGATTTGCTATTACTGAAGATCTAGGTGGTTCTCGTCTTTTGTTTGCGTGACTTGGTCAGCTTGACACGTGGTCCACATTTAATTGGAGAGAATCACTTCAGTCGCAACAGAAAGATTTCGTCTCAGGGAACCCTGCTACATTGGACGTGAGGAGTCTGGGACGCTTGGGACGCATGGAGTCTAGAACGCGTAGGGCCAGAGACACATAGAATGCATAGAGTCTGGAACGCATTGGGCCAGAGATGCATGGAGTTTGGAACACATATCCAGAGACGCATGGAACGCATGGCCATAGACGCATGGAACGCATGGAACGCATAGAACGCATGGAGTCTGAGACACATGAGGCCAGAGATGCATGGACTCTGGGACACATGTAGCCTCGTACACGTGGTGCTGCACGCCTGTCAGAAGTCATTTTTTATATGACGAGACCTTCTTGTCGCTTAGTGTTCTCATATTTTTTGAAGTGTTCAGAAAATCCTTTTTGTCAAGATTCTGTGTCAGACATAATCTTTGTGTCAGGCCTTTATGCGGCTAATATTTGGGGCGCATGGATGCTGCTTTTTCTTGGCCACATCGTCATCTTGTGACCTGATTTCTTCTGAGTCGACCTTGGGGAGCGTGGTTGTTGGACGCATGGATCCAGATTTTCCATGCTTCTACAACAACTAGAGCTGATCATGTATTATTGTATACTTTTACTAGTATCTCATTTTATTATTATCTTTATAATCATCAATATATTATAGTTTGGAATGCTTTATTATTTTATATGTTTATTATTTTATATGTCGATCATATATCTTTCTTTTTACTTGTTTGCTGGTGATTGAGACACCTATGATTGGTTAACCTATTCTTGATCATTGGTTTATAAAATAATCTCCCATATCTTTACAATCGTGATTGTATCTTAGGGTACGAGAGTACTATGGTATACATAGTTGGCCTAGCTCCGTCCCTGCTCTCCAATATTCTGGTTCTGGGGTATGATAATGTCAAAAGATTTCGACGAAGTACTAGATGATTTCTCTTCCAGCACTCTTATTTTACTTTGAATTAGAGAATTACTATGTTGAACTTTTTGAGGATTACAAATAGTGAATAAAATTCTTTGGAAATCTTTAAAAGTGATTGATGTACTAATTAAACACGAAGTCGTAAGACTCACTAATGTGATAAGGGAGATTAAGGGTAAAACCCTTGCCAATGACACCGATGAGATTAAATCTCTTAAATTGAAGCTACACGAAGCTTTAGAAGAAACCAAAGAGAAATACTTTGAATGCCAAACTCTCAAGGAGGGCTATGATATTGCTAAAAATAAGACTATAATTGCTACCCAAAGAAAAGAGGCAATCACGACCGATTATAATAAGCTTCTTGCAAAATATAAGAAATAAGATAGTAGAAACACTACCAACATGCCTCACAACATTCACCATGGTACAAGACATCGTGGCCTAAGGCACACAAAAATGCATCACAACACTCACCATGCCATAAGACACCAAGGCCAAAGGCACACAAACATGCCTCACAACACTCATTTTTATGACACTATACATTGGTTAATATGGTCACACACACATATAAGACCTTATGCAAAGAAGACACACAAAGACACTCCTCTAAAAAATCATGCTTTCTATTATAGTCATTTAAATAATAGAAATTATGCTAGGAAGTTTCATGCTCAATACACATCCTCTCTCCACTAGCACTAATACACGAACCATGTGCCATTATTATGGGATACATGGTCATAACTCATATTAATGCCAAATTAGAACACATGTTGATATGAAAGTGCTTAAATGGGTTCATAAAGATAACATTCAAGGACCACCAAGTATTCGATAAGAAATATTACATCTTCAACTTGTGTTGTAGGTGAACCCTCATTCGCATGCTAGGAGCAAGTGAATTCTTGATATCGGTTGCTCATGGCACATGGCCAGAGATGCTACATTATGCAACATTATCGATAAAGAAGGAAGGATACGTCTCCTTCAGTAACAATTTGATAGGGTTCATTGGACATGTAATATCGGCTCCCCTTCTTATCCTTGTATTAAGAATGTTTGTCTTGTCACAAACTTGATGCATAACCTTCTTAGCATTAGCCATATTGCGGATAATGGTTATGGTATTAATTTTGTTAAATGAAAAATATTTTATTTATGATAGCTCTAATGGCATAGTAGTGTACGGAGGGAATAGAGAAGACAATATTTAGTATTTTATCTAGTTGAAGGTACTAACAATAATATGTGCCTAGTAGCTAAGAACAATGAGAGTTGGCTTTGGCACATGAGATGAGGATACACCAACATAGATACTATTTCTCGGCTTGCTTTCAAGAACCTAGTAAGAGGTATCCCGGATATTCCTTTAAATAAAGACATGGTGTGTGAAGAATACAAAAAGAGTAAGTTGCCTATGTCCTCATTCAAGTCAATAAATATGGTGAGCACTACTAGACCTCTCCAACTTGTCTATATGGATTTATTTGGTCCTAATAAAGTTGCAGTTTTGGTGGTAATTTATATGTCTTTGTTTTAGGTGATGATTTTTCAATATTTACTTGGGTGTTCTTTCTTGCAAAAAAAAAAAGTGATATTTTTTCATGAATTTGTTGATTTTTGCAAACACATTCAAAATAAGAAACATTTTATGATCAAGTACAAAATTAGAAGTAATCATGGAGAAGAATTTGACAATATCAATTTTAACAAATTTTGTGCTAAAAATGATTTTGGTTATGATTTTGCTTGTCCTAGAACCCCACAACAAAACGATGTTGTAGAAAAAAATAGGATTTTTAGTGCCAACTGTATACTAGACAATATATTACACAATTTACTTTCTAGTATATTGTTTGCAAATTATTTTTCCTAGTCAGCTTGCTGACTTGGCAAGTCAAATATCCGTTGGGTATTTGATTTTTTACTTGGAGAGATCTTATTGGCTGGGGATTAAGATTGATGACTTGGCAGCCATCTAATGGCTCAAAGTTCTCTCTCTCTCTCTCTCTCTCTCTCTCTCTCTCTTTACTTATTTATTCACCACTGTAGGAATTTCTCTCCATATATTCTCTCCCCCAAGCACCTAGGAGCTGGAATAACACATAGGAGAAGCCTTGAGGCTTGGTAGAGGTTCCTAAGCCCACCAAGGAGGAGTAGAAGACTAGCTTGGACTTGGAGTTGAGACAAGTACATTTTGTACTTGTGATTATTGTTTTGATATGTTCTTTCAACTTTTTATTGCTATTTCAATTCTATGTATTCCTTTAAGTTTTTTCCTTTTAATTCTTGATGAATTTGGTGTAATCATGATGTATTTTACTTGGTTTTATCTTTGGGATAAATGTAGCTTACTAGGGATAAATTCTTATATTTATAGCCTAAAATTAAATGTTTAACTAAAACCTAGTCTTCAACTTGCTATAAGAACCATATTCTAGCATCCCCTGTTAGTCTCGGGGCTTAATCAGAAGATGAAGGAACGGGCCAGGAGCAAACTTCACAGTCTACCCTATGTTTGATCATGATATTGTAGTCGAGACACAGAGGTTCCAACAAACAAGTTTGCCCTCTGAAGAAATTGATTCAACGAACAACTATATCTAATATATATCTGATGATAACTTGCTTACAAGATAAAACAATCAGAAAATAATCTCAGTTCTTCCTTCCAAACGTAGTTGCAATTGAGATAGAACGAGTTACAGAGAGAGAAGAGGAAGGAGAAGATGGATCTTTATTTTTGGGGTGATGAAGATCATCGTTAATCAAAGCAAGATTCTTCCTATATGATCTGCTTCTAGGAACCAGCAAGTTCACGAAGAACTTCTGGAACGCTCATCGTTACCTCTTTTGGAATCGTACGAACTCCCTGGACTACAATGGCGGCAACAATAATACCTTTCTATGTCTCCCTCTTTTCAAAGTAAGTTCTCAAAGGGTTACGAAGAGGGGTATTTATAGAGAAGGGTTGAAACCCTAGCCGCCAATTAGTTACAAAAATATATGAAAGATTTAAATTTAAATCCTACAAAAAATGGATCTAAATAACTAATCATATCTTTCCATAACCATCAAATCCTGCAATCAGTGGGACCATATGTCAACCGCACTATCTACGCATATACACGCAGCAGCCCAACCAAACTAAGTACAAAGTGCACCAACAAAGCGTCACTTTGCGCCCTTGAGCACGAGTCCGAATCCGAGTCCGAATCGCTAAGCCCCTTTGGGGCTTAGCTCCTAAAAAAAATTTCCCAAGAGAGTGACAAAAAGCATAAATGATTTTTTTTAAGGAGTTAATCATTTTCCTCCTAGGAAAATACCTCTACATGGAACCCACATGTGCCCCCACCAAACCCCATGTGCACACCTCAACACAAGCAAAGTAATACATTGAGATACCCACTTGGTGGTGTAGCCAATGTGGGACTATGTTTTGTCACCCTCACATTTCCAACTAGGGATAAATTGGTAATTTGGCCTAGTTATTTATTTTTAGAGATTATAATTATTTAGAGTGTAATATATATATATATATATATATATATATATATATATATATATATATATATATATTTGGTACTTGTACTTGTATAAACTATTTATTAATAGTGTGCTATATATTTATTTAGAGACTTGTATTAATAAAATTCTAGAAAGTGGGCTAACCTATTAGTTAGACTTGACAATAGTGAACCCATTTAGATTTGTCATGACAACTTGTGAGCCCAACATGGACTAGGCCCATTGAAACCCATTTTCTTTAGCTAATTAGGAGGATTGAGTTTATTTGTATTAGTTAGAAGCCTTCCTAAATTATTCCTCCCTAATTAGAACCTACATGACACTAGTGGAGGGCTAATTGGACATTTGATGAAGCTTGGAGAGGGGGAAAACTTGGCCGGCCTATAGAGAGTCTCTCTCTCTCTCTCTCTCTCTCTCTCTCTCTCTCTCCTCTTTATTTACTTCTATTTTAGTTCTCTAATTTTATTAGATCCCTAATTCTTTCAGCCCCTCCATCAATTCAACCCCAAATTCTTTCATTCCCTCTCATTTCCACCATTATAAGAGCTTTGGAGCTTGGAGCAGTAAGGAGCACGAGGAGGAGGAGCTTTGGTGGAGAGATCGTGTCTAGATCGTGTTGTTGAACTCTTTTATTAGGAATCTATCTCCCAAAAGGTAAATTCTGAATTCCTTCTTATTATATATTCTAAATCATGCATTTGACTCTTAGGAACACCCCAATGGCATAGGGCTATATATAGGATGAAGTTATAAGCCTAATTGGTGTGTATTGACACTTATACATAGGTTTTTGTGTATATTTTGAAGGAATTACGAGATTGACACATCAAGCGTGTGTCATGAGACTAATTTAGTCTAATTGGATTTAGATCAGGGTTGGAAGACTAGCTACATGTCCATAATTGGATACGAGTAGGCCGTATCACGAGACAGTGCGATACATAGCTCATTTTGGGTGTTTTGTGCAATTACACATCAATTCTCATTGTAGCAAGTTACTTTAGTTGTATTATGATGTATTTAGCTTATATAAATGTTAATTGTGAGGAATTATGGATTTGACACTTGGGTTGGATATGTATCATAAGTATTTCATAGTGCACACTATATGCGTTTGATGAATTGACTCTCAATTGGTGTATATACTAGTGTGGATATATATACACACACACACACACACACACACACACACACACACACACACCACTATATATATATATATATATATATATATATATATATATATATATATAGTGGTGTGTGTGTGTGTGTGTGTGTGTGTGTGTGTGTGTGTGTGTGTGTGAAGGTGTATTAGACTAAGTTCATATCTACCTGTGAATTAAGTGGGGTGTTTGGGACAGGTAGCAGTTTTAGTGTGAATATATATAGAGGATTAGGATGGGGCCGGGTAACCTTAGACAGCAGTGGTTGCTACAGCTATTAACTTATTATTGTTGCTTTGAAATTTGGGAAGAGGACTGCAAGCTTTGAAATACTTTAGAAAAATGCAGTAAAGTATAGGTTTAAGGAATAGGAGACTGAGTTGTGTATGTATAGTAAAGTGTTGGAGGTCGGGTTGAGCACAACAGAGGTAGGGGGAAAACCTTACTGTGCAATGTGTATTGACAGTGATATTACGACTATGTGTATATGTTAATAGGTGTCAGTGTGTTTATTTGTGAATGTGACTTTGTATATTCACTGATGGGTGTGAGTGCATAAGTTAAGGGGTAATTAGATGGGGTCTATTATGATGATAAAGTATGTATCAGTTTTGAGGGAGCTAGGTGCCAGTATCTTAGTATCAATAACTGTATTGATGGAGCTCGAGTTATCATTGTTGGGATTATTCAGTGCATATACTGATATTGGATACCCATGACTGGTTGGAATATGTAATAAGGGACTTGAGGTTATGCAGGCTTGTGCACTCGAGTTTGAGTCACAGTCAGTACAACAGTGAAGAGTGTGAGCACATTCACAAGTGCTCAGTTCAGATGCAGGCTGGTAGCAGTGCACTAGAGTTTAGGGGTATCATTGAGTGACACTGATGTGAGGTATCATTCTTAACTGATACAACTGATGCTTCATATTAAACCTTGATATGTCAGATGGAGTATATGCAGTGAGAAGTACAAGCAGGTAGGGGTTGTATGAGGTATTGGTGTTGAAGTTGAGGGGAGTATCTGATACTTAACAGTATCAATTATGAATGACTGAGAGTGTAAGAAATAGGATGACGAGAGAATGTTGTACTAACTGACATCAATTGTATAGTAGTATATTAAAGTATCAGTTAGGTGATAGTATAGGGTTAGTTAGTGGTCAGTTTGGTATCAGTTAGTAGTTAGTGAGTGTTAATTAGTAAAGTGCCAATTAGCTTATTAATTAGTAGTATATATAGTAAGATATGATAGTATAAGCTATGTACAAATTAGTATAGTATTGATGTCAGTCAAGTGTATGACTGTTAGTATCAACCCTAAGTATTAGTTAATTATACTAGCTAGTGTAAGTATTAGCTGAGTTATCACTCATACACTTAGGTAATAACCAAGTGTATCTATGATGAGCTAGTTTTAGCTAGTTAGTGACCAATAAGAGCCTAAAACCTTAGTGTGGACCTAGTTGGACCTAGTTAGCCAGAATTTGACTTATAAATCATATTAATGCATTATTTAACTCATTTATCACTCAATACACTGCTGACATAATATTTCATAAATAGGATTATGTGACACCAGCTTGGGCATTGAGATACACCCATTGCTCAGGCCTAGAGGCGGGTACATCTCTATGTTAGTTTTTATTTCATAATAGAGTATATATTGCATGTTATAGAACTGTATACTTAATTCCAACACAATGGCTACACAGACTGGTACTAATGGATCCTGTCATGGGATATTATCCCCTACCCTGTTCAGCGGGTAATCCTTTACATATATTTTATCATATGTATCGGATATTGATTATCGTGTACTTTGTATTCATACACTACTCGTATTCAGTGTGCTTATAATCGTGCTTATAACGTATCGTGATTGGATCCATAAATATTGGTTGAGGATGGGGGAGTAGGAGTTGGTTATGTGATCAAGCCCAAGTGTATTCGTGTGTATGTCGATTACATATCACACGTGTAATCGAGTTACCATATTGTATTCGTGTTTAACCTAAATCGATCACATAATGAACTTGTACTCCAAGGCACATTAGCTACTGTTATAGTTTATTCCATTTTCTATTGTTAGTTATCTTATATTCTTTTCTATTATTTGCCATATATGCCCTACCATATATTTGGAACTGCTTTCAAAGGTATGTACTTTACTCCAATCCTGATTGGATATATTTTTTCAGATGATTCTCTTGTGGATCAGTGTCCCACTTATTACGGGCCGCAGGACGGTGAGCCATTAGAGGATTCTCCCCTAGAGCAGGAGAACCTAGTACTAGTATCTGAGGAGGTCTAGTTTCATATTTTTGGACATTGTATTAGTCTCATTTCAGGCTCATGGCATGTATATATTATTTTGGGAGTGGCTATGACTAGACTTATGGATTCAGACTTGTGGATGTATTGTGACTCTTATTTTTTTCTCTCTTTTATTCCATATTGTGCTTTCATCCTCCTTTAGTTTTATATTATGATTGAGTATTGTTACCATTATCATATATCATATTATTCCTCCATTTGGAGTTGAGATGACATTGATAGGTACCTTATATATATTATATGAGACGTTAGATAGTATGGTTGACCCAGACAGTGTTCTACCGTCGATCCTGCGGCGTAGGCTGGACGTTGTTCACTACTCGTGCCCTTATTCTGGGTGCGGGTCGTGATACATTTTTAGTGGTGGTCCATATAGGTCAAGAGTGCGATATCGTGGTGTTCTCAGACTTAGAGTACTGTTATGAGCCTGCTTTAGGATATAGGATATAGGCTGAGAGTATACTCAATCATAGCTAGGAACATTTCCAAATATCTGTTTTGTTATCCCTATCTATCTGAATGCTTGCTTTACATTGAATAATTATGTCCTTCTTTGATGATACCATATCTTATCAATATTGATTCCTTTGTTTCAATCTGTCTTCAGGATGCTGCCAAAGACGCGTTCCCAGCGCTCAGGCAAGTGTCAAAGAGGTCGGTCACTTCGTTGCCTCTGAGGAGGGCACCAGCAGACATTGCTCTATCAACTCCAACTCAGAGGGTCATTTTACCGGTTCAGGTGGGCGTTTCCACAGCAGCTTTCGGGGGTGCTCTACCTCCAGTACAAAGGACAGTGCCTACAGTCTCAAAGGAGTTTTTACCTCCACCACCCGTAGTTGATCCGACATAGGTGTTTGTGCTCTTTCAGCAGATGATGGAGGCACAGCGAGCCCAGGCAGAGGTCCAACAGTGCCAGACAGAGGTTATGAGGCAGGGCATTGAGAATACCCACCAACTTGCACTCGCCGCAGTCGAGAGAGTTGTCTTGGTCCAGCCACAGGTAGCTCCACCTCAGTTCACCCTACAGCAGCCGAGGCCGGGGACTATCATAGACTTTAATAGGATTGGGCCGAAGGACTTTAAAGGCACCGAGGGGATTATTTATGCTGATGATTGGATAAAAGACATTGAGAGGAACCTGCGGCTGGCACAAATTCCAGATAGCCTACAGGTAGAGGCAACAGGGAGCATGATGTTTGATATCGTATTAACTTGGTTCAGGACGGACCCCAAGATCTCAGCAGGGGGACTTACTTAAAAAGCTTTTAAGGAGCTTTTTAAGGAAAAGTTCTTCCCAGATGTGGCTCTGACATCTCTAGAGTGCCAGTTTCAGTACCTCATCCAGGGAAGTATGACAGTGGACGAGTATGCGGCACAGTTTTGTAGATTGGGTCACTTTGTGGAGGGACAAAATCTCTGGGGGAAGGCCCGAAAGTTTAAAAAGGGTCTGAACATGGAGATAAAATCCAATAATAGCGGTCATCATACCATTACATTTGAGGAGATCCTAGCACAGGCACAACAGGCGGAGGATGATTTGGAGCTCAGCTCCAAGTGGATGAGGGATCCCTCAAGATCTAGTAATAGTGCGGGGCCAATAAAGCGGCCTCACTTTTAGCAACAGCATCAGAGATACTTCCAACAACCGAGGCAGAAGTTTCCCATACCTGCTAGAGCGCCAGTGCAACACGCACACCAGATTCAGAGGCCAGCTCAGCCAGCTATTCCTTTCCCATTCTGTAAGAAGATGGGACATGGATGGGATACGTGCAGGATAAGATTGGGCCAGTATTTGTTCTACGGATCAGGAGCAGTTGAGGGCTTTTCCTAGGACTCCAGCTCATCCATCTCAGGGCGGGGCCCATGCACAAAGAGCACCCACGAGACCACCAGCGGGACAGTAGAGAGGACCTCCATTGCCGATACAACAGAGGTTCGTACAGCACTAGCAGCACTAGAGAGGTGCGCAGCAGGGGCAAACTTTTGCCTTGACCATCGAGGAGGAGAAGCCAGTTGGAGATATCATTTCAGGTTCAGTCTATCTTGATTCTTTTCTATTTTATGCTTTATTTGATTCTGGTGCTTCACATAGTTTTGTATCTGTATCTTTTGCTTTGAAGCATCATCTTGAGACTGAACCGTTGTCGAGGACTTGTAAGATTACAACCAGGGGTAGAATTATCCTGGTCAGTGATATTTGCAAGGATCAGAGAGTTTCTCTGGTAGGCCAAGATTTGAGTGTGTGTCTACTCGTAATGCCACTTCTGAGCTATGACAAAGTACTCGGGATGGATTGGTTGAGTAGACACCATGCTAGTATTGATTGTCGTGGAGGCAAAGTTTTATTTCACTCACCAGGAGAGCCAGAGTTTGAGTTTGTTCGAGGAGCAGCAAAGCAGAGCAAGGAAGACTTATGTGGAGCTATGGTGGAAGAGCAAGAGCCGCCATATCTATTGATTGCAGAGTACATGGACATCTTTCCGGAGGAGTTGTCAGGGTTGCCACCAGACATAAATATGGAGTTCTCTATAGACTTGGTGCCAGGTGCAGAGCCGATATCACAACACATCTATAAGGTAACAATAGCGAACTGGCGAAATTAAAGAAGCATGTGGATGAGTTACATGACAAAGACTTCATCTGGTCCAGTTCATCACCGTGGGGTACTCCGATATTGTTTGTACCGAAGAAGGATGGATTGGTACATATGTGTATCGACTATATGGCTCTCAACAACCTCACTATCAAGAATAAATATCCGTTGCCACGGATTGACGATCTGTTTGATCAGTTGAGCGGAGCGAAGGTATTCTCGAAGATAGACTTGAGATCCGGGTACCACCAGGTAAAAGTAAAAAAGGAAGACATTCCAAAGATAGCTTTCAGGACTCGGTATGGCAGTTCGTGTTCTTAGTGATGCTTTTTAGGTTGACCAATGCTCCGACGGTATTCATGAACCTGATGAATAAGGTATTTCATCAGTACTTGGATCAGTTTGTTGTGGTCTTCACTGATGATATATTGATATATTTGAAGACCCCGGAGGAGCATGAGAAGCACATGAGGATAGTTCTGGAGACTCTCAGGAAGGAGAAACTGTATGGCAAGCTTTCGAAGTGTGAGTTCTTTCTTGATAAGGTTGAATTCCTTGGGCATGTGATTACAGGAGACGGGATCTCAGTAGTCCCGAAGAAGATTTCAGCAGTTGAGTCTTGGTCTACCCCGAGTTCAGAGGCAGAGATCAGGAGCTTTCTTGGATTAGTAGGCTATTATCGAAGATTTGTTCAGGATTTCTCTAAAATTATAGAGCCGGTGACTCGGCTTACCAGGAAGGACGTGGAGTTCGTCTGGACTGAGGAGTGTCATGCCATCTTTGAGGAGATGAAGAAAAGTTGACTACAGCTCCAGTGTTGACGTTGCCATCAGGGACAGGAGAATTTTTTATATACAGTGATGCTTCGGGTAAAAGTATAGGATGTGTGTTATAGCAGAACGGGAAGGTGATTGCTTATGCTTCCAGGCAATTACCCCCGTATGAGAAGAATTACCCTACCCATGACTTAGAGTTGGCAGCAGTCATCTTTGTTCTAAAGCTGTAGAAATACTACTTGTACGAAGAATATGTAGAGATCTTTACAGACCACAAGAGCTTAAAATATATTTTTACACAAAAGGAGATCAACATGAGGCAAAGACGGTAGTTGGAGCTGATGAAGGACTTCAACATCTCGTTGTAGTATCATCCAAGGAAGGCCAACATAGTCGCTGATGCCTTGAGCAGGTATCCAGTAGCTATGTACTTGACGAGGGACACACTTATTGGCAAATCTTGATAGCTTGGGTATCGAGGTATTAGTTCCTGGAGTCGCGGTACAAATATGGGGACTTCGGGTACAGGCAGAGTTGATAGACCAGATTAGAGCTGCAAAGTTCGAGGATGAGTCTCTGAGGAGCATCAGAGCAAAAGTCCGAATGGGATTGGTAGAGGAATTCAATATTGCAGAGGATAGATCATTGTGACACGCTAACTGATTATGTGTGCCGAGTGGGGCGTTGCGTGAGGAGGTTCTTTAGGAGGCGCATCGATCTCAGTACTCTATGCATCTAGGTGCCAACAAGATGTATAGATATATGAGAGAGCATGTTTGGTAGTATAGTATGAAGCTGGAGGTGACGAGCTTCATATCAAGATGCTTGGTATGTCAGCAGGTAAAGGCGGAGAGGCACAAACCAGATAGATTACTTCAGCCTTTACCCATTTCAGAGTGGAAATAGAAGCATATAACGATGGACTTTGTATCAAGGATTCTCCGTTCTCCAAGAGGGAAAGACACGATTTGGGTCATCCTAGACAGGTTGACCAAATCTGCCCATTTATTGCCATTCAAAGTGAGTACGTCTACGAAGAAGCTTACAGAGATATATGTGCGGCAGATAGTCAGATTGTATAGAGTTCCTGTGAGCATAGTCTCAGATCAGGATAGTCGTTTCATATCCCACTTCTGGAGGAGTTTCTAGGCTAGCTTGGGCACCCAGCTCAAGTTTAGTACCGCATATCACCCTCAGACAGACGAAAAGTCGGAGAGGACTATCCAGACTCTCGAGGATATATTACGCATCTGTGTTTTAGATTTTGGAGGCTCTTGGGAGGATCACCTTCACCTGGTAGAGTTTGCATATAACAACATCTACCAGGCTAGTATAGAGATATCACCATTTGAGGCGTTATATGGTCGGAGATGCCGCACTCTATTATCTTGGGATGATATTGGTGAGAGAGCCTTATTGGGACCGAAGATGGTCGTGGATGCAGCTGAGAAGGTGAAGCTCATCAGAGATAGACTTTGGGTGGCATATGAAAAACAGCGGCATTGGGCCGATAGCCACCGGAGACCATTGGAGTTTGAGGTTTAGATTTTGTTTGCATTATTTACGATTGCCATTTTAAGATAGAGTGCTAAGGCCGTATTTTGTTCTAGGTGGGTGATCTGGTGTTCTTGAGGATTTTTTTGACATGGGGAACGATTCGCTTTGGTGGGGACGAGAAGCTTGATCCATGGTACATCAAACCTTTCGATATTCTTGAAAGGGTTGGCGCAGTGGCCTACAGACTAGACTTGCCGCCTGTACTAGAGGGAGTGCACAACGTGTTCTACATGTCACAGCTGAGACGATACGTGGCAGATCCTAGCCATGTATTGGATCAATCGTTGATTGAGGTGGGTCCTACTCTCGGTTACCTAGAGTAGCCGGTGGAGATTCTGGATCGCAGGGAGAAGGTGCTGCGGAACCAGACGATTCCTTTGGTACACCTCTCGTGGAGGCATCACTCATCAGGGGAGTCTACCTGGGAGCGAGAGACCGAGATGCGTGAGCGATATCCTTATCTGTTCGAGCCGTGAGGTATAATTCTTTCTTGCATGTATTGATTGCTTCTAGTAGTTAGTTTCTTCCTTAAATTTTGAGGGCGAATTTTTTCTAAGGTGAGTAGGATTGTCACCTTCACTTTTCTAACTCGGGGTAAATTGGTAATTTGGCCTAGTCATTTATTTTTAGAGATTATAATTATTTAGAGTGTAATATATATATATATATATATATATATATATATATATATATATATATATATATATATATATATATATATATATATATATATATATTTGGTGCTTGTATAAACTATTTGTTAATAGTGTGCTATATATTTATTTATAGACTTGTATTAATAAAATTCTAGAAATTGGGCTAACCTATTAGTTAGACTTGACAATAGTGAACCCATTTAGATTTGTCATGACAACTTGTGAGCCCAACATGGACTAGGCCCATTGAAATCCATTTTTTAGCTAATTAGGAGGATTAGAGTTAATTTGTATTAGCTAGAAGCCTTTTCTAAATTATTCCTCCCTAATTAGAACCTACATGACACTAGTGGAGGGCTAACTGGATATTTGATGAAGCTTGGAAAGGGGGGAAACCTGGCCGGCCTATAGAGAGACACTCTCTCTCCTCTTTATTTACTTCCATTTTAGATTTCCAATTTTATTAGATCCCCAATTCCTTTATTTCCTCCATCAATTCAACCACAAATTATTTTATTCTCTTATTTCCACCATTAGAAGAGCTTTGGAGCTTGGAGAAGCAAGAAGCACAAGGAGGAGGAGCTTTGGTGGAGAGATCGTGTCTGGATCGTGCTGTTGAGCTCTTTCATTAAGAATCGATCTCCTAATAGGTAAATTCTGAATTCTTTCTCATTATAGCTTCCAAATTATGAATTTGACTCTTAGGAATACCCTAATGGCATAGGGCTACCTATAGGATAAAGTTCTAGGCCTAATTGGTGTGTATTGACACTTATACATAGGTTTTTGTGTACATTTTGGGAGAATTACGAGATTAATACATTAAGTGTCTGTCATGAGACCAATTTAGTCTAATTGGACTTAGATCGGGGTTGGAAGACTAGTTACGTGTCCATAATTGGATACGAGTAGGCCGTATCACAATACAGTGTGATACAGAGCTCATTTTGGGTAGTTTGTGCAATTAGTTGTATTATGATGTATTTAGCTTCTATAAATGTTAATTATGGGGAATTATGGATTTTGACACTTGGGTTGGATATGTATCATAAGTATTTCATAGTGCACACTATATGTATTTGATGAATTGACTCTTAGTTGGTATGTGTGTGTGTGTGTGTGTGTGTGTGTGTGTGTGTGTGTGTGTGTGTGTGTGTGTGTGCATGTATACCTCTAATTAATGATATATGTATATATATAGTGGTGTGTGTGTGTGTGTGTGTGTGTGTGTGTGTGTGTGTGTGTGTGTGTGCAGTGAAGGTGTATTAGACTGAGTTCATATCTACCTGTGAATTAAGTGGGGAGTTTGGGACAGGTAGCAGTTTTAGTGTGAATAGATACAAAGGATTATAATGGGGGTCGGGTACCCTTAGATAGCAGTGATTGCTACTGCTATTAACTTGTTGTTGCTCTGAAATTAGGGAAGAGGGCTGCAGGATTTGAAATGCAGTAGAAGACTGCAGTGAAGTGTAGGTGTAAGGAGGAGGAGACTGAGTTGTGTGCCTATAGTGAAGTGTTGGAGGTCGGTTTGAGCACAGGAGAGGTAGGGGGAAACCTTACTGTGCAATGTGTATTGACAATGATATTGTGACTGTGTGTATGTGTTAATAGGTGTCAGTGTGTTCAGTTGTGAAGGTGACTTTGTATATTCACTGATGGGTGTGAGTGAATAAGTTAAGGGGTAATTAGATGGGGTCTATTATGATGATAAAGCATGTATCGGTTTTGAGGGAGCTAGGTGCCAGTATCTTAGTATCAATAATTGTATTGATGGAGCTCGAGTTATCATTGTTGGGATTATTCAGTGCATATACTGATATTGGATACCCATGACTGGTTAGAACATGTAATAAGGGACTTAAGGTTATGCAGGCTTGTTCACTCGAGTTTGAGTCACAGTCAGTACAACAGTGAGGAGTGTGAGCACATTCATAAGTGCTCAGTTCAGATGCAGGCTGGTAGCAGTGCACTAGAGTTTAGGGGTATCATTGAGTGATACTGATGTGAGGTATCATTCTAAACTGATACAACTGATGCTTCATATTAAACCTTGACATGTCAAATAGAGTATATGCAATGAGAAGTAACAGCAGGTAGGGGTTGTATGAGGTGTTGGTGTTGAAGTTGAGGGGAGTATCTGATACTTAATAGTATCAATTATAAATGACTGAGAGTGTAAGAAATAGGATGACATGAGGATGTTGTACTAACTGACATCAATTGTATAGTAGTATATTAGATTATTAGTTAGATGATAGTATAGGGTTAGTTAGTGGTCAATTTGGTGATAGTTAATAGTTAGTGAGTGTTAAATAGTAAAGTACCAATTAGCTTATTAATTAGTAGTATATATAGTAAGATATGATAGTATAAGCTATGTACAAATTAGTATAATACTGATGTCAGTCAAGTGTATGACTGTTAGTATCAATCCTAAGTATTAGTTAATTATACTAGCTAGTGTAAGTATTAGCTGAGTTATCACTCATACACTTAGGTAATAACCTATTGTAGCTATGATGAGCTAGTTTTAGCTAGTTAGTGACCAATATGAGCCTAAAACCTTAGTGTGTACCTAGTTAGCTAGAATTTGAATTAGAAATCATATTAATGCATTGTTTAACTCATTTATCACTTATTACACCTACTGACATAATATTTCATAAATAGGATTGTCTGACACCAACTTGGGCATCGAGATACACCTATTGCTCAAGACCAGAGCAGAGTACATCTCTCTATTAGTTTTTATTTTATGATAGTGTATATATTGCATGTTCTAAAACTGTATACTTAATTTTGACACAGTGGCTACACAAACTGGTACTAATGGATCCTGTCATAGGATATTATCTTCTACCGTGTTCAGCGGGTACTCCTTCACGTGTATTTTATCGTGTGTATCAGTTATTGATTATCGTGTACTTCGTGTTCACATACTGCTCGTATTCAGTGTTCTTATATTTGTGTTCGTAACGTGTCATGATTGGATCCATAAGTATTGGTTGGGAATGGGGGAGTAGGAGTTGGTTATGTGATTCAGTCCAAGTGTATTCGTGTACATGTTGATTACATATCATACGTGTAATCGAGCTACCATATTGTATTTGTGTTTAACCCAAATCGACCACATAATAAACTTTTACTCCAAGGCACATTAGCGAGTGTTGTCTTATTCTTTACTTGCAGTGATTCTCTATTGCATGTTCTTTACTTTTTAGTATATTACATGTTAACTCTAGTTCATTCCATTTCCTATTGTTAGTTATCTTGTATTATTTTCTATTATTTTTTATATATGCCCTACCATATTATTTGGAAATACTTTCAGAGGTATATACTTCGCTCTAATCCTGATTGGATTTTTTTCCTAGATGATTGGCTTGTGGATCAACCTCCCACTTATTATGGGCCGCATAACGGTGAGCCATTAGAGGATTCTCCCCTAGAGCATGAGGACCTAGTGCCAGTGTCCGAGGAGGCCTAGTTTCATATTTTTGGACATTATATTAGTCTCATTTTAGGCTCATTATATATATATATTATTTTGGGAGTGGCTATGACTACACTTATGGATTCAGACTTGTGGATGTATTGTGACTTATTTTCTCTCTCTTTTATTCTATATCGTGCTTTCATCCTTCTTTAGTTTTATATTATGATTGAGTATTGTTACCATTATCATATACCATATTGTTCCTCCGTTTGGAGTTGAGATGACATTGAAAGGTACCTTATATATATTGTATGAGATGTTAGTTAGTATGGTTGACCAAGACAGCATTCTACCTCCAATGTTGCGACGTAGGTTGTGTGTTGTTCACTACTCGTGCCTTTATTCCGGGTGCGGGCCGTGACATATTTACTAGTCCACAGCAAAAACATCAATAATCCTCCACATATCTCAATATATGGGTTGAGCGTTCCCCACAGTGATTGCCTATCATACATTAGGATAGATCTCGCTTTGACTTGAATCTTCCCCCATGGGTCAAATAGCAGTATGATACAAGAATAGACCAAGCCTTGAATTCTGCACCATAGCTACAATTCTTTCTACTCACACAATGACATCAACTGTGCTTCCGGTTGTACGTTAAAGGCCATGTGCATTCCTGGTTTTGGTATATGTATATTGGACGTCTATAAGCTTACCCTCAAGTGAACGTCCTATATCACTTTCCATACATTCTAGGTGAGTTCTTTTAAAGAGTCATGGCATGAAGCCTTGCCCTTCCTTGCGGTGCTACGTCGCTATAACATGGCCTAAAGTCGAGGCTCCACCTCATTGTGGTGCCATCCACTGTAGCATGAGGTCCCAGCCTCTTTGTAGTGCCATACTACTCAGCATGAAGGCTTGCGCTTTCTTGTAGTGTTACGTCATTGTGATATGGCTCGCATAGCCGAGGCTTTACATATTTTATCACTTGGTGGTGTCATATCACTATAACATGAGGTCACCGACCTCTTTGTAGTGCTTTCTACCACTATTCATTCTACAATATTAGGCTACATGCCTATGTGCGGTGCGATACTGCTGTGACATAGCTCAAAGTCGAGGCATTACCCTTTCGAGAAACTTCATTGTGGTGTCACACCACTGTAGCATGGATTCCTAACACTCCTTTGTAGTGTTGCGCTACCCGTGATTTATATAAAGCATGTCGAATATTCAAGATGCCTAAGAACTCATTAAGGCATCTAAGCCATCCTCCCACAGGACTTGTTTGACACAAAGAACAAATAGTCGACAACAGTGGTTCTGGGTCCGTAACCCCTAAATGTCTCAAAGGACTACCCACTGTTCCGGATATTCTCTCAGTCAATGATCCTTCTTTGAACCAAAAGCTAGATTCCTAGTAGATTTTTCTTTGAACTAATAGCATTAAACTTTATGGTAGAATTACAAAGATACAATATCATAATGTCTTTAAGCCTATTTTTATTGTCGTGTCCTCGACCAGCTGGCGCTTGAGATACTTGGTGAACGGATCTGCCAGATTCTTCTAGCTCCGAACATCAATTACGGTGATGACTAAAGTCTTGATTAGATCATTTACTGTCCTGTGCATCAGTCGTGCAGTCCTCTTCTTACCATTGAATAGGTCATTTGATGCCACCGCTGTAATTGCCTGGTTGTCGCAGTATATCGATACCTTCATAATCTATATACCAACCAATGGAAGATCATATATAAGCTCCCAAAGCCATTCTGCTTCATCTGTTGCAGCTGCCAGTGCATAAAACTCATATTCTACCGCGGAATGAGAGAGCATAGTCTGCTTCTTTGACTTTCATGATATAGAAGCTCAACCCATGTAAAAGACGTATCCTTCTGTGGATATTTCACTCTCTACTTTTGAACACCATCTTGCATTACTGAAGCCTTCCACCATTGTCGGATACCCGTTGTATTGTAGTGCATACTTCTGGGTCATCTTGAGATATCTTTTTTTTTACAGCTTTTCAGTGCTCCACACCTGGATTTCTTGTGAATTGACTCAACATTCCCACGGCAAAAGCTATGTCAGGCCTTGTGGCAGTTGTTGCATACATCAAACTTCTGATGATTCTTGAAAACTCTAATTGCATGACACTTTCTCTTAGATTTGGCTTCAGCTTCTTGTCACACCTGTACGAAGTATCGATCTCTGGAAGATCCTGATATCCATAGCATGTGAGCATCTTCTCAATATAATGAGACTGTGACAATGCCACCCCAATGTCCGTCCGGATGATCTTTATCCCCCGGATAATATTTGCTTCCCCTAGATCCTTCATACTTAACTTGGATGAGAGAAACTTTTTTGTCTCAATGACATGTGCTAGATCCGTACCCAGAATTAACATGTCGTCCATGTATAGACAAACGATGACTCCTCTCCCGTTAGCAAAATTTGTGTAAACATACTTGTCCGTCTCACTGACCCTGTAGCCATTTGATCTTATGACTTTGTTAAACTTCTCATGCCACATCTTGGGAGCTTCCTTCAGACCGTATAACGATTTTACCAACTTGCAGACTTTGTTTTCAAGTCCTTTGACGATAAATCTTTCTAGTTGTTACATGTAAATCTTTTCGGTCAACTCTCTATTCAGGATTGTTGTTTTAACATCCATCTGATGAATAACTAGCTTGTGAATTATACTTAGAGCAATCAACATCCTGATGGTCGTCATCCATGCTACTAAAGCATATGTGTTAATGTAGTCAATCTTGGTCTTCTAAGAAAATCCCTTGGCTACCAGCCTTGCCTTGAACTTATTTACAGTTCCATCGGCCTTCATCTTCCTTTTGAATATCCACTTATATCTGATTGGTTTAGTTCCTTCAGGAAGATCGACCAACACCTAAGTGTTGTTAGAGGTTATTGAGTCATACTCATCATTGATATCCTTCCTCCAGAAGACAACGTCTCTGGTCTTCGTTGCCCTATCATAGGTAAGCTGATATGCTTCCACATAATAGGTGACAAAATCATCTTTGAAGTCTTTCTGTCTCCTCGTTCGCTTAAATATTGGTTTTGTGAGTTCTGGTTCGAACGTGGTCTCTGGAATGACTTCTTCTTGGACTACATCTTCATTGGAAGCGTTATACTCCTGTATACCCACGGTATTCTCTGGAATATTCATGATAACAATGTTCTTGTGCCTTATAAATTTATCTTCAAAGAATTTTGCATCACGAGATTCCGTGATATGATTTGATTCAATATCAAAAAACCTTTGAGCATCGCTCTTCTCAGCATAATCCAGGAAAATAGTCTTTGTAGTCCTCGTACCCAGCTTCTGGATCTTTAAGTCTGGAAGCTTCACATATGCCAGATATCCCCACACTCTAATGATATTCAAGTTGGGTCTGACTTTGAATAGAGTTCATGAGGAGTGATATCGAAATTTGCGTACGACACTCTGATCAAAATGAACATAGACGTTAGTGCAGCTTCTCCCCAGAAGCAATTTGGAAGACCCGTAGTCAACATTATTGAGTTTATCATCTTTGTCAATGTCCCATTCTTCCTTTCAACTACTCCATTTAATTGAAGAGAATACGGAGTAGTCGTCTCATTGACAATTCCATGTTTCTTGCAGAATGATACAAATTAAATAGACCGATACTCTTTGCCTCGATCACTTCTGAGTCTCTTGAGTTGTTGCCTATTTGACATTCATCATCAGCCCTGAACTCCTTGAACTTCTCGAATGCTTTGTCTTTTTACTTGAGACGATAAACAAACGTGTACTTCGAGTAGTCGTCGATGAATGTAATAAAATACTTCATCTTGGCCTTTGTGGAGAACTGTTTGAAGTCACCGATATCAGAGAGCACCAACTCCCGAAGACCTGTGCTTCGGTTAACCCGCTTGAATGGTTTTCTTGTGAGCTTTGTCTACGCACAGACCTCACACTTCTTTACCTACTTACTCGCACATTTGGAGATAATTCCTAGACTAGACATTTTGTTTATTCTTTTATAATGAACATGTCCTAGTCCATTATGCCATAACTCAAGAGAAAAATCAGAAGAATATACTGCATTTATTATCTTAGCAAGATTTACAAGTTGAAGTTTAAATATCCCTTCGGTACAAAATACTTTTTTGAAGTATGTTCCTTTGTAAGGCATCACCATATGCCCAACATTAATGTCCATCCCCAAGCCTGTGTTGTAGAGCAGCTTCTTGAGACCAGGTTCTTGGCAATTATCGGTACATGGTTCATATCTTGAAGCATAAATAACTTCCCTGAAGTCAGATTCAGTACCACCGTCACGATCCCTTGTACTTCAGCTTGTGCCTGGTTTGCCACCATAACCTTCTCAGATGTAGGCTTGTATGTGGTGAACAACTCCCTCTTTGAGCAAACATGGCAGGATGCGCCAGTGTCCACCTACCAGTCAATGTCGACACTAGACATCACAACCTGTGTAATAATGAGAACCTTATTAGGCTTACCTTGCTCTGTTTGTTTGGGCTTGGATCTGCAGTCTTTCTGGTAGTGGCCCTTCTTGCCACAGTTAAAGCAAGTCACATCTGACTTGGGCTTGGGCTTCGGCTTGAACGAAGACGACTTCACCTTTAGATGGTTGAAGTCCTTCTTCTTGTTGTGAGAAGCCTTCTACTTTCCCTTGGAGTCACCAGCATACACCAAGTTGGCCTTTGCCAACTGCTTGGACAGCGTGTCTACTTTATTTTGAGCCCTCAACTCATCTTCAACGCGGATGTTGTGAAGTAGTTGATCAAGGCTGTAAACCCCCTCGATTAATTCTATAGATAGTCAGGTTTAGATTTGGAAAATTTTGGATTTTTCAGCAGATGTTGAGGTTTAGAGTTGAGTTGTCTGTTATTTTATTTAATTAAACCCTTGGCGCGCCCTACCGTTGCTATTTTATTCGGAGCCCAATATCAGCCCATAAATTCTATCGGACTATTGTACTTCTGACTTGACTCGCCAATTTAGGCACTGGACTTTTTCGTCGCACAAAAATCGATTTCGTTGTGCTCTAAATTAATTGCACAATTTTCTGTAACGGTAATCTATATTTAATTCCGTGTCGGACACCTGTGTCGTTACCCTCAATTTTGAGATACCAACTTAACCTGTTGAGCCGGACCAACTAAAGGGTCCAAGACTGACTCCAAGTCCCTACCATTTTTGACCTTTGTGTCATTTCTGAATTTTGACCCCAAGTGCCCCCAATTAATTTAAAAGCGCAGGACACTTAAAATCCTTTTTAAATCGAGGATACCAATTTTTTCTAATCCTATTTTAATCCCCAATTAATCCCGATGACCATTAAATTAAACACATACCACCCACACAACACTCCCTCACCATGCAAATCACCAAACACAATTTTCTCCACAAATTTTGTATTATTTTATGTGTTCGTGCAATTCCCCGAATTTAAGGGGCTTAGTTACAATTTATTAATTTAGGTGTCCTCGCCTTATTGGCCATGATTAAATGGAGAGCCTACAAATCTTTGACTTAGTCAATAATTCCCTCCCCCCTTCCTTTGCATGAAGAAACCAAGTCTTCATATTAAATCCTGGCCATCCAATTTAGATGGGAACATCCCCACCACATATCCCTCACACACCCCCCCAATAAAACATCACCTTCACCCTCACCACAAACCAAGCAGGCCCTAATCCCTAGGCATTGAAACCCCCATCTCTCTCTCCTCTCTCTCCTCTCTCCTCTATATTGGAAACCAAACCACCCCTCTCCATAATTATTTATTTCTTCTTCTTCTTCCTTTATTCTTCTTCTTCCTCCTTCTCACTGAAGAATAACCCGGTTCGGCCGGCCGACTAAACTGACTCCGGCCGGCGCAGTCACTCCCCCACCCGACTCCACTGATCATTGACTCCGGCCCAACCGTGCAGCCTTGTTCGACCGACTGAAGGCTCCGACTGTGTATCTCCCCGCACCGCCTACTGCCGACAACACAGACTTTTCCCCCGCCCGGCATGTGCACCCGACGCCGACCCCGTCCGGCCAGTTCGAGACGACCAATCCCACTGTACAGTTCACACCGACCGGCTGCCCCGACTCTCCACCCCTAGCGAGCTCTACACCACCGCGGTGGCCGTCCATCCCGAGCCGGACACCGACTGCTGCTCCGGCCGAGCCCACTGCACTCCTTCCCCGCTGACTCAAGCTCCTCCGGTGAGTCACCTACTCCGGCCATCAACCGAGCTGCGGTTGAACGATCTACTCCGGCCACCGGCAGTTCCCACCACCACCATCATCTTCGTCTCCACGATCTCCACCGGCCACCCACTTCAACAACCGACGGCTGCACCGAGCCCTCCCCGACTGCGGCCATTACCACTTCAACGCCGACAAGGATCTCCAGCACCCATCTAGCCCCCGGCCATTACTTTACCTCCTCACGGCTAGCCCGAGCCGCTCCGACCAGCTGTTCCTCCCTCGTCTCTGGCGAGCACACCCCCATCCGCCATTACCCCACCGGCCGGCACCGTCACCGCGCCGAGGTGAACCCTTCTCCCCCCTCTCTATACATTTATATATATTTGTTTTGTGTGGTATAATTAATCTTGTGTTTGAATGAGGTGTGGCTAGAGCTTAATGTAGGTTTAGGGTTTAAGCTTACATAAGTAATTGAAATGGAATTAAAAGATTTGCATGGGAGTTATAGGATTGTATAGGTTACTTATATGCACTGGAAATTTTGGGATTATATATGCAGGAGAAATTTTAGGTTTAATGCATTTATAATACACAATAGATGGAAATTGCAATTTGATCGATTTTGATTTAAATTTGCATTGGTGTTCATGTGTGAGGATATGAAATATATAAATGAGACTGTGGGAAACGTGATAATAATGAGGTTGGGTTTTAAGTACAATATGAGACATTTAGGGTGTTCGTTTTAATATATGCATGTTATCATTAATGTTGGGCAGAGTTAAACTGTTGACGAATAATACTATGATAGTGGCATATTGATGGACAATGTGGAGCAGGTGGTAGATTGGGAAAAGGGTGTAATATCAAACCGTTAGGCAGTGACTGGAGACTGAGAAATAATGATAAACTTAATCGAGGAGTAGTTTTAAGGTGAAATATTGATGGTTGTATATTCGAGGTTTTAATAAATAATTGATAATTTATTTGAGGACGGGATAAGTCAACGTGCATGAGAATGTCGGTAAAGACCCAGGGTAAAACCGAGGATTTGATCATGGTTTGAACTACTGAATATAGTGGTGAATAGTGAGATCGAGGACTTGTTTGATGATAGTATACTGTGATTGATTGTATTAGATATAACCTACCTGGGTTAACCTTGGTCAACCCTCTAGCATCGTGTCTATGTGTCTGGTGACTAAGATTGTAGTATATGATTAGACGTGTGTCATACCCCTGTTTGTCCTGTGATAGTTTATTGATTGAGTTTGTATCTCGTCTATAGGTACTACAGGACCTGAGGACTTGGACGTGGTACCGGATCCCCATCATCAGCAGCCGAACGCAGGCAAGTGTACCTTGCCATCCTGTATTTCAGATTACAGATACTTGTTATTCTTTATGTACATTATGCACGTATTTATGTTGACGTTTGATACTCCGCGTCCGGATCACAACCGGGTGCTGACATTCGTCGTAACATATTAGAATAATTGTTAGATGCTTCGTAGCACCTCGATGTACGTACCTGAGTATATCGATATCCTAGGACATACTCATATACTGTGATCGTGCCAGATTCATGTATCCTGATACTGACATCATGACCAGAGATTGGGACGACCTTAGGGTCGCGTCTGTTGAGATTAATTCTGTGTATCGAGACTGTTAGATAGAGGTTCAGGTTCAGCGCACCATCGTTGACCGCTTGAGAAGGGAAAGACAGTTACTAGAAGTTTGGGCTCCTCTGTACGCGCTTATATATATGTATATGTACTGTATCTGTAATGATCATGTATCTAGTGTAGTGGTATCACCCGTGTGACTCCTTGCCCGGAGCTGCGGTACGTCCCGTGTGTTTCTGTGTCCGGAGCTACAGTTTTATTTTGGACAGCCCACGCATTGAACATTGTCTTTAAACTGTTTCACACTTGTTTGGTTATGATAGAGTACCATGTCGTTGCACTTGTACTGTCACACCCCAGTCACAAAAATATGTAGGACTAGGACACGTAAGCATGCCAGCCGCATGGATATGGCAACTCCAATATATGGAAATCAAATACATACGTACGCTATATTATGAATATCAAATCCACAAGTGGTATAATATAAGTCACAAGTCACAGGGTATAATCTAAATCTCATCCATGAAAATCAATATAAATATATAACCAGTATCTATGGAACTAGATCTCAATAAGAAGTATATAAGGATGATAGTTGGATGGAAACAAATCCACTACCAACTCGAATAGAAAATTACAACATAATAAGCACAATATGAGAATACCAGCTAATAATCACGGGCTCGAAGAGAAGGCATCCACGAAGCATATAACCATCCAAATTTGCGCTCCTGCAAATACTCAAGAACATATACACCTGGCAGGGGACCAGGTCCTCAGAGGGACATAACAAGATACTTAAACACATACCAATAAAGTACTGAAATAAATATCCAAAGGGGTCACCTAACCGTCTAAGTGAATGCAGTTAAGAACAACTTTCCCCACAAGTGAGCTATCTGGCTGAAAACCTGAGATTTGGCATGATTCCCTTTTGGGGATCCAGGGGCCTAAAAGGCACGTCGTCTTTTGAACGCCGGTGGCCCGCCTGATAGTACATAATATATAGTGGTCATCACCACCCGTATCTCCAGCGGAGAATCCGGGCGCACAATAAAAAAATGTAAAGAAGCTCAAATGCGGTACTTGTTGTTCTCCCCACCCCATGCTCTAAGCATGTCACATCCATGACACAATTTGGTTCATAGCCTATTCTTAGTACCCTAGCCCAATCCTGCAACCAAACAAGGACAAGGATGGGACCACCGTACTACAATAGGCTATGTCCCTAGACCTCTAATAACTGCTAAGTCCACTAGCATGCAAAGTTTCTAACAGCAGTTATTCCTAACGCACGGCCCATACGTATAGGAGGCCAAACCTGCACGCAAGTCCGTGATCTACATGAGACTCACAACTCGTGTAACAACTGTGTCACGGCCAATGAACCGAATGATGCTACATGATAATGGGGTAGTCTCATAAACAAGGTCAATGCAAATACATAAATAAAAATATATCACGACGACACCGTCGCGCGTATTTTATATAACAGTTAAAATATATAAAATAAAAACAGAAAATAAAGATGCATGCAACATATGGAATATAAATAACAGTACAATGACAAGATATACTTGCCTGGCAAGGAAGCTGCAATGTACCAATAATCTGCTCCAGAAATCGTGCAGAACAAATCTAATATCCTATGTACACATAAATATAATACAATAGAATCATTAGTCTTTATACTAGCACATACACAACCACATTTATACTGGACTCAGGGGGTATACTAGGGGTAACACTAGTCATCTAACACGGTCAATTACACGTTGAATTACGCGGGTGTCGTGTCTTCAAGTATTATACGAAATCAGTCAGTCAACTGACAGGTGTCTATGTCAGTACGTTAATGTATGCAAGGCGGACAAATTCACAAGTTCTTAGGGTCAACATGGTCAAGGTAAGTATGGGATAGTCCACGGTGTCCTAGGGTCGTACAGTCTGAATATTTAGTCATAATTATCAATTAGCATTTACATACATATATATTCATATAACTATATAATAATATAACCATCAATTTATTTACATAATTATTGGAATACATATAGTAATTACGTACATAAATATATATACCAAACTGAATAATATTTGCGTACATGTAAATGTACGAACGCGCATTGGGTTCTCCGACTCAGGGTCTGATGTAAACTAACCATGGTGGCTAAATACTACGTCCTACTGGAACACTTTTAGAGAATGTACTCGCCTGGGGTCCTGTTGCTGGTATGAATCAGAGTCCAAGTCACAGTCCAAATAGCCTATGTATTACAAATTTATCACGTCAAAAGATAATTTATTTTAATTTATTTAATTCTGGAATAATTACTCTAAAATCCTATTTTAATCTTATTATTCTGATTTTTATGTTAATTCCTAAATTTTGTCCAAAGAACTAAATTTTATCAACTCGAGACTCATGGCACGCAAATCGAGGCGATCTGTTGGCCGAAAAGTCAACCGACACAAACTCAACTTTCATGCATGATTTCCTTTAGATTTCAGCATCAAAAACATGCTAGAATTTATGGCTCGTCCGAATTCAAATTCGTTTGGGAATTATGGCACATACAAATTTTATATTGTGCACCGATGGTTAAATTCTAACCTAAAAGTTCTACAGAATTAACGGTATATAATACTTTGAATTAAATTCTAAGGAAAACATATGTCAATTATCTAGACATTAGCTTTCCGAAACTTTAAACGGTTCATGATTCTGATTCCTGGTTCTCCCGAAATCGCAAAAATATTGAAACACATCTATTTTTGGACATGTTGTGCTCTACGAATTTTCTAGAATTTAATACTCATAATTTCATAAAAAAATTTATATAATCAGAAAGCTAACCTCGATATCTTTCTAACGCAAGAAACTAGGCCTTGTTTGGAGTCCGGAGCTATGCGCAATGGCTTGTGGAATATGAAGGAACCCTAGATGGCAATTCTCCAAAATCTCTCTCTCTAAAATAATGGGATAATTAGGGTTATAATAATATATATATATATAGAGAGAGAGAGAGATGTACCTGCGGCTGAAAGGATATTTATAGGCTGACACGTGCCAGAATCTGATTGGATGGTTTTTGTTATATTATTTGTTTTTGATTTGCCTTTATCAAAACTTTATTTAAGTTATTTTAAATCTAAATAACTCAAAATAAATATTAAAAATAATCATAAAAATATGGGAAAATTACAAAAAATATATTTTGAATTTAAAAACTCTAGAAAAATATTTGTGATAATTTTATATTCATAGATTTTCTACTATAATTAGGAGAAGCTCTAAAAAAAATTAGTTTTACCCATATAACTAAAAATAAATAATAAAATTATTTCAAAAATTCTGAAATAATTCCAGAAAATATATAATAATATTATAAACTCTAGAAAATAACGTGGGTCTATTCTATATTTCTGGGATTGCACAATAAATTCTACAAGTCCTAAAAATTAGTTATTAGCCTAAATAACTCCCAATAAATACTAAATTATTCAGAAAATTCCCAGAAAATTCTAGAAAATATATTTGACTATTTAGAACCTAAAATAAAATTTTGGAATATTTTTATTTAAGTTTGAACATAAAATAAATTCTTTAAAGTCCTAGAAAATTAGTGTTACTAGTTTTTAATTAACAAAAAATTATGGAAAAATCTCAATAATCTAAAATAGCCTAAAAATAATTCTAAATAAATATTTATATAAGTAAATATACTAAAAAATTATTTTCTAATTAACTAAGAGAATACTCTAAAGAAATTCAACATCTATAATAAATATAATAATATAAAATACACACAAAATACCTATTTTGGGTGAGGGGGTTTACATGTACTTTCTGTTTACTTGGCATGCTGTATTTTTGTACTTTGTTACGTCCCTCTGAGGACCTGGTTCCCTGACAGTTTTGCAGCATAGACGATTACGGAGCACTTGGAGATACTGATGGAGTGGCATATCTTGCAGGCACTGTACCAGGTACTCATATCATTTCTACCGGCATTATGGCTACTTATTTCATATTGATTATTCATCTGCTGTTGTAGCCTAGTTTTTGTAGACTCGTCTCTTCTCGAGTCTATTTGAGTTTGTGTGTTATTGGGCGGCCGACTTTAGCACATATAGCTCTTTCTTGTATACTTCTGTACATTATTGATTGAGACATAGAGGTTTACATTTATGGGATATCTAGATAGTGCCCTTTATATTATACAGCTTATACGTATTCGAGTCAGACCAGAGTCTGGTCGAATGCATAGCTGGCGTGTCACGTATTCCTGGTCCTACGTATTTTGGGACTGGGGCATGACATGTTTTTGTGGTGGCCCATGCAGGTCCGTTTTAAATCGTCTTGGTCACCTGACTGTGCTAAGCGAGCCTGCAAATTAGGAATATATATTATGATTGTTGAATAGGATCTCAATCCATAATCGATTTTAAAAACTCTTTGTATGTAATTATCGCCCTTGGACTTCCAATTTGCATTCTTGCAGTTTTCGTTAATATCGCTATCCTTGTTTCTCGTCCCCTATTATTTGGGAAGACGAATGCTTATGACTGATGATTTTCCTCCAGAAGAAGATCGAAGACCAGACAACAGAAGACAGAATTCGTATACCTTTCTCTGAGAAGATTGTTACCTTATCAGGCTAGATTGATGGGTCCTTTGGATTCTAGAACTAGTGTGGAAGGTTGGCAAGAGAATTGGACCTAGTAGTACCCTACCAGTGCTTGAGGTAGCAGTAATCTTCGAGTATAAAGAGCTGAAAGGATTATTGATCATAACCTAGAATAATTTATAGAAATGCATAGCCTGATGATGGAAACTAGTAGGTGTATATGATAGCAATGCTAGGAACGATGATTATGAGCTAGAGGAGATAAAAAATTTAGGATCTCACTTGGAAGATAATGATCGAATTCCAGGAATTCTAGTATGTGCTTGAGGGATACCATTATTGTACTTGTGACTTGGAGAGATTTATAACGAAAAGAAGAAATTCGAGGAATAAAATTTTAGGGAAAACCTTGAGGAGAAGAGAAATTATACATTAGGCAAGGAAACATTTCCTTTTGAGGATTGTTATTGAAAATAGAACAGAAGAATTTATCTTGAGGTTAAAGTCTAGACTATGACATTATCCTAGACGTGGATTGGTTGAGCCAATACCACGCAATGCTTGATTTTCGTCGTGGTTGTGTCATCCTTAGACCACCGGATTACCCTGAGTTTGAGTTTCTTCAGAGAGCCTGGGAGCATGGTGCCCATCTACCTTAGGGGTATACAACGCAGGAGGTAAACCAGTGTACCACCATATTATATCAGGGTTTGAGGATGTGGTTCTAGAGAATCTTTTAGGCCTGCCACCTGATAGAAAGAGTTGTTACAGAGTTGACTCCAAGAGCCGAGCCAGTTATTTTCCCGTCTTCAGACTAGCATCGATAGAGTTGGCTGAGTTGAAGGTCCATAGTAGAGGATCTCTTAGACAAGGGTTTCAGTCGGGCTAGTTTTTCTCCATGGGAAGTACCCATCGTATGGTGCCGAAGAAGGACGAGACGGTACAGTTGCGTATTGATTTCAGGGACGGTATGTTTGTGTATCGATTACAGGGTTTAATGCAGTAACGATAAAGAACAAGTACCCATTATCGCACATCAACTAAGTGTATTCTCGAAGATCAATCTCAGAACATGCTATCATCAGATCAAGGTACGGAGAGAGGACGTTCCGAAGGCGGCTTTCCGGATGAAGTATGGGCTCTATGAGTTTCTAGTCATGACCGTTTGGTTTGACCAATGCGCCAGCAGTATTTTTCAGCTTGAGGAACAATGTTTTCCACCAGTACTTGGATAAGTTCATAGTGGTAGTTATCGATGATATCTTGGTATATTCCAAGAGCCAGGAGGAGCATGAGAGTCATCTCAGGATCATGTTGGAGACGCTGAGACATGAGAGGCTGGACGCCAATCTCAGCAAATATGAGTTCTGCCTGGATAGAGTATCATTTATGGGGCACATAATCACCGGAGATGGACTATCAGTTGACCCGGAGAAGATAGCTGCAGTTAAGACGTGGCCTACCCCTACATCAGTTACAGAGGTTAGGAGTTTCCTCGGACTTGCCGGATATTATCGGAGGTTCATGGAAAACTTTTCTAGGATAGCTGCGCCTATGACGCAACTGACGCATAAAGGCGAGGAGTTTATCTGGACCGACGAGTGTCAGGCGGCTTTCGATGAGCTGAAGAAGCGTCTGACATCAGCACCGATTTTGATACTACCTTCAGGATCAGGAGGATTTGTAGTATATAGTGATGCGTTTGGGAGCAGACTAGGATGTGTACTGATGCAACACGGCAAGGTGATAGCCTACGCATCGAGACAGCTGAGAGTTCATGAGAAGAACTATCCGACGCACGACTTGGAGCTAGCTGCAGTGATATTTACACTAAAGCTATGGAGACATTACCTTTATGGTGAGCGTATTGAGATTTACATAGATCATAAAAGCCTGAAGTACGTCTATATGCAGAAGGAGCTCAACATGAGGCAGAGACGCTGACTAGTGTTAATGACAGATTATGACATTGAGTTGCAGTACCACCATGGCAAGGCGAATGTCGTAGCAGATGCCTTAAGCAGGAAGCCCATGACATACTTTTTGACGACTCAGCGGCAATTGTTAAAGGATTTTTTAGGAACTCAGGATTGAGATTATATTGCCAGGCATGGATAGACAGATGGCCAGTCTCAAGGATTCAGTCCACATTTATTGAGAGGATCAAGGCAGCCTTGCCTACAGATACGGGATTTAGACGACTGCGAGACAGGACAGAGGCCGACATGCAAACAGGACTCAGGATTCAGGAAGACGGAATATTGAAGCATGGAGATCGCCTATACGTTCCGAGTAGCGAGCTACGCCAAGAATTGATGACCGAGGCTCATAGCTCGATTATTTCATTCATCCCGGGAGGTACGAAGATGTACCAAGACTTGAGGCAGCATTTCTGGTGGCATGGGATGAAGAGAGAAATTACAAGATTCGTGGCAAAATATTTAGTTTGTCAAGCAAGTCAAGGCTGAACATCAGAGGACTGCAGGATTATTGCAGCCACTTCCCATTACCGAGTAAAAGTGGGAACATATTACCATGGACTTCGTCACAGAATTCCCGCGGAGCCCTAGCAGGAAGGATACAGTTTGGGTTGTCGTAGACAGACTCACCAAGTCTGACATTTCTTGCCCTTCAGAGTTGGGCAGTCTACAGGAGATATTGGCTGACATGTATATGAGGCAGATAGTACGACTACATGGAGTGCATGTCAGCATCGTATCGGATTATGATTCCAGCTTCACGTTGCATTTTGTCGGAGTATACAGGAGAGCCTAGGAACTCATCTCAAGTTCAGCACTACATACCATCCACAGACGGATGGCCGGTCAGAGCGCACGATACAGATATTAGAGGATATATTGAGAGCGTGCATGATTAATTTTGGAGGATCTTGGGAGGACCATCTACACTTGATGGAATTCTCCTATAATAACAGCTACCAGGCTAGCATACAGATGGCACCTTATGAGGCACTGTACGGCAGGAAATGCAGGTCACCAGTTTGTTGGAGTGACGTGGGAGAGCGTCAGATACTTGGTCCAGAGTTGGTAATACAAACAGTGGAGAAGGTCAAGCAGATTCAGAGCCACCTGCGTGCAGCACAGGACAGACAAAAATATTGGGCAGATGCCCACCGCAGACCATTGGAGTTCAAGAAGGGTGACTATGTATTTTTAAGATATCGCCTACTCGTGGTACCATCAGATTCGGAGGCAGAGACAAGATGAGTCTGAGGTACATCGGGTCTTTTGACATATTGGAACGAGTTGGCAAAGTGGCTTACCGTCTTGCATTGCCTCCATCATTAGAGGGAGTACATGACGTATTTTACGTATCACAACTGAGGAGATATGTAGCAGACCCTAGCCACGTGCTTGATCATTCAGAGATTACAGTCGGGCCCAGCCTATCTTACGTAGAGCAGCCAGTTGAGATCCTCGATCACAGCGAGAAGACCTTGAGAGGACAGACTATTCGACTGTCAGAGTGGCATAGAAGCACCATTCGCCAGGCGAGTCTACGTGGGAGTGCGAGGATTCTATTCGACAGCAGTTCCCGTACTTATTTGAGGAGCAAGGTATAAATTTACGTACGGTAATTGATTACTAGTTATTTTAAATTCTTTTAGCTATTATCGAGCTTTACTTTTAATTTCGGGGACGAAATTTTTCTAAGTTGGGAAGAATGTAAACCCCCTCGATTAATTCTATAGATAGTCAGGTTTATATTTGGAAAATTTTGGATTTTTCAGCAGATGTTGAGGTTTAGTGTTGAGTTGTCTGTTATTTTATTTAATTAAACCCTTGGCGCGCCCTACCGTTGCTATTTTATTCGGAGCCCAATATCAGCCCATAAATTCTATCAGACTATTGTACTTCTGACTTGATTCGCCAATTTAGGCACTGGACTTTTCCGTCGCACAAAAATAGATTTCGTTGTGCTCTAAATTAATTGCACAATTTTTCGTAACCGTAATCCATATTTAATTCCGTGTCGAAACCTGTGTCGTTACCCTCAATTTTGAGATACCAATTTTTCCTAATCCTATTTTAATCCCTAATTAATCTCGATGACCAATAAATTAAACCCATGCCACCCACACAATACCCCCTCACCATACAAATCACCAAACACAATTTTCTCCATAATTTTTGTATTATTTTATGTGTTCGTGCAATTTTTCGAATTTAAGGGGCTTAGTTACAATTTATTAATTTAGGTGTCCTCACCTTATTGGCCATGATTAAATGGAGAGCCTACAAATCTTTGACTTAGTCAACAATTCCCTCCCCCCTTCCTTTGCATGAAGAAACCAAGTCTTTATATTAAATCCTGGCCATCCAATTTAGATGGGAACATCCCCACCACACATCCCTCACACACCCCCCAATAAAACATCACCTTCACCCTCACCACAAACCAAGCAGGCCCTAATCCCTAGGCATTGAAAACCCTTCTCTCTCTCTCTCTCTCCTCTCTCCTCTACATTGGAAACCAAACCACCCCTCTCCATAATTATTTATTTCTTCTTCTTCCTTTATTCTTCTTCTTCCTCCTTCTCACTGAAGAATAACCCCGGTCCGGCCGGCCGACTGAACCGACTCCGGTCGGTGCAGTCACTCCCCCACCCGACTCCACTGATCATCGACTCCGGCCCGGCCGTGCAGCCTCATCCGACCGACTGAAGGCTCCGGCTGTGCATCTCCCCGCACCGCCTACTGCCGACAACGCAGACTTCTCCCCGCCCGGTCTGTGCACCCGACGCTGACCCCGTCCGGCCAGTTCGAGCTGACCGATCCCACTGTGCAGTTCACACCAGCCGGCTGCCCCGACTCTCCACCCCCAGCGAGCTCTGCACCACCGCGGCGGCCGTCCATCCCGAGCCGGCCACCGACTGCAGCTCCGGCCGATCCCACTTCACTCCTTCCCCGCTGACTCAAGCTCCTCCGGTGAGTCACCTACTCCGGCCATCAACTAAGCTGCGGTTGAACGATCTACTCCGGCCACCGGCGGTTCCCACCACCACCATCGTCTTCGTCTCCACGATCTCCACCGGCCACCCACTTTAACAACCGACGGCTGTACCGAGCCCTCCCCGACTGCGGCCATTACCACTTCAATGCCGTCAAGGATCTCCAGCACCCCTCTAGCCCCCGGCCATTACTTCACCTCCTCACGGCTAGCCCGAGCCACTCCGGCCAGCTGTTCCTCCCTCATCTCTGGCGAGCACACCCCCATCCGCCATTACCCCACCAGCCGGCACCGTCACCGCGCCGAGGTGAACCCTTCTCCCCCCTCTCTATACATTTATATATATTTGTTTTGTGTGGTGTAATTGATCATTTGTTTGAATGAGGTATGGCTAGAGCTTAATGTAGGTTTAGGGTTTAAGCTTACATAAGTAATTGAAATGGAATTAAAAGATTTGCATGGGAGTTCTAGGATTGTATAGGTTACTTATATGCACTGGAAATTTTGGGATTATATATGCAGGAGAGATTTTAGGTTTAATGCATTTATAATACACAATAGATGGAAATTGCTAATTGATCGATTTTGATTTAAATTTGTATTGGTGTTCATGTGTGAGGATATGAAATATATAAACGAGACTGTGGGAAACGTGATAATAATGAGGTTGGGTTTTAAGTGCAATATGAGACATTTAGGGTGTTCGTTTTAATATATTCATGTTATCATTAATGTTGGGCAGAGTTAAACTGTTGACGAATAATACTATAATAGTGGCATATTGATGGACAATGTGGAGCAGGTGGTGGATTAGAAAAAGGGTGTAATATCAAACCGTTAGACAGTGACTGGAGACTGAGAAATAATGATAAACTTAATCTAGGAGTAGTTTTAAGGTGAAATATTGATGGTTGTATATTCGAGGGTTTAATAAATAATTGATAATTTATTTGAGGACGGGATACGTCAACGTGCATGAGAATGTCGGTAAAGACCCGGGGTAAACCGAGGATTTGATCATAATTTGAACTACTGAATATAGTGGTGAATAGTGAGATCGAGGACTTGTTTGATGATAGTATACTGTGATTGATTCTATTAGATATAACCTACCTAGGTTAACCTTGGTCAACCCTCTAGCATCGTGTCTATGTGTCTGGCGACTAAGATTGTAGTATATGATTAGACGTGTGTCATACCCCTGTTTGTCGTGTGATAGTTTATTGATTGAGTTTGTATCTCGTCTATAGGTACTACGGGACCTGAGGACTTGGACGTGGTACCGGATCCCCGTTATCAGCAGCCGAACGCAGGCAAGTGTACCTTGCCACCCTGTATTTCAGATTACAGATACTTGTTGTTCTTTATGTACATTGTGCACGTATTTATATTGACGTTCGATACTTCGCGTCCGGATCACAACCGGGTGCTGACATTCGTCGTACCGTATTAGAATAATTATTAGATGCTTCGTAGCACCTCGATGTACGTACCTGAGTATATAGACACCCCAGGACACACTCATACACTATGATCGTGCCAGATTCCTGTATCATGATACTGACATCATGACCAGAGATTGGGACGACCTTAGGGTCGCGTCTGTTGAGATTACTTCTGTGTGTCGAGACTGTTAGATAGAGGTTCAGGTTCAGCGCATCATCGTTGACCGCTTGGGAAGGAAAAGATAGTTATTAGAGATTTGGGCTCCTCTGCACGCGCTTATATATATGTATATGTACTGTATCTATAGTGATCATGTATCTAGTGTAGTGGTATCACCCGTGTGACTCCTTGCCCGGAGCTGCGGTACGTCCCATGTGTTTTCGTGTCCGGAGCTACGATTTTATTTTGGACAGCCCACGCGTCAAATACTGTCTTTAAACTGTGTCACAGTTGTTTGGTTATGATAGAGTACCCTGTCGTTGCACTTGTACTTTCTGTTTACTTGGCATGTTGTATTTGTGTACCTTGTTACGTCCCTCTGAGGACCTGGTTCCCTGCCAGTTTTGTAGCATAGACGATTACGGAGCACTTGGAGATACTGATGGAGTGGCATATCTTGCGGGCACTGTACCAGGTACTCATATCATTTCTACCGGCATTATAGCTACTTATTTTATATTAATTATTCATCTGCTATTGTAGCCTAGTTTTTGTAGACTCATCTCTTCTCGAGTCTATTCGAGTTTGTGTGTTATTGGGCGGCCGACTTTAGCACATATAGCTCTTTCTTATATACTTTTGTACATTTTGGATTGAGACATAGAGGTTTACATTTATGGGATATCTAGATAGTGCCCTTTATATTATACAGCTTATACATATTCGAGTCAGACCAGAGTTTGGTCGAATGCGTAGCTGGCGTATCATGTATTCCTGGTCCTACGTATTTTGGGACTGGGGCATGACAAAGGCTGACCTCCATCTTCTTCTTGTGCATGTCCAAGATAAAGTTGCTCCATCCAGGGGATCTTGGCTACTATACCTCCTACGACGAAAGCGTCGACCAAGGGCATGCGATCATCCTCAAGCTTTTGATGAAGCTTGAGAAATTTCTTGACTTGAGGCAACATCGTCTTGTCGTCCTCAAATCACATCTTCCAGACCTTTTTGGTCATATGGATCTTCTTGCGGATTTCATCCGCCTTGTAATACTTTTCTAGTGACTCCTAGATGACCTTAGCATGGTCCGTCTAGCTGTATGACTCCGCCAGAGTATCCTCCATGGAGTTCATAATCAGCAACTTGTAGAGGTTTTTATCTCTCCTCCACTTGTTTTGCTTAGTAGATACAGTAGCAATCGCCCGAACAATAGCATCATTACCCTCTAAAATAATAGGCTCAGGATCTGTCAATATGTAATCCATATTTACCAGTTGAATATTAAGCCTGACCTTTCTCTTTCAAACGTTGTAATGCTTCCCGTCAAACTTCTCAAGTTTGTTAAAACTTGTGTCGATAAGGTTTGCACGGTTGTTCTCCATCTTTTCTTCGAATCTTGCTTTGAGTTTCTTAGCTCAGGGCTTAATCAAAAGATGAAGGAACATGCTAGGAACAGAGGTTCTATCAAACTTCACAGTCTACCGTCTATTTAATCCTGATGTTGTAGTCGAGACACAAAGGTTCCAACAAACAAGTTTGTCCTTAAAGAACTTGATTCAATGAACAACTATATCCAATATATATTTGACGACAACTTGCTTACAAGATAAAAACAATCAAAAAATAATTTATGTTCTTTCTTGCAAACGCAATTGCAATTAAGATAGAACGAGTTACAAAGAGAGAAGAAGAATGAGAAGATGGATCTCTGCTTGTTGGAGTGATAAAGATTACCGTTGTTCAAAGCAAGATTCGTCCCACATGATATGCTCACAGGAACCAGCAAGTTTATGGAGAACTTCTGGAACGCTCGCTGTCATCTCTTCTGGACTCGTACTAACTCCGACTCCAATGGCGGCAGCAGCAACACCTCTCCACGTCTCCATCTTTTCGAAGTAAGTTCTCAAAGGGTCACGAAGAGAGGTATCTATAGGGAAGGGTTGAAATCCTAGCTTTCAATCAGTTACGAAAAGATAGGAACGATTTAAATTCAAATCCCACAAAAAAGGATATGAATAACTGATCATATCTTTCTATAACCGTCAAATCCCGCAATCAGTGGGATCATGTGCCAACTGCGCTTTTTGTGCATATGCGCTCACCAGTCCAACCGAACTGCTCTTGCGCGTATAGGCTAGCAGCGGAGTGGCCCATGCGCGCATGCGCACAACAGTGAAGCAGTGCATGAGCGCATACGCGTAAATGTGCATAGCCGCGATAATCGCGCATGCGCCGATACAGATGTGCAAAGTGCGCCAACAAAGCTGTCACCCTCACTTTTCCAGCTAGGGGTAGTTTGGTAATTTGGCATGGGTATTTGTTTTAGGAATTTAATATTGAATATTAGTGTGATGATTGTATAATTTATTTAATTAAGTTAAGCTATGATTGTTTGTGACTAGTGTTAATTAGTCATTAGAGACTTGTGTTAATTAGTTAGTTAGAGAGACTAGACAATATTGGACTTGACACATATGGACCTATTTAGATTTATCATGACAATTAGTGAGCCCAATATGGACCCAAGCCCATTAGTCATTCCACTAATTAAATTAAGGGGAATTAGTTTAATTATAATTAGTTAGAGACTTCTAAAAATACCCATCCTTAATTATTCCTCATAATGCAACATGCAGGGGCAACTTGGACATTTGAAATTGCTTGGGGAAGGGGGAATAGGTCGACCACTATAGAGGGGGGGGTTCTTCTCTTTCTCTCTCTCTCTCTCTCTCTCTCTCTCTCTCTCCTCATTTGTATTTTATTTTGATCCAAATTCTAGATCCCTAATTTCCCATTTTCTCTCTATTAATTTTCTACACAAATCACCACCAATTCTCTCTCAAATTCATCACTCTTGGAGCCTTGGAGCTTGGAGAAGCAAAGAGAACAAGGAGGAGGAGCTTTGGAGCTAGATATCGTGTCCGGATCGTGTCTGGATCGTGTCCAATTGTATTTTTATTGGAAATCCATCTCCTAATTGGTAATTCCTAAATTTCTCTCTCATTATGGCTTCTTAATCATGCATTTGACCATTAGGAATGACCCCATGGCATATGACTACCTATAGGAACAAGTTCTAGGCTATTTAGCTATGTATTGTGAGTTCCTTGTAGTGATTTATGGGTATATTGGGAGAATTACAAATTTGATACATCAATTATGTGTCATAAGACCAATTAGATCTAATTAGACTTAGATCGGGGTTATGGGACTAGGTACGTGTCCACAAACAGATACGTGTAGGCCATATCATGGCATTTTGAGATACGGTACGATACGAGTCCCAAATTTGGGTGTTTTCTATAATTTCTTCTAAATTCTTATTGTATCAAGTTACTTTAGTTGTGTTAGGATGTAATTAGTTTATATAAATAATAATTATGGAAAAACTTGAGTTTTAGTTCTTCGTTGGACACGTATAATGAGTTTCTCACATTTGACACCCTAGGTGTTTGAATATTTGATACTAGTGTATTTATATATATGTGTGTGTATCTTGATAGCATAGAGGAGTTGGTATGTCTGTGTTGACTGATTGTAAGAAGGGGTTTTCAGCTATCTGTGCCACTGTATGGTATTGGTGCGTGTGGGGGTTACACCGTGCTCGAGTAGAGTGAGGGGGTCGGGTTTTGTATAGTACAGCAGCAGCAACAATTGCATAGTGCAGCAGCAGCAGCAATAGCAAAAATTGCGTAGTGCAGCAGCAGTATCAGCAATTGCGTAGTGCAGTTGCAGCAGCAGCAACTGCAGTAAGTACAGCAGCAGCAACAGTATCAGCAATTGCAGCAGCAACACGAGCAAGCAATTTGCAGCAGCAACATGCTCGGGCAGTGTGAGCTAAGGATAAATGCAAGTTTGAGTATCAATACTTGTATCAGTGGTTGTGTGTGTGGCATATAGAGAAGAAAATGAACAATGGGGTGTCACAGTTGAGAATTGAATGCAATTACATTCAACTGCTGGTCCTGAAGAGTGCAAGTAAAAATAAGGCTCGGGTAGGGCCAAGCTTTAGACTTTGGGGTAGATACCTGTTGTGCAAGCATAGTTAGTTGGTATCCAAATTAAGAGGAGTTTTAAGTGTGGTTGTTAGTTTGGGGTAGGATATTTGATGAGTGAATTGAGTGTTCAGGTAAGTAAACTCAGATAACTGCTAACTTGTAGTGTGTATCAGTTGATACACTGAGGTGTATCAGTTTTGTTACACTGATTTATATCCTTTGATACACATCAAGTTCGGTCCTTTTAGTTGTATATAATAGTTAGTGAGTTATGTTAGTTAGTATCATGTTATATGATAATATCAGTTAGTATATAGTGTATTAGTTAATTAAGTTAAGTATCTATTAGTTATGTTCAGTTTCCAGTTAGGAGTTAGTGTATATAAATATTAGTTAGATACTATTATGTAGAGTATATATATATATATATATATATATATATATATATAGTTAGTTAGTTAGTTAGTTAGTTAGTTAATAATAAGTTTTGGCTAAGGTAATGCCTAGATTAATTAGTGAGAATTCTTTAAATGACCAAATAGACTAGTTAGTTTAGTGTGGACCTAGTTTAACTAGTATTGACTAATTAGTACCCAATCTTGACCCAATTACCTTAGTGTGACCTAGTATGGCCTAGTAGAGCATGTATAGTTGCATTTAGCTTATTATTATTTATTCTATACCCAATTTGACATGATATCCAAATTTAGGTGACTTCGACACCAGCTTGGATACTGAGATACACCTTTGTCAAGACCATAGGCGAGTACATTTCTCTATTAGTTTTTATTTCATAATAGTGTATATATCTCATGTTCTAGAACTATATACTTAATTCTGATACAGTGGTTTCACGGACTGGCACTATATAGATCCTATCAGGAGATATTATCCCTTACCGTATTCAGCGGGTACTCCTTCACATATATTTCATCGTGTGTATCGGGTATTGAATTTAGTGTACTTCATGTTCACACACTGCTCGTGTTCAGTGTGCTCATATTCGTGTTAATAACGTGTCATGATTGGATCTATTGGTATTGGTTGGGGATGGGGGAATATGAGTTGGTTATGTGATCAAGCCCCCGTGTATTCGTGATATGTCGATTATATATCACATATGTAATCGAGTTACCATATTGTATTCATGTTCAACCCAAACCGATCACATAACAAACTTGTATTCTATGGCGCATTAGCTAGTTTATCTATTCTCATCACTTACAGTTATTCATATTGTTTGTTTTTTACTTTCCAGTATATTACTTGTTCACTCTAATTTATTTCTTTTTGATGTTTAGTTATCGTGTATCCTTTTCTGTTATCTTTTATATATGCTCGATTATGTATTTAAAACTGCTTTCAGAGGTATGTACTTCGCTCTAATCTTGACTGGATCTATTTTTTAGATGATTGGCTCATAGACCAGTGTCCCACGTACTATGGACCGCAGGATGACGTACCATTAGAGGATACTCATTTAGAGTTGGAGGACTTAGTACCAGAGCCTGAGGAGGTTTAGATTATTGTTAGACTTGTATTAGACTTTTATTGAGGTTATTAGCATTTATATATTATTCAGGCTTGTTGATGTATTGTGCCTCTTTCTTTCGTTGTTCCATTTCGTGCTTTATCTTCCTTAGTTTGCATTGTGATTGAGTATAGTTTACATTTATCAGATACCATATTATCCCTCCATTTAGAGTTGAGATGATTGACATGTACCACATATATATATATATATATATATATATATATATATATATATATATATATATATATATATATATATATATATATATATATTGTATGAGATATTTAGATAGTAGAGTTGACCCAAACAACGTTCTACCGCCGATGCTGTGGCGTAGGTTGGGCGTTGCTCACTACTCGTACCCTTATTCCGGGTGCGGATCGTAACACATTTTTAGTGGTGGCCCATGCAGGTCTTCCTAGAGTTGCAATTAGAGCGATATCTTAGTAGTGCTCACCTAGAGTACTGCTACGAGCCTGCTTTTAGAAATATGATTTAGGCTGAGAGTATACTCAATCACAACTAGAAAATAATTTCAAATATCTATTTGCTATCCTTATCTATTGAATGTTTGCTTTACTTTGAATAATTTTGTCCTTCTTTAATGTTATCGTATCTTACTCAATATCGATTCCTTTGTTTGAATTTATCTTCAGAGGATGCCGCCAAAGATGTATTCCCAGCACTCAGGCGCAATGTCAGCGAGGTCGGTCACTTCGTCACCTCTGAGGGAAGCACCAGCAGATGTTGTTCCAGCAGCTATATTCTAGAGGTCCGCTTCACCGTTCCAGGTGGGCATTTCCGCAACAGCTTTCAGAGGTGCTATACCTCCGGTATAGAGGGCAGTGCCGACAGTTTCAGGGAATCTTCTACCCCCACCATCCGTAGTCGATCAGACACAGATGTTTATGCTCTTTCAGCAGATGATGGAGGTGCAGCAGCGCCAATCAAAGGTTATGAGGCAGGGTATTGAGAATGCTCACCAGATTGTGCTTGCAGCAGTTGAGAGAGTCACCTTAGTCCAACATTAGATAGCATCACCTCAGTTTACCCCATAGCAGCCGAGGTCGGGACTATCATAGATTTTAAGAGGATGGGGCCGATGGACTTTAAAGGCATTGAAAGGATTATTTATGCTGACGATTGGATAGAAGACATTGAACGAAACCTGCGACTGGCACAGATTCCAAAGAGATTGCAGGTAGAGGTCGCAGGAAGCATGATGTTCGATATCGTGTTGACTTGGTTCAGGACGAACCCCCGATGCTCAGCAGCAGGAATTACTTGGGAAGCTTTCAAGGAGATATTCAAGGAAAAGTTCTTTCCAGATGTGGCTCCTAGAGAGCCAGTTTCAGTACCTCGTTCAGGGAGGTATGACGGTGGGTGAGTAAGCAGCAGAGTATTGCAGAATAGGTCTCTTTGTGGAGGGGCAGAACCCCAGAGGAAGATCCAGGAAGGACCTGAATAGGGAGATCAAACCACATACAAATGGAGATCCCACCGCTACTTTTGAGGAGATTCTGAGGCAGGCACAGCGGGTAGAAGATAATCTAGAGCTTGGCTCTAAGAGGTCGAGAGACAAACGAGGAACCAGTACTAACACGGGTCCAATAAAGTGGCCTCATTTTCAACAGCAGCATCAGAGGCACTTCCAGCAGCCGAGGCAGCTGTAGAAGCATGAAAAATACGCTGGGAAGAGCTACGTAGCCTCTTGATACAGAGCAGCATAAACGGAGGCCTTCAGAGCCATCAAGCGTGCAACAGAGCTTTTTTCGCTAAAATACAGCGTGAAGAATAAGCTCAAAGGACCATCCGCGTAAGTGCAGTACGTCTAGGCCGCTCCAGCGTAAACAGAGTTCTTCATCGCCTCCATGGCGTAAAACTCATCCGCTCTCAAAGCAGCGTTATAACGTACGAGGAATGCTTCGTCTTCCCCGAAATGAACCTGTCAAGTCACGCAGTGAATCTGACCTCTGACTCCTGACAAAAAGTGCTGCACGGCTACCCAGACGACGGCTGAAAACGATGGCAGACCCTTCGGGATGCGCCCCACAGTATGATGGCGGATCTCTGCATTTAATGCAGAGGATTTGGTTAAAGCATCACTGAACCGTCGTTTACTGGAGTCCCCTCAGCATAAACCGCTTTTTCGCGTACAAGGGAATACGCTGCCCTGTTTTACACAGGCAAACATGAGCTATTTTATGCTCCGCAGCAGGCAAACCGCCTGCCACGTCAAAAGCTGCACTTCGTACGGGACTCGAGGCACGTCTCCACGTCTAATTGCACAGAGCGGTGACAGTTTCTCTCAAGGCACGTCTCTGCGATGGGTGTACAGAAGGGCTGCAGACCTTCAAAACACGCCTCCACATTTAATGCATAAGATGGTGGCAAATCTCTGCAAGAGATTTGATTATATCTTCAAAAGCCGTAATTCCGGCTAAGACGTCCACATCAGCACGGTACGCAGCGGCTTCTACGTCCATTCAGGATCTGTGCTCACTCAGTCTCTACGACCACTCAGTCTCTACGACCACTCGGCTTCTATGCCTACTCGGCTTCTACGCCTATTCGGCTTCTATGTCTGTTCGGCTTCTATGCCTGTTCGGCTTCTACGCCTATTCGGCTTCTATGCCTACTTGGCTTCTACGCTAGGGTGACAGTCATTTGGCTTCTACGCCAACCTCTTCTACATGAGGGATACCTACCTACGTGGCTTCTACGCCGTGATTTTCGTAGCAGATATACGCGTTTTGTCCCCTTAGTTGGACACGCGTCACATGCTCACTCAAAAGGTCATCTATACGCAGGCATTGGTTATTTTAACCGTTGTGTAAAAGGGTGTTGTACTTCCTACTCCTCGGTTTCTATACCGATGGAGTGGTCACTATCACCAAAACTCTATAAATAGAGACCCCTATCAATGGGGAACAAGGTCGGAGAAAAAGGAAAAAAAGGTCGAAGGTCGAAAGGTCGAAGGTCGAAAACTTGAAAAGAAGAATCGAACAACAGGGTCAGAAAACTTCAAACTTGAAGATCGAACAAGGTCAAACTTCCAAGAAAGATCGAACCGGAGATCGAGAGAGAGAGAGAGAGAGAGAGAGCCCAGAGCTCAGGCAAAGAGCGGGGATCGACGACTTCGGCATCGTGCATCCACCCTCTCCTGCAACCTTCGAAGCTGCTACCTGTCTTCCACGGCACTTCTTCAACATCGCGTGGTCCAATGGCTAAAGTGATCGACTGCAGATCAGACACCTATAGCAATTTATACCCAGATTAAATAAATTGTACTCCGACATCCTCGCATAGGATTACACTGTACAAGTTTGTTTGTAAACCAAAGGGCGCGGGTTTCGCATAAACCCTGTCATTGAAAATACACTTTCATTCTTTCGTTTAATACCACAAACAAGATGGCGACTCTGCTGGGGACGTCTTTCTCTTCTGACGAGGAAGTAATTGTTCAACGCGATGCGGTATCTGTAGGAACCGTGAAGAAGACACTGGTCGTTCATTTCGACCAGTCTGCCTACGAGGACATGCTTCGAACCGGGGGTAGCTCTCACTCTCTCTCTCCGTCTAAGACAACAGGAAGCTGCACAAAGTATGGATGCCCAAGACATCCTCTACCATTCCTGTGGACTCTCCGATCTCTCCGATCTCTCCGACCAATGAGGTGGTAGCATCGCTCCCTCCGTGCCCTGTACGTAAAATTCAGTCTCCCGCTACGTGCGGTACAGACAAAACTTTGGGCAAAGCCTCAGCGCTGACCCAGAAGTATCCACTGCGCTTTACGCATAGAAATCAGTCTTCCACTACGCGCGGTACAGATAAAAATTCGGGCAAAGCCTCAGCGCTGACCCAGAAGTATCCACTGCGCTTTACGCGCAGAAATCAGTCTCCCGCTATGCGCGGTACAAACAAAACTTCGGGCAAAGCCTCAGCGCTGACCCAGAAGTATTCACTGCGCTTTACGCGTAGGAATCAGTCTCCCGCTACGCACGGTACAGGCAAAACTTCTGATGGTGCCTCAACGCCAAATCGGAAGTACAGATCACGCTCCACGCGCAAAACAACATCTGACCTCTACGGTAAACCAGATGAGCGCTGTGATCTCCGTGAGGGGAAGTAAGCAGGCGAATACTCAGCTTCTCGGCCTTTACGCCAGCAAAAGAACAATCTGCCTACCCTCCGGATTACGCGAGAAGCCGATGGCCGATTGAGGACCTCTCCAGCTTTACGCCAGACTGAGCGAATCTCCAAATTACGCCAGGCACAATCTCTCGACGTAAAACAAGCTCAGATGGCGGAAAGACACCCTCCCAGGGGATTATCCGCCACCCAGATGGCCAATCTGTTGTACACAGGTGGCGCAGGGAAAACCAGGGTGCCCAATCTCCGAATATCCAATGAAGGGAACAGAAGAAACAAGCATTTGTCTTCTTCCTCTACTCCTCCTGACTTGCGCGCATATCTAATCCAGAAACGCAAGAACAGTCCCCTAACAGTCAAACGCGGGGAAATTATATGGGAAGATACGTCAACATCTGATGTCGTCATAACAGGTGAACCACAGGAAGACTCCGTCTTTATCATTCCACCAACCCAAGACAATCAGCATCCAATATTCTTCGGCCGCATGCGCAATCAACCAGCCATCCAGGAAGATCATTTCGATGACGATACTGGGAAGATGCAAGTTCACCGATACAGCCCTCAAGCGCTGAAGATCATGCAAAACATGGGCTACGACTTGAAGCGGAAGCCAGGCCTCAACTACGGAAGAGGCAGACGAACGCCGCCGCGCGGCGACCCCCGCTATCGTCAAAACTCGTTTCGGGTTAGGGTATGCCACCTCCCTTACGGCTTCCAAGTCGGATGAGGACATCTTTTCCTCCTCCCGGAATGGCTTGTCACCCCCCGACTCACCTGACGCTCTCGAACAAACACTATCAGTAAATAAGGTGGTGACAGATCCCTCAGAAGCAGATGAACAGGATTCTGAGCCGTTTGAGAATGACTCTTGGGCTCAACAAATGGATACGCAGTGGGAGTTCCGCTTCGAGCAAAGAGAACCTCCCACCAAAGACGAAGTCATCCAAATCGATATTGGGGGTAAACTTTCGCCAAAGCCGATATTTATCAGTGACAATCTTCCCCCAGCTGAAAGGGAAGAAATCATACAGCTGATAAAGGAATACGTCGACGTCTTTGCATTGGATTATGGGGACATGCCGGGCCTAGACCCGAAGGTAGCTACTCACAAACTTAACATATTGACCAACTCAAAGCCTGTGAAGCAGCACCAATGCCGGTTCCGACCGGACATGATGGACGCCATTGAAGCTGAAGTCAAAAAGCTGATAGCCTGTGGTTTCATCCGGGGAGAACAACATCCCGACTGGGTCGCCAACGTTGTCCCAGTCATGAAGAAAAATGGGAAGGTACGTATCTGCATCGATTACCGAGATCTGAATACGGCCTGCCCCAAGGATGAATTCCCTCTTCCCATCACGGACATCATGATCGACAACACCTGCAGTTTTGAACGCATGTCTTTCATGGACGGGTTCTCAGGATACAATCAGATCAAGATGCATCCTGGAGACGAGAAGCACACTGCCTTCCGCACCCCGTTGGGAGTGTATTGCTATACGGTCATGCCTTTCGGACTAAAGAACGTTGGGGCTACATACCAACGGGCTATAAGTAACATATTCCACGAGCATCTACGCAAGACAGTAGAATGTTACGTAGATGACATAGCCGTCAAGAGCCGCCTCCAGGGTGATCACATTCAAGACCTAAGGACGGTATTCGAGTTAATGCGCCAACATCAACTCAAGATGAACCCCACGAAGTCCTTCCTGGGTGTATCCAGTGGCAAATTCCTGGGATTTGTTATCACCGCCAAAGGCATCCAGGTAGACCCTGACAAAGTCCAGGCCATCGTAGAAATGCGACCACCCCGCAATCTGAGGGAACTTCGGGGATTTCAAGGCCGTCTGGCTTATATCCGGAGGTTCATATCCAACCTCTCAGGAAGATGTCAGCCTTTTTCGCATCTCATGAAGAAAGGTGTATCCTTCGTATAGGACAAAACCTGTCAGCAAGCATTCGGGGATATCAAATGCTACCTCACCAGTTCGCCAGTCCCGGTGCCTCCCATTATGGGGAAACCATTCTTGCTGTACGTCCGAGCGATGGATCATTCGCTAGGAGCTCTTCTCGCGCAAAAGAACGACGTGGGACATGAACAGGCTATCTACTACCTCAGCAGGATGATGGTCGGAGCCGAACACCGGTACAACCCAGTGGAGAAAGAATGTTTAGCTCTGATGTTCGCTATCCAGAAGACGCGGCACTATGTCACCGGCCAGACTATTCATATCATCTCCAGGATCAACCCTCTTCGAGTACTGATGAGCAAACCGAGTATTCTTAATTCCTGACTCGCAACTTGGGCGATGCTGTTAACACCATATGACATGGTGTACATCCCATAGAAGTCCATCAAAGGCCAAGCGCTGGCCGACTTCCTAGCTGCTCATCCGATCCCGGAGGCCTCCAAGTTATAAGAAGACATTCCTGACGAAGTTGCAGAATGTAATTCCGCAATGGAAAGTGACACATGGCAACTGTTCTTCGACGGCGCCTCCAGGACTGGTCCCCAGGGAAACATGGTTTCAGGGGTAGGAATCATCCTGGTCACTCCGGATAAACTCGTCATCTACCGGACATATTCTCTTAACAAACCATGCTCCAACAATGTGGCGGAATACAACGCTCTGTTGATTGGGCTCCAAGTCGCTAAAGAGTTGGGGGTCGAATCCCTGGAAGCTTTCGGTGATTCTCTGCTTATCGTCAATCAAGTCAGAGGAATATATGAAGTCCGAAATCCAAACCTCATCCCCTATCACCAAGCGACGGTCGAGATAGCCATGATATTCAAAGGGTTCTTCCTAGAGCATGTACCTCGATCCCAGAATCTGGAAGCTGATGCCCTAGCCAGTCTAGCTGCGGATTTAGCCACTCCTATAAGAAGGCAGAATTCGGTAATCCTTCTTAACAGAGATTTATTCTGTGTGAAGAACAATTTTCACATAGAACACAGCTACGCTGTGAACACAGATCCCCCAGGAAGAGACTGAAGAAGTCCCTTTATAGATTTCGTCGCATACGGAATCTTGCCAGAGGACCCCAAAGAAGCAGTATCCGTCAAAAGACGATCATTACGCTTCTACTTCGATGCATCTTCACAATGCCTATATCGTCGGACCTACGACGGACTGCTATTAAGATATCTCTCAGACAACGAAGCACAGCAGATTATCCGGGAAGCTCACGATGGCGTATGCGGAGCACATCAGCCCGGTCCTAAGCTACAGGATCGTATCAGGAGAATGGGCTACACTGGCCCACTATGATCACAGACGCGATCAGCTATGCAAGACAATGCAGAGCCTGTCAGGTTCATGCAGACTTCATACACCAACCGTCTGAATATCTACATCCTACGATTTTATCCTGGCCCTTCGAAGCATGGGGTATGGATATCGTTGGTCCCATTCACCCGTCTTCCTCCAGAGGCCACCGGTTCATACTGGCCATCACGGATTACTTCTCTAAATGGGCAGAGGCGATCCCTCTGGCTGAGGTAAAGGCGTCTGACATAATCAGCTTCATCAAGCACCACATCATTTATCGCTTTGGGATTCCCCGAAGGATAATCCATGACAATGGGCCTCAGTTCATCAGCCAAGCGTTTCATCAATTTTGCGATAAAAGTCGAATACATAATATTGCCTCTATGGCATATTATCCAGCTGCTAATGGTTTAGCGGAAGCTTTCAACAAAACCATTATCAAACTCCTGAAGAAGTTTGTCTCTTCAAACAAAAGAGACTGGAACGAGAAGCTGGGCGAATGTCTCTGGGCATACCGTACAACGGTACGGACACCGACAGGTTGTACCCCCTTTTCACTGGTCTACGGGAGCGAGGCAGTTCTTCCCATCAAAATCCAGATCCCGTCGCTCAGAAGAGCCGTAACTAGTGAGCTGACTCGAGAAAAGAATGACCTGTTAAGGCTCCAAGAGCAAGGATTAGACGAGAAATGCCTACAAGCTAAGCAGCGCATCACTCTACCAAGCATGTATTTTCAAAGCTTTCAAATCATAAAGTAAAGGAAAGAGTGTTCAAAGTCGGCGAGCTAGTTCTAGCCGTAAGAAGGCCGATGATTCTTACTCACAGAAGTAAAGGCAAATTCTAGCCCAAGTGGGAAGGCCCTTATGTGATCGAGACAACGTTCTCGAACGGCGCCTACAGGATAGCCCAGCCTAATGGAGACCTGTTAATGGCTCCTATCAACGGCAAATTCTTGAAAAGGTACTATACTTAATCTCCCCTGCTCGAGTGGAATATAGCGAGGATCTCGATTCTGACAAAACTACTTCCAGAACGCAATTAGTTGGGTTACACTCTATCATGTCCGTATGACCTCTGAATAGATGTCCCGCTAAAAGGTTATCGAGAGTTTATCACATCCATACTACCTCTGATATCACTCTTACCTAAACCTGTCATTTACATTCCGAAATGATGGGTCCACAAAAGTCAGAAAAGAGCCGCTTTTACTTATTTCCAAAAAAAGAGCAGAATTACATCTGGGGAAGCAGAAAGAGAAAGGATACATCATGATGGCGGATTAGTCAGATTGCGAATCAGCCGCTCCAGTGAAGCTATCCTCTCGTTCCTAAGAACCAAGGCGTCGGCCCGAGCCTGCTCCAGCTGTGCCTCGGGGGTGTTCGTAAAGGTCAGATCAGCCCTTGCCCGAAGGCAGCCCGCACGGGCAGCTTCTATACGGTCCAAATCCCGTCGTGCTACGCTCAGTCGATCGGACGCTACGTCTAGACCTGCCAGCGACTGAGAAGCCCACTCCTCTGCCCGAGCGAGTTTTTCCTTCAGCTTGGAGGCCCTCGCTGCATTCCCTTCATGCTCGGATTGGCACTTAGTCTCGAGAGCGAGAGCCTCTGCCATGACAGCTTTTCTTCTATCCATCTCCAGCTCATGTGTCTTGATGGAGTTGTCTAGGCTTTCCAGCTTTGTAGTGAGCCGCGCGGTCATGTGGTCGTACCTGGTCTGGACCTCAGCATCGAAGCTACCCTGAGTCAGCTGCAAATATTCGTTAATGGGTTGCTCTAAACCATTAACCACCGCCTCCAGGGCGTCAGCTGCCCCAGGATTGCCGAGCTCCCTGATGACCCCGATCGAAAACTGAGAAGTCTTCTTCAGGCGCTCAAAATCTAGACTCTTCGCTAACACCATTGATATCATCATTTTCAAACCGGTGTAGAAGAGGCTGGTATGTTGCTCGGTCAATGCAACTAGATCCGACTGAACGCCGGGAACGGCCACAATATCAGCAAGTCCCTCTCCAGGGATAATTATAGACGAGGTGGCCACAGCCGCCGCATCGACGCATAGCGCGACCGAAGAAGGTACGGCAACGACGGTCGAAGTCATCGCCACACTCACAAGAGGCGAGGTCACGACGACGGGTTCATCCTCCTCTTGAGGTGACGAAACTACTTCGGGCGTACTGGCCCCCGAAGCCACTTCCTCATCGAAGTCGAACGCCTCTGTATCATCGTCAAGAGCCCGAGCGAAGCCAGAATGCGCTTCAACGCTATACTCCCCGTGGGCTCTATCCCCTGAAAAGAGGACAAGAAAGTTAATATCAGTATGATGATAACCTTTCTAAAGGAAGACATAAAGACGACATTTACCCGGAGCCAACGGCATATACGACGCATCTGCAGCCGATATAGCTAAACCACGCCTTAATGACGCAATGTGAATCGTCATGCCTGGAGAAGGAGGTAGGCCGACCGACATCGCCGAGAGTTCTGTCAAGCCTCCACCAAGACGCGGTCGAGGTTCATCAGCCAGAATCTCGCCAGACGTGCTCGCTGACACGACGGGAGTTTTACCCGCTGCTGACCTCGGGAAAGATTCTCCCATCTGCCTCGGCCACACAGGCAACCTCGCTCCGCTACCTGGAGCAGTAGCCACGACAGCAACCTCTAGCGAGGATTCTCCGGCACCGCCGGTCGGAACTGTAGAAGGTCCCTCTCTAAAAGGCGAGGAACCTCCAGCCAAAGAATCATCCCTGATATGGGGAGAGGCAGGCTCACTCCCGGGAGCCTCAATACCAAGAATGCGGAGAGGACGAGCAACCGTCTCCTTCCTTCTCTTACGAAGAGAAACTTCCTTCGGAGCAGAAGCCCGTCGCTTCCCAGAAGAGACTACCAAAGCCCCCGCAGTCGGAGGCACTTCACACCTCGGCACCGACACCAGAGGCTCATCCGGAGTACCAGACTCCTCACCCTCATCCGAAGAAACCGAGGGGACGTCAACTCTTCCCCTAGGCTTGGGAGAAGGCACCCTGAAGCTTCCACGCGTGTCAAAATCACGATGGAAGGTGTTAATCGCCACATAGAACTGGGCATAAGAATATAGAATGCGGAGCTTCGTGGAGGTTGTAACGACCGGCACAATGAAGGTTGCTCCCGTACAACCCATGATAAAATACCGCCACCCTTTGGCTCCATCAATGAGTCTGCCCCTGGACCTAAAGCTGGTGATGGCATTGCCCACGTGCAACTGATCGTACCCAAACTGCCGGGCAAACTGACTAGGCAAGTAGGGCTCGAAGAAACAATGGTCTTCGCTCATATATAGCAGTGGGAGGGTCTAATGCAGACCAACCAATTAAAAGCTTCCGGAGAGAGATCGGTCTTCTCTCCACCTGAATCCTCGAGCCTCATCCCTGATTGATTGCGATGTACAGAAGGAGGAGTACAGAGGAGCTTCCAACCGTGGCTGAGGTTCAACACCAGCCGACAGTCTAAAACCGTGCTCACATTCTAGGAAGAGTCCTTGTAATTCAGCAAGAATATACCCCCGAGCTGCTACCGGAGCCAGGAGACATCACCCGGGGATTGTGAAGAATTAACCATCCCATCAAATACAGGTATGGTAATTCCACCCGGGGAAAACTCTCACGCCGAGCTTCATCAACGAGCAACCCATCGGTCATGGCTCTAAAGCCAGCCTGTATACGGCACACCATGGCAGGAAGCAAGCCCAGTCTTACCCCGAACACCAGGCGCACTGTCGGCCACAGGATATTCCGGTGAATGCGGTCCGCGGACGCAGTACCGGGCACTACTACTCGACGCAGCCATATGGAGAGGAAACCAGCCAGCTGGGCTTCCTTAGACAGAGGCCTACGACAACGCCTCAAGTAACTGCAGGCCTTAATGCCTTCAGGGTACTTTCCTACCCCCTCGACGAGAATCTGATCCGGAGCTTTAGCCTCCTCCATAAGATCCTCCACGACCTGGGCACTAAGCACGCCCAAACAGTTCACGGGCTCATTCTTGCCCCCAAGGCTTTCTCCGACTTGGCAGCCCTAGCTCGGTGGAAGAAGAGGTAGGACATCCACTTGGTGGTGTGAGCCAAATCAGAAGGCTCGTTATAGAAAGCGGTGCACGCGAAGTATTGACACATCAGCTCCTGATACACTTCCGCCACCCGAGGGTCCAAGTCCACCAACTCCCGGTTGGTGGGAACGTACTCTTCATATGGAGTATTCCCCATCGGCAGACTCGAGACGACCGCCATCTCATGAAGGGCCAACCCAGCTCCCCCAGTGGAGTGGCAAAGGTGCCAGTGAGCGAAATATACCGCTCCATCAGTGCCAAGAACAGATAGGATTAGGAGGCAACCCGATGCTCGTCGCACTCACAGCGGCATATAGTCCAATTACCTCCAGCTCTCTCCGGAAGTGCTTCAAGGCCCAGTCAACTAGGCATGTCCATCGGGAGTTTGTTGGGGTGATCCACCTATTGCACCGAGGATTCTCCTTGGGATATACCCCGCCTCGTCCCATGAAGTCGTTGCAGAAGGTCGGCAATTGGACCGGCTGGATCACTGAGCTCTCTTCACACGGGACACTGGCCGGGCACAGTCCTCTAAACAACGTCACAACGCCGGAAGGGCAACTGACAAATGACCCCTGGTCAGCTCCTTTCAGATGAAAAATCTTCCCCGGCTTGCCGTGAAGATCAGGAGTCAGCATCCACGATATCTTCCTGGGATGCGTCGCGTGAAAGAAAGCCGAGATAGGATAATCCCTCGGCATCGTTGGCAGGTACAAAACAAAATTCCCGGCAGGAAAAACCCAGGGCTCCCTCTTGGGCTTCGTCTGGGACTGTTTGTTAATCATGTCCCCAAAAAGGAAAGCCGGCTTTATGTACTGCTCCCCGTCTACATATGTCAAGGGCTCGCCATTGATCATGCTCAGCAGCATCCGCTCGCCCTGAGACGATATCAAAAACTCCCTTCCCTCAGGATACTGGGGTCCGGAGATGGGAAATGCCACGTGGGACAGATCCTCCAGGTAGTTCGAGTGTAGCATCCCGACAGCGGAGCCCATCACCTCGGCCAGTGGAGACTCGCCCAAATCAACTGCAAAAGTGCAAGGAAAATATGTCATTACAAGTCTTGCACGAACATGCAGACCAAAGAAACGACAGTCTGTGCTCTACGCAGGATTGTGCAAATCTGGATATTTTACGCCGGCAGTCCTCTCCACAAGCGTAAAACTCAAATTTTACGAAATACACCAATTTTCGGTAGCCAGAGCTTTTACGCTCAGAACTACGAAAATGTGGAGTCTTTACGCTGGCACATTAGAAATGTGGGCGTAAAAGATAAAAATATCTCCGTGCATCATCTTCCTCAAAAGAGGCTATCAGCACAGAAGACGACCTAGCGCTGTCACGTTCAACGTGTGCGAAGGATTTTTTATCGTTTTTGTCACCCCAAAGGCTCTACCTCTAAGACCGGGTGCATTACTCGTCGGCGGGATACTTCGCTCAGAAGGAAGTTCGCCTTGACCGACCGAAGACTCCCTCGCTTGGGCAGAAGAATGAGAAGAGGAACCTATGCTCTTTCCCTTAGCGGAGGGGGTTTGTTTCAGCGCCATTTCTGAAGACTCGAGGTGCTCGGAGAAGGAACGAAGAAAAACTCGAATAGTCGAAAGCTCTCTTTCGCAGAAGACGGATAAAAAGTTTTTCTCTCAAAAAACTTGGGATATATATAGAGTTCGGGCCGACTCCTCGAATCCTCAGACGGACTCCTCGAGACCCTAACCAAATCTCGCAAATTAAATGATGGGTTATGATTGGATGCTACGTCAGCCCACTAACCTTGAAAGATGGACAGTCAGCAAAATTTGAAAAGTTTTTCGTGCAAGACGGTTCAGCAGGTCCTACGCTAAAGAGAGCTTTCTACGCTCGACGGCAACAGATCTACGGTTTTACGCTCGCAAGCTATAAGTCTATGGTTTTACGCCCGGATACCTTTGTGCTCGGTAGCTTTTATGCTCGAGAGGCCACAAACCTACGACTTTACGCTCAGCAGATACCAAATCGATGATCTCACGCTCGGTGGCGCTCAGTCTACGCTCAGAAGCAACAGATCCACAAACTTCACGCTTGGAGAAATTTTCTTTTCAGGAGCGACAGATATACAGTTCTACGCTAAAGGAGCTTTCTACGCTCGACAGCTACGAATCTACAGCTTTACGTTCGACAGCTATAAGTCTATAGTTTTATGCCCGGATGCCTTTATGCTCGGTAGCTTTTATGCTCGAGAGGCTACAAACCTACGACTTCACGCTCAGGAACCACAAGTCTATGATTTCACGCTCGATGGTTTTCTACGCTCACAGGCTACATATATACAATTCTACGCTAAAGGAGCTTTCTACGCTCGACAGCTACGAATCTACAGCTTTACGTTCGACAGCTATAAGTCTATGGTTTTATGCCCGGATGCCTTTGTGCTCGGTAGCTTTTATGCTCGAGAGGCTACAAACCTACGACTTCACGCTCAGGAACCACAAGTCTACGATTTCACGCTCGATGGTGTTTTACGCCCGGAGGCTACAGACTGATGATTTCACGCTCTACGACTTTCTGTATATTCGAACAGTCCCCAAAGCGGTCAATTGCTAGGAGTTCACACAGAAGATACTCCTTCTTGGCCTCAACATATCCCAAGTACCCGAAACATACAAGAGTTCAAACATTAAGAAATTACTCTTCTCGGGTCAATTGGAGGTTCATTCACTCCAGTCTGAATATCTCGTCTATCAAAAGATGGCAACTCAGTTTTGACAGCCATTCCTCGACCCTGTTCCAAGGGATTTTCGAGAAGTCATTCTTGAAGACGAAGTCTGAACAAAAATTCTGTTCATCAGAAGTTCAGAGCTCTACGCGGTTCCTCAGTCCTAGCAATAGGACAGTTCTAAAATGTTCAAAATGCTCTACAGCATTCTATGGACTATTCGCTATGCGTAAAGGACAGGACCTAATACTCTTTCTATCAGAGTCGGCGTAAAGATTCAGACGTGTTGAAGCTACACATATTCAGACTTCACAGCAACGTATGGCAAGATGATCATTTGAAGAAGCAAGACAATTTTATTAAAGATTAACGTCATGATTACATATGGGGAAATCCAATCTACAAGGGTTTTCTTTTCATTTTTCATGATTACATCTGAGGGAAACTCCGTCTACAAAGGAGATACCCCCTCGTCGTCTGAAGATTGCCCAGAAGCTGTTCTGACAGGTTCTCGCACGGGTGGAGATCTTCCTCTTCTTTTAGGACAGTTCATCGACTAGCACAGTCATGAACAAGAAGATCCTCCATTTGCCATGGCCGATCCAGTTGAGGTTTCTTCTACCCAACTCGATCGAGGACGATAGATTACAGTTTGTCTAATCTCGTCCACGGGGATCTCAGGAGAAGAGATACAGCTTGCAAGAAGTATGGTGAAATATCATCCTTCCCTCTTCCCGGAAGAACCACCATACAAAGTTGCTGATTATCCTGAGCAAGGGAGGCTAAGATATCCTTCCATGATCCATCGTTGCAGTGGACACTTGCTCGAAGACGCCATCTTTTTCGGCTCCTTACATGCTGGAAGAACATGATCTCCTTCTTCCTCAGGTCGACCCGACGAACTCCGGCGATCATCTCTGCATGGTGATAGGAATATGGGGAGAACAGGCTAACTCCCCCAGCCTTTTTATAGGCGAAAGAGATCACAGCGGTCCCCAATAAATCTGCCATAAAGTCTGCATCGACCGTTTCAACTCTCCATTCAGAAACGTTTCGAGTTACGAGGGGCCGTTCATGCTTCATTCAAAGCGTTTCAAATTTTGAGGGATTTAAAAGCTTTGAAGGGGGTCTTGTAGAAGCATGAAAAATATGCTGGGAAGAGCTACGCAGCCTCTTGATACAGAGCAGCGTAAACGGAGGCCTTCAGAGCCATCAAGCGTGCAACAGAGATTTTTTTGCTAAAATACAGCGTGAAGAATAAGCTCAAAGGACCATCCGCGTAAGTGCAGTACGTCCAGGCCTCTCCAGCGTAAATAGAGTTCTTTATCGCCTCCATGGCGTAAAACTCATCAACTCTCAAAGCAGCGTTATAGCGTACGAGGAACGCTTCGTCTTCCCCGAAATAAACCTGTCAAGTCACGCAGTGAATCTGACCTCTGACTCCTGATAAAAAGTGCTGCACGGCTACCCAGACGACGGCTGGAAACGATGGCAGACCCCTCGGGACGCGCCCCACAGTATGATGGCAGATCTCTGCATTTAATGCAGAGGATTTGGTTAAAGCATCACTGAACCGTCGTTTACTGGAGACCCTCAGCATAAACCGCTCTTTCACGTACAAGGGAATACGCTACCCTATTTTACACAGGCAAACATGAGCTGTTTTACGCTCCGTAGCAGGCAAACCGCCTGCCACGTCAAAAACTGCACTTCATACGGGACTCGAGGCATGTCTCCACGTCTAATTGCACAGAGCGGTGACAGTTTCTCTCAAGGCACGTCTCTGCGATGGGTGCACAGAAGGGCTGCAGACCTTCAAAACACGCCTCCGCATTTAATGCATAAGATGGTGGCAAATCTCTGCAAGAGATTTGATTATATCTTCAAAAGCCATAATTCTGGCTAAGACGTCCACATCAGCACGGTACGCAGCGGCTTCTACGCCCATTCAGGATCTGTGCTCACACGGCTTCTACGCCCATTCAGGATCTGTGCTCACTCAGTCTCTACGACCACTCAGTCTCTACGACCACTCGGCTTCTATGCCTACTCGGCTTCTATGCCTACTCGGCTTCTACGCCTATTCGGCTTCTATGCCTGTTCGGCTTCTATGCCTGTTCGGCTTCTATGCCTGTTCGACTTCTATGCCTATTCGGCTTCTATGCCTACTTGGCTTCTACGCCAGGGTGACAGTCATTTGGCTTCTACGCCAACCTCTTCTACACGAGAGATACCTACCTACGTGGCTTCTACGCCGTTATCTTCGTAGCAGATATACGTATTTTGTCCCCTTAGTTGGACACGCGTCACATGCTCACTCAAAAGGTCATCTATACGCAGGCATTGGTTATTTTAATCGTTGTGTAAAAGGGTGCTGTACTTTCCACTCCTCGGTTTCTATACCGACGGAGTGGTCACTGTCACCAAAACTCTATAAATAGAGACCCCTATCAATGGGGAACAAGGTCGGAAAAAAAGGAAAAAAAGGTCGAAGGTCAAAAGGTCGAAGGTCGAAAGGTCGAAGGTCGAAAACTTGAAAAGAAGAATCGAACAACAGGGTCGGAAAACTTCAAACTTGAAGACCGAACAAGGTCGAACTTCCAAAAAAGATCGAACCGGAGATCGAGAGAGAGAGAGAGAGAGAGAGAGAGAGAGAGAGAGAGAGAGCCCGGAGCTCAGGCAAAGAGCGGGGATCGACGACTTCGGCATCATGCATCCACCCTCTCCTGCAACCTTCGAAGCTGCTACCTGTCTTCCACGGCACTTCTTCAATATCGCGTGGTCCAAGGGCTAAAGTGATCGACTGTAGATCAGACACCTATAGCAATTTATACCCAGATTAAATAAATTGTACTCCCATATCCTCGCATAGGATTACACTGTACAAGTTTGTTTGTAAACCAAAGGGCACGGGTTTCGCATAAACCCTGTCATTGAAAATACACTTTCATTCTTTCGTTTAATACCACAAATAGCAGTAGTATCATGGAACAGCTAGAGAGCTGGTACATCATATGCACAAGATCCAGAGGCCAGCTATTCCTTGCCAATTTTGTAAGAAGCAGGGACATGGATGGGATGCAAACAGGATGAGATTGGGCTAGTGCTTATTCTGCGGATCAGGAGACCACAGTTGAGGGCTTGTCCTAAAGCTCTAACTCGTCCAGCTCAGGGCAGAACTCAAGCACATAGAGCACTCGCGAGACCACCAGTAGGACAGCAGATAGGACCTCCCCTACCACCACAATAGCAGCAGTTTGCTCAGCATCAATAGCAGCAAAGAGGTACACAGCGACAGGGGCAAGCTTTTGCCCTGACCGTCGAGGAGGAGGAGCCAGTCGGTGATGTTATTTTAGGTTCAGTCTATCTTGATTCTTTTCCAGCTCATGCTTTATTTGATTCTGATGCTTCACATAGTTTTATATCTGTATCTTTTGCTCTGAAATATCACCTTGAGACTGAACCATTGGCGAGGACTTGCAAGATCACGACTGGGGGTGACATTATCCTGGTCAGTGATGTTTGCAAGGATCGGAGAGTTTCTTTGGGAGGCCAAGAGTTGAGCATGTGTCTACTCATAATGCCACTTCCGAGTTATGATATAGTACTCGGGATGGATTGGTTGAGTAGGCACCATGCTAGTATATATTATCGTGGAGACAGAGTTTTATTTAAGGTTCCAAGAGAGTCAAGAGTTTGTGTTCGTCAGAGGAGAAACAGAGTAGAGCGAAGAAGATTTCTGTGGAGCTATAGTGGAAGAACAGAAGCCACCACATCCTTTGATTACTGAGTATATGGATGTATTTCCAGAGGAGTTATCGCAGTTGCCACCATACATAGATGTGGAGTTCTTTATAGACTTAGTGCCAGGCATAGAGCTAATATCACAACACGTTTATAGAGAGAACAACAGCGAACTAGCAGAGTTGAATAAGCAGGTGGATAAGTTACAGGACAAGGGCTTCATCCGCTCTAATTCATTACCATGGGGTACTCCGGTATTATTTGTACCAAAGAAGGATGGGTCGGTACGCATGTGTATTGACTACAGAGTACTCAACAACCTCACTATCAAGAATAAATACCCGTTGTCGCGAATTAACGATTTATTTGATCAGTTGAGCGGAGCGAAGGTATTCTCAAAGATAAACTTGAGGTCGGTATACCACCAGGTGAAAGTGAAGAAGGAAGACATTCCGAAGACAGCTTTTAGGACTCAGTATGGACATTTTGAGTTCTTGGTGATGTCATTTAGGTTGACCAATGCCCCGACGATATTCATAAACCTGATGAACTAGGTGTTTCATAAGTATTTGGATCAGTTCGTTATAGTATTCATTGATGATATATTGATATATTCGATGACCCCGGAGGAGCATGAGAAGCACTTGAGGATAGTTCTAGAAAATTGCAGGAAGGAGAAGTTGTATGGCAAGCTTTCAAAGTGTGAGTTCTTCCTTCATAAGGTTGAATTCCTCGGGCATGTGATTACAGGAGACAGAATCTCAGTAGACCCGAAGAAGATTTTAGCAGTTGAGTCATGGTCTACCCCGAGTTCAGTGACGGAGATCAGGAGTTTTCTTGGATTGGCAGGCTATTATCAAAGATTTATTCAGAATTTTTCCAGGATTATAGAGCCGATGACTAGACTAACCAGAAAAGACGTGGAGTTAGTCTGGACTGAGGATTATCAGTCTTCTTTTAAGTAACTAAAGAAGAGGTTGACTACAGCTCCAATATTGACATTGTCATCTGGGACAGAAGGATTTTCTATATATAGTGATGCATCAGGTAAGGGTCTGGGTTATGTGTTACAGCAAAATGGGGTGATTGCCTATGCTTCCAGGCAATTACGCCCGCATGAAAAGAATTACCCGACCCATGACTTGGAGTTGGTAGCAGTTATTTTTGCTCTTAAACTGGGGAAGCACTACTTGTATGGAGAGCAAGTAGAGATCTTTACAGATCACAAGAGCTTGAAGTATGTATTTACACAAAAAGAGCTCAACATGAGACAGCGGGTGGTTGGAGTTGATGAAGGACTTCGACATTGCTTTGCAGTACCATCCAGGAAAGACCAACGTAGTCGCGGATGTCTTGAGCATGTATCCAGTGGCTATGTACTTGAAAAGGGATAGGCACTTGTTGGCCGATCTTGATAGCTTGGGTATTGAGGTGTTAGTTCCTGGAGTTGCAGCACAGATGTGGGAACTTCAGGTACAGCCAGAGTTGATGGACAGGATCAGAGTCGCACAGTCCGAGGATGAGTCTCTGAGGAGCATCGGAGCACAGGTCCGGATGGGATTGGCAGAGGACTTCAGTATTACAGACGATGGATTATTATAGCACAGTACCAGATTCTGTGTGCCGAGTGGAGCATTGCGCGAGGAGATTCTTCAAGAGGTGCATCGATCTCAGTACTCTATGCATCCATGTGCCAACAAGATGTATAGGGACATGAGAGAGCATGTTTGGTGGTATAGTATGAAGCAGGAGGTAGCTAGCTTCGTATCCAGATGTTTGGTTTGCCAGCAGGTAAATGCAGAGAGACAGAGGCCATGTGGATTGCTTCAGCCTTTACCCATTCCAGAGTAAAAGTTGGAGCATGTGACGATGGACTTTGTTTCAGGGCTTTCGCGTTCTCCAGGAGGTAAAGATGCAATTTTGGTCATCGTAGACAGGTTGACCAAATCAGCCTATTTTTTGCCATTCAAAGTGGGTACGTCTACAGAGAAGCTCGCGGAGATGTATATGCATCAGATAGTCAGATTACATGGAGTTTTTGTGAGCATAATCTCAGATCGGGATAGTCGCTTCACATCCCACTTCTGGAGGAGTTTGCAGGCTAGCTTGGGCACTCAGCTCAAGTTCAGTACCGTATATCACCCTCAGACAGACGAGCAGTCGTAGATTCAGACTCTCGAGGATATTCTACGCACCTGTGTTTTAGATTTTGGAGGCTCTTAGGAGGATCACTTCACTTGGTAGAGTTTTCTTACAACAACAGCTACCAGGCCAGTATCGATATGTCACCATTTGAGGCATTGTATGGACGGAGATGCCGCACTCTATTATCATGGGATAATATTGGTGAAAGAGCCTTATTGGGACCAGAGATGGTCGTGGATACAGCTGAGAAGGTGAAGCTCATCAGGGATAGACTTCAGGTGGCGCAGGACAGACAGCGGCATTGGGTCGATAGACACCGGAGACCATTGGAGTTTGAGGTATAGATTTTATTTATATTGCATGTGATTGTTTATTTTTGTTAGAGTGCTAAGGCTGTATTTCGTGCTAGGTTGGCGATCTGGTTTTCTTGAGGATTTCTCCGACACGAGGCACGATTCTCTTTGGTGGAGGCGAAAAGCTTAGTCCACGATACATCGGACCCTTCGATGTCCTTGAGAGGGTCGGTGCAGTGGCCTACAGACTAGAATTGCCACCTGTATTAGAGGAAGTCTGAGATGGTACATGGTAGATCCTAGCTATGTACTAGATCACTCGTAGATCGAGGTTGGTTCGACTCTCAACTATCCAGAGCAGCCCATGGAGATTTTGGACCACAGGGAGAAGGTGCTGGGGAACCAGACGATTCCTTTGGTGCGCGTCACGTGGAGGCATCACTCGCCAGGAAAGAGTACCTGGGAGCGATAGGACGAGATGCGCGAGCGATATCCTTATCTGTTTGAGCCGTGAGGTATAATTCTTCCTTGTTTGTATTGATTGCTTTTGGTAGTTAGTTTCTTCCTTAATTTCGAGGACAAAAATTTTCTAAGGTGGGTTGGATTGTCACCCTCACTTTTCCAGCTAGGGATAGTTTGATAATTTGGCATGGATATTTGTTTTAAGAATTTAATATTGAATATTAGTGTGATAATTGTATAATTTACTTAATTAAGTTAAGCTATAATTATTTGTAACTAGTGTTAATTAGTCATTAGAGACTTGTGTTAATTAGTTAGTTAGAGAGACTAGACAATATTGGACTTGACACATATGGACCTATTTAGATTTTTTATGACAATTAGTGAGCCCAACTTGGACCCAAGTTCATTAGTCATTCCACTAATTAAATTAAGAAGAATTAGTTTAATTATAATTAGTTAGAGACTTCCAAAAATATCCATCCTTAATTATTCCTCGTAATGCAACATATAGGGGAAACTTGGACATTTAAAATTGCTTAGGGAAGGGAGAATAGACCGACCAATATAGGGGGGTTCTTCTCTCTCTCCTCATTTGTATTTTATTTTGATCCAAATTCTATATCCCCAATTTTCCATTTTCCCTCCATTGATTTTCTATACAAATCACCACAAATTTCCTCTCAAATTTATCACTCTTGGAGCCTTGGAGCTTGAAGAAGCAAGGAGCACAAGGAGGAGGAGCTTTGGAGCTAGAGATCGTATCCGGATCGTGTTCAATTATATTTTTATTGGGAATCCATCTCCCAATTGGTATTTTCTTAATTTCTCTCTCATTATGGCTTCTTAATCATGCATTTGACCATTAGAAATGATCCCATGGCATAGGACTACCTATAGGAACAAGTTCTAGGCTATTTGGCTATATATTGTGAGTTTCATGTAGTGATTTATGGATATGTTGGGGGAATTACAAATTTGACACATTAATTGTGTGTCATGAGACCAATTAGATCTAATTAGACTTAGATCAAAGTTATGGGACTAACTACGTATCCACAAACGGATACGTGTAAGCCGTATCATGGCATTTTGTGATACGGTGCGATATGGGACCCAATTTTGGGTGTTTTGTATAATTTCTTCTAAATTCTCATTGTATCAAGTTACTATAGTTGTGTTAGGATGTAATTAGTTTATATAAATATTAATTGTGGAAGAACTTGGGTTTTAGTTCTTCGTTGGACACGTATCATGAGTTTCTCATATTTGACACCTTAGGAGTTTGAATAATTGACACTAGTGTATTTATATATATGTGTGTGTGTGTGTGTGTGTGTGTGTGTGTGTGTGTGTGTGTGTGTGTGTGTGTGTGTGTATCTTGATAGCATGGAGGAGTTGGTATGTCTGTGTTAACTGATTGTAGGAAGGGATTTTCAGCTATCTGTGCCACTGTGTGGTGTTGGTGCGTGTGGGGGTTACACTATGCTCGAGTAGAGTGAGGGGGGTCGAGTTTTGCATAGTGCAGCAGCAGCAACAGCAATTGCATAGTGCAGCAGCAGCAACTGCAATAACTGCAGCAGCAGCAGTATCAGTAATTGCAGTAGCAACACGAGCAAGAAATTTACAACAGCAGCATGCTCGGGCAGTGTGAGTTAAGGATAGATGCAAGTTTGAGTATCAATACTAGTATCAGTGGTTGTATGTGTGGCATATAGAGAAGGAAATGAATAATGGGGTATAACAATTGAGAATTGAATGCAATTACATTCAACTACAGGTCCTGAAGAGAGTAAGTGAAAATGAGGCTCGGGTAGGGCCAAGCTTTAGACTTCGGGGTAGATACCTATTGTGCAAGCATAGTTAGTTGGTATCCAGATTTAGAGGAGTTTTAAGTATGATTGTTAGTTTGGGGTAGGAGATTTGATAAGTGAATTGAGTGTTCAAGTAAGTGAACTCAGATAACTGCTAACTTGTAGTGTGTATCAGTTGATACACTGGGGTGTGTTAGTTTTAGTACACTGATGTATATCCGTTGATACCCATCAAGTTCACTCCTTTTAGTTGTATATAATAATTAGTAAGTTATGTTAGTTAGTATCATGTTATACGATTATATCAGTTAGTATATAGTATATTTGTTAATTAAGTTAAGTATCTATTTAAGTTCAGTTTTCAGTTAGGAGTTAGTGTATATAAATATCAGTTACCTACTATTAGGTAGAGTATATATATATATATATATATATATATATATATATATATATATATATATATATATATATATAGTTAGTTAGTTAGTTAGTTAGTTAATAATAAGTTTTGGCTAAGGTAATGCCTAGATTAATTAGTGAGAATTATTTAAATGACCAAATAGACTAGTTAGTTTGGTGTGGACCTAGTTTAACTAGTAGTGACTAATTAGTACCCAATCTTGACCCAATTACCTTAGTGTGACCTAGTATGGCCTAGTAGAGCATGTATAGTTGTATTTTAGCTCATTACTATTTATTTCATACCTAATTTGATATGATATCCAAATTTAGGTGACTTCGACACCAACTTGGATACTGAGATACACCTTTGCTCAGGACTACAGGCGAGTACATTTCTCTGTTAGTTTTTATTTTATAATAGTGTATATATCTCATGTTCTAGAACTGTATACTTGATTCTGACACAGTGGTTTCACGGACCGGTACTATATGGATCCTATCAGAAGATATTATCCCTTACCGTATTCAGCAGGTACTCCTTCACATATATTTTATCGTATGTATCGGATATTGATTTTAGTGTACTTCGTGTTCATACACTGCTCGTGTTCAGTGTGCCCATATTTGTGTTCATAACGTGTCGTGATTGGATCCATTGGTATTGGTTGGGGATAGGGGAATAGGAGTTGGTTATGTGATCAAGCCCCAGTGTATTCGTGTACATGTCGATTACATATCACACGTGTAATCGAGTTATCATATTGTATTCGTGTTCAACCCAAACCGATCATATAATAAACTTGTATTATATAGCACATTAGCTAGTTTATCTATTCCCATCACTTGCAGTTATTCATATTGTTTGTTCTTTACTTTCCATTTATTACCTGTTTACTCTAGTTTATTTCTTTCTGATGTTTAGTTATCGTGTATTATTTTCCAGTATCTATTATATATGCTCAATTATATATTTGAAACTGCTTTCAGAGGTATGTACTTTGTTCCAATCCTGACTGGATATATTTTTCAGATGATTGGCTCGTAGACTAGTATCCCACGTACTATGGACCGCAGGACGACGTACCATTAGAGGATACTCATTTAGAGCCGGAGGACTTAATACCAGAGCCTGAGGAGGTTTAGATTATTGTTAGACTTGTATTAGACTTTTATTGAGGTTATTGGCATATATATAATATTCAGGCTTGTGGATGTATTGTGACTCTTTCTTTCGTTATTCTATCTCGTGCTTTATCTTCCTTAGTTTGCATTGTGATTGAGTATAGTTTACATTTATCAGATATCATATTGTCCCTCCGTTTAGAGTTGAGATGATTGACAGGTACCATGTATATATATTGTATGAGATGTTTAGATAGTAGAGTTGACCCAGACATTGTTCTACTGTCGATGTTGCGGCATAGGCTGGGCGTTGCTCACTACTCGTGCCCTTATTCTGGGTGCGGGTCATGACAAAAGTGCCACTTTGCTCCCTTGAACCTGAGTTACTAAGCCCCTTTGGGGCTTAGCTCCTAAGATAATTTTTTCAAGAGAGTGACAAAAAGCATAAATGCTTTCTTTGAGGAGTTAATCATTTTTCTCCTATGAAAATACCTCCACATGGCACCCACATGTGCCTCACCATACCCCATGTGCATAACTCAACATAAGCAAAGCAATATATTGAGATACCTACTTGGTAGTGTAGCCAATGTGGGACTATGTTTCACTAGTCCATTGTTAAAACACCAGCATCCCTACATATTAAGCATAATTTAGAGAAGCCTAGAATCGAATTTGGACCCCGAAACCCCCAATATGAGCCTTGTCTACACAATATTAATGCAAATAGTATACTGGATAATATACTGCCTAGTATAGTATGAGGGCTTATTTCAATCCAGCAAGTTTGCATATTGTTCTGTGTGCTGAAAAATATGATAGACAATATACTTTCTAGTATACTATCAGGCTGATTTTGTATCCAATAAGTCTATATATTATTATATGTATAGAACAATATACTGGATAGTATAATAGACAATATACTACCCAATATACTCTTTTTTGCTATTTATTTAGGACAAATCATAAATTGTGTATCATCTCGTCGTGCGAGCATTTAGCCTTCCCGAGATATTTTTTAAGTCCCTACCAACTGTCCCTTAGTCCCAATATCTAATATTTGTCTACCTTTAAGGGGCTTCACCTATGAACCCCCACAAGGGGCGCTGCTCCCTCGATCTTTGTCAACTAACCGAGCAGCAGAACCCCCATCATCCTTCTATAGAGTGTGAATGATTTATTGATTGCCAAATCCGCATAATTAACTAACGGATTTTTTTTCTCGCCCCAATCCCGAAATATAATGGGACTGATACGTAACTAGGCCAGCTGATACAAACTAGAATAGGTTCCCAATTTAATGGCTCAATCTAGGTATGCTACATTGCATGTAATAGGTAAGCATCTAATCTCATCGACAGAACATATAAGAAATACTGGAATAAATACTGGAAAAGAAACATAGGGAGTCTGAATGTCATAATACAACCGAAATAAGTCTGATGGGGACAAATCCACTAAATATAATACTGAAGTGAAAGTGCAAAAAAATAGATAAGATAAGTAAATAGGAACATCAGCTAACTAGGTAAAGATGCTCTAGTCCTAGGCGGAAGGCCTACCAGTGATCAGAAAAACTTTGAAGGTAGCACCTCAAGCTCCAACTTGGTAGCGTACCTCGTCTCCTACCCTGGCACGTACACGGCCGGGTAGTACGTCTCATCTAGATCTGTAAGGAAACTAGGTCCTCAGAGGAACGTAATAAGATACAAAAAATACATGCCAAATATAAATACTGAATAAGTAAAGAATGTGTGCTAACCATCTAAGTGAATGCAAACTGAGGACAACCTTGGTACGTATGGGTAGGTGTAGGCTAAATAGGATGTGGCATAGCTCAAGGCCAGCGGCTATATATATATATGCTAACATATATATCACGACCAACATAACTCTCGGCTAGCGACCATATTGTGATACACCGATAACATATATATAAATATAACATATATATAACTGACATATATCACGACTGACATAGCTCTCGGCTAACGACCATAGGGTGATATACCGATAATATATATACATTTATATATACCCTAACATTCAGTGAACGTCATGAGTATCTGCAAGTAAGGGTCATCAATGTCGTAGTTCCCTTGGAGACTTCGGTTTACCAGGTTGTGTGTCCCATACGCCTACCAGTTGTCATCCCCGTACAATGCAATGTACATGTCGTAATGACAACACAGACACTCCGTAACTATCATGCCAGGTCTAACTAGAACTAACCTAACTACGTACTATATCATGATGCATGTCGTATGTACCGATAGCTAGTCGGGTACGTCAATTTGCATCGTAATATGAGTTTGACATTGTATCATGAGCAATGTGTGATTGGGTCTTGGGAGATATCAAAATACTTTCACAACATTAGGTGAGTCTGCTAGAGACTAAGTCACAACACTACTCATCGACGCAATCGTCGACTACACCCGAGTCATTCTCGGACGCATACAATTATATATAATAATTGCAACAACAACTCATGCAAAATATAATAACTTGAATTAAATAGTAAATAAGGCAAGGTATACTTGCCCGAATCCTCACACTGTGAATATAAAAGTCATGCTCCCAAAGCCTCGTCCAAACAATCCAACAAGCCTAAATATAATATAATAATATATGCATCATTTATTACGCTAAAATATGCTAAGCACATATGTACTAAGTATTCTTATACTAGGGTTTTCCTTTACAAAATATGTTGTCATAATGGTAATCTCTAAGTATCAAATTAGCTAAACTATTTACTAATATTCTTCCTCATTCTACATTATTCACTTAATCAAAGCCTAGGGGTGTTGACAGTAGGTTTAGTTCTACCACTAACATATTATCACCATAGGTTTATATATATAAGATGAGTCCCCTTGAACTATCCATTAACGAATTCTCCATGTTACCTTAGTTACCAAAATATGAAGCTTACTCTAACCATGGCATGAACTCTATCAACATGCAATCCTCAAGCCCCAATAATGTATTCAATACCCTAATTTACAACCATAAATTCTTAAAATTAATATTAATGACATTATTAGAAAGGTTAAAGGTATTAAGAAGGATTTTACATCATGGCAAACTTGCACTAGCATTAGGACCTCAACCCAACTCAGCCAAGACTAGTACACATATGTAACACTCTAAAATATGAACCAAAATTCTATAAATTAATGGACAAAGTGTTAAATAGGTGTTTAGACTAGGTTCAATATGGCAAGATGTCATTAACATTGGTGCAAGTATAGATATATATATTTCCCAATCAACATTCAAAAAGAAAATAAAGAACACGTAGATGGAGATCACACATAATTTATATTATGAAGAAGAAGATCGAGTTCATGTATACATATGAAGAGAAGAACAAGATGAAGAAGGAGGAGTTTGAGAAGAAGAAAATAAAGATTACATAGATTCACTTGCAATGGAGGGAGGAACTCAGTTTTGGGAGTGCACAGTCGGTGCACTGTGCTGCCGGATTGGTGGTGCACAGTCGGGGTAAGGTGGTCCGGTTGGTGGAGGAAGGAGGTGAAGAACGAGGGCAGCAGCTATACAATAACGACAATGGCAATGGGAAGAGGAGTTGCAGCAGCGACCATTAGTAGTGGCAGCAAGGCGAGGGTCGTGAGGTGGTGGTAGTCGTGGGGGATGGTGGTGGTGGTGGTCTGAAGGTGATGAGGGTCGTAGAGGTAATGGTGATGATGGTGGTGGTTGCTACTGTCGTTGGTAAGGAGGAGTGAATGAGAGAATAGTATTGATGGTAGTGGTCATGGTGGTTGATAGTGGTGGTCGGTTGCTGTGGGAGGTGGTGGAGTACAGCTCAATGGTAAGGAGATGCTGCTGTAAAGAAGGGACAGTGGTGGTGGTAGTCGGCTGCTATGGTGAGGGTGGAGGTGAAGGAGATGATGGTGATTCTGGTGTCTCAATTTTAGAGGAGAGGAATATGGGGTTATAGTAAAGGGATGAGAGAGAGAGAGAGAGAAAGTATGTATTTAATGAAGGAGAGAGAGAGAGAGAGAGAGAGAGAGAGAGAGAGAGAGAAATCTTGGGGATTAGGGCCAGATGCTCTTCCCATATTTCTATGGATGTGTGAAGGTCATGAGAGGTTGAGTGGTGGAGATGGTTTGAAGTTTGAATGGAGGATTATGATGGATTGTAGGTTTATGTTGCATAGTACCATGCAAACAAAGGAGAGGGAAGAGTGTGTATGAATGGTCAAGCATTTCAAAAATAGGTTTTCTTATTTGTCCCTACCAATAGGAGGTGGACACATGGCTAGTTATTTGTACAAAGGTCCCTAATAGTTTATGACTTGCACAAAAAAAGGGGATTGGATTGGATGTGGGAAAAATCTATGTTTGGTGTGTTGTAGTGGGAGAAATTGGTGTGTGTTATTTTGTATTAGCCATGAGGTTGTGAGTGTGAGTTTTGGTTGGGGTTTGTCTTAGTTTCGGGCTAGTTTCAGTCGGTTTTCCCAAAATAAATAAAAATTATGTCCTAGGTGTTCTTTAATAAATTGGAAGTGCATGGGATCTCAATAGGGGGTGACACAAGTGTTATGGAAGTAGTAGACTCAAAATAGATTATCATTATATATTGTGTTATAAGAAACAGGTTTCTCCAATTTTTATTGGAATGAACATAGGTGCAAAGTTTAGATTTAAAATTAGATATTGTTTGATGAATGTTGTGCGAGTAAAATGAAACACAAGAGAGGGTATTTATGAGTGACACAAAGGTCAGAATAAAAGACTGCCACATATAGGTCAAGGGTGTAAAATTTGTTTGAAGGCAAAAGCTAGAGTAGCACTCCAAATATCGAAGCAACGACAAGGTGAATCAAGTGATACTAAATTTGTACAGTTAATTAAAACACCATATTTCTAATTCTAAATGTCTACAAACTAACCATAATCTCTCTCTAGCCAAGTATACCTAAATTTTGGTCAAGAGGATTTACAATCTACCCTCCTTAGAGCATTTTATCCTCGAAATTAAAACAAGCATATGGTATAATCTATTGGCTGGAAATAAATGCTACAACATACCTAGGCCCTCAAAGAGATAGGGAAAACGCTATCGAATATCATCCTTTTGCTCCCAAATTGACTCTCCCGATGCATGATGCCTCCATACGACACGAACTAGAGGAATAGTCTGACCTAGCAATACCTTCTCGCTCATGTCCAAAATCTCTATAGGCTCCTCCTGATATGACAAACTCGGCCTGATAGTGATCTTCGAGTGATCAAGCACATGACTCGGATCTGACACATACCTCCTCAACTGAGATATATGGAAGACGTCATGAACTTCCTCTAATGACTGTGGCAATGCTAACCTGTAGGCAACCTCTCTAACGCGCTCCAACACATCGAATGGTTCAATGTACCTCGGACTCAGTTTTTCTCTGCCTCCAAACCTGATGGTCCCTTTGGTAGGTGAGATCTTCAGACACACATGATCTCCATTCTAGAACTCTAGAGGTCGTCGATGCGTGTTTGTCCAATGCTTTTGTCTATCTTGTGTTGCTCGTAGGTGCCCCTGGATCTGCTTTACTTTCTCCACCGTACGAACAACCAACTCGGGTCCAAGAATCTGCTTATCGCCATATCACTCCATCACATAGGGAAATGACACTTCCTGCCATACAATGCCTTAAAGTGTCATGACCCGCACCCAGTGTAGGCATGCAAGTCGGGAACAACGCCCAGCCTACGCCGCAGCATCGACGGTAGAATGTTGTCTTGGTCAACTATAATATCTAAATATCTCACAATAATATAAAATCTGCCAACAATATCTCATACAAAACTCAATCACAATTCTAGACGCACGAGAAGAAATCAAGGAAGCCTAACATAACTATCCATTCAATATATAACAAAACCAATAGAAACAATAATAAAAAACTTAAATATAAGTCAGAAACAAATCTGGTACCAAAATGCTAAAGAGAACTAACTATGCTACCTAGTGAATCCAGCTAAAACTTCCAACAGTCACTCCAGAACTAGTGGGTCCAAGTCTGCACCATCTATAAGTCGAAGTCCATAGTATGTCGGATACCAATCTCTCGGATTCTCTAAAAAATATTTTTCATTCAGGAATAGAGCGAAGTACATCTCTAACAGCTGTTCTAAATCAATGATATAAACTATGTAACAGTAAATAGATATGAATATACAAGATGCATATACATGTACAAGAGATACACAATAAAGGTAATACTGAAAATAAATACAAGAATGAACAATATGGCAATGAACAAGAATATTAATGACTAAGTGAGTGAGTACCAGCTTTAACATATGATCAGCTTGGGAACTTGCACAAGAGTAAAAGGCCTGGTTAATCATGCGTGCGATGTATGATCAACACTCACAAGGAACAAGACTTGCACAAGGAGGGTATGATCACATATCTACACTATATACTCTCCAACCCTGACTGGTATAGTGGATCCAACCATGGTACGCTATGGCATGGGATTCCCCAAGAATATAGCGACTCTTCCCGAGAATCAGTGTCTGTACATGTACAAGATAATCAATAAAACAAGACTTGCACAAGATACACCATACACAAGGAATAACATCGCATGAAAAGATCCGGATATACCAATCTGTGTAACCATCGTGTCAAGAAACATGGATATCTACACTAGATACAATGAACATAGAGGATATCATAAATGAGAAACTATCAGAAAATGTACTCGCCTGAAGTTCGGGTGAATAGTCTCACAGATGTCTAATACGGTACTTCGAAGACCTAGATATAGAATATTGCATTAATACAAGGTTCTGGAATAAAAATAAGTTAAACTAGTCAACTTCTAGGTCATAAAGCCATTTCTAAGTCAAAAAGTCAAACTAGGTGAACTCTAAGTCAAACTTGGTCAAACTACCTATTTCTAGGTTGCATGAGTCTATCTCAATGATATTGGGTTCATACACTATGAATCTAGGTCATACAAGGTAAATCTTATGATACTAGGATACCGTATCTCAGGATACGCAAACAATAGATAAATATCACATATCTATAATAAATTAATATTAAATATATAAATTCTAATTACACATGCCAATGGATACCTTGGTTTTGAACCAACTTGGTATCGCAACAATAAACCTCTATCTTGATACCCAAATCCAATACCTTGGGTATCCTCAATACCTTGGCATTTACCTTGGTATCTTAAGGTAATGTCACTCTAGTATATATATTAACTACCCAACTATAACTATAAACTACCATGCATTTAATATTTATATAATACTATATACCTTATTTTAGTCACCTTAGTATCAATCCATAATTAGTTTACATCTATCCTATTACTATGCCAATACCTACTACTAATACCTTGGTATATCTCAAGGTAATCTAAAATGCTAAAATATAATTAATACATATATATAAACTCAACTAATACTAAATATAACTAATACTATACTGTATGTATATCCATTCATAGGAACTAATTATAATATAATGTTTCTAACTACTATATATATATATATATATATATATATATATATATATATATATATATATATATATATATATATATATATAAAACTACTAACCATAACATATATATATATATATATATATATATATATATATATATATATATATATATATATATATATATATATATATATATATATATATATATATATATATAATACTAATACATAAATATATATATATATATATATATATATATATATATATATATATATATATATATATATAACCACATATATGGCACTAAAAGCCCCTGCTGTCCATCGTTGAAACTGCTGCTGCTGTTACTGTTGCGTTGTTGCTACGATGCTGCTGTTGCTAAATGTCGTCGCTAATGTTGCTGCTGTCCTCTCTCACTCTCTTATATATTAACACATATACACAAATATATATATATATATATATATATATATATATATATATATATACTTAGCTACATATATTTATATACATATACATTCTTATCTATATATGTATATACATCTCTTCAATAATACATATAGTATAACATACACATATTATATAGTAACATATATATACATATCCATAATATCACTAATATATAACTTGAGTTAGTAAAGACTGTTGGCGTAAGAATTAGACATAGAAGTAGAGACTTAAAACTAGACCCTACCCTTACTTAAGGTAGCCGTGATTTGTAAGTATTAGAAGCTAGAAAGATTGTTTGATTCTAAGGCTCTAGAATAAATTAAGGGAGACATAGCTAGATGCTAGGAATTAGTTATAGTTTTATGGTAGTGATACAAGGAACGACATTATGAACTTGACCAGACAGAATTTTAGACCCGCATCTAGAATAAGTTTATCGGATACTAATAAAAATAGGGTATGAAATAGCACTTAGGGTAGCAAACCATAGTGGTTAATCTCTAGTTTCCTTGTGACTTACAGTATCAGACCTAGAAATTTTTCCACTCTTTAGATAATGATGATTACATGAATAAGGTAAAACAGATAGGTAGATTGCTAGACCCAATATTTGGATGATGAGATAACTTGAGTACTACATTGTAGCTTCCAAATTAGATTAGATGTACTTGACTTATTTGGGTTGTCAGTGTCTATTAGGCTCATATTTTCACCATTGATAATTCGATTAGTTAAGCTAGTATCTGGAATAGAGCAATTAGATTGAAGGATGAGAGTATCGACAGATATTATAGCCTTGAGTTGGATATCGGAAACTACCTATAATGGATTACCAGTTATAAAAAAGATGGGTACCGGTATAGTTTGGATGAAGGGTACGCATGGGGTAAACTAGGAGAAATCTCAAGTTCGAGGTAAAAAGGTAGAGTGACAACAAGATGAGATTCGCGACAAGTACCTGACCTCGAGTTTCTTTTAAAATTTATAGAAGGACCTGAACCGGAGACAAAGACGCATGCTTGAGGTGATGACAGACTTTGAGATTGAGCTACAGTACCATCCAGAAAAAGACAACGTAGTAGCTGATGCATTGAGCAGGAGGCTCATAGCATTCTTTTTTGACTACCCAGCAACACCTGTTGAGAGATCTAGAGCAGTTGAGTATAGAGGTCATTATGCCCGGAGCTGACGGCTAGTTGTCAAGTTTCCAGGTATAATCGACATTGATTGTGAGGATCAAGGCTGCCTTGCCAACAGATGCCAGATTCCAGAGCCTTCGACAGAGGACAAAGGCCGGGATGCAGACAGGATTATGCGTACACGAGGACGGAAGTTTGAGATGTGGAGATCGTCTCTATAATTCTGAACAAAGAATTTCGTCAGGAGCTAATGTCAGAGGCGCACAGTTCAGCATACTCTATTCATCCATGAGGCACAAGATGTACAGAGACTTATGGCAGTACTATTGGTGGCATAGAACGAAGAGGGAGATAGCTCGCTTTGTGGAGAAGTGTCTGGTAAGTCAACAGGTCAAGGCTGAGCATCAGAGCTTTGTAGGTTTACTTAAATCGACTCCCGATACTTGAGTGAAAATAGGAGCACATCACTATGTACTTTGTTACGGGCTTTCCGAGGAGTCCCAGTGGTTGCAATGCGGTATGAGTGATCGTGGATCGACTCACCAAGTCCGCTCACCTTTTTACTTTTCAGAGTTGGACAGTCTACGGAGGTCTTACTTCAAGGAACGAAATACAGGTTTAGATCACACGCTGACTCATTGGTCAATTGGTAGAGGATTACCACTAGACTCTTAGATTATATATTGACACGTGAGTATGGGGAGTAAATGGAAGATAGAAGTCTGACAGGAATGGTAGCTGAATATTGTGGATTACACATAAACTACTTAGGGATAGAGATTTAGACTTTTGACTAATAGGACATGAGCTTGCTGAACCTAATCCTTAGTAGTAGGTGGTTATATGGGAACATGTTTTCAAATTACCCTAGCCTGTGGATTTTCAGATTTTAGGATTAGTATTTTTATTATTATTGGTTACATTTTATTCTAGGATATTTAGAATGATTGAATAATAATAATAATAATAATAATAATAATAATAATAATAATAATAATAATAATAATAATAATAATAATAATAATTGTAATAGTAATACTAAATAAAAACAAAAACAAAAGAAAAAGAAAAAGAAAAAGAAAAAGAAAAAGAAAAAGAAAAGAGATAAAACTAAACCTAAACACTAAGCAAAGCCTAACAAAACTAATATAAAACCTAATCCTACTAAACAACTAAATCTATTCCTATGTTAATCCCCTCTCACCCGCAGGAACCCCCCCCCCCCCCCCCCCCCGCGGCCAAGTCTCAGTATCTCTCCCTCTTTCTCTCTCTGCATATATATATATATATATATAACCCTAACCCTAGTCTCCTCCCCCAGACCACCGACCTTCGACCGACCCCTTGATGGCACCGCCACCCCAGGGCCGACCGCCACCGTAGCCGCGGGCCGCCGCAGCAGCCGCTGTCCGCCCCCGCTGCATGCGTATACGTGCAGCAGTGCCCCATCTTCAAGGTATCATATCTCTCACATTTCTCGTCTTTTTCTCGAGCAGTTTGTCTGTGTACGTTCACAACCTAACCCTCTAGGATTTTCTTCAAGCGGGACAAGTTTTAGTGTAAAACCCCTAATCCTAAAAATAGTATTAATCTTTTTTTAATTAATTATTAATTGAAATATAGTAATTAGTGGCTAATTAGGAGAAATAGAATTTATTTAATTTTTATTTTAGGTGTTTGTGCATTTAGGGGATTTATGGAGCCATTAGAAATTTTTTCTAATTTATTCCATGTAGGAGAGCCCGTGGACAGTTGCTAATTTAATGGTATGCAATAATACAAATTCTAGATTTTTCTATGTGTACATATATATATATATATATATATATATATATATATATATATATATATATATATATAGAAAAAAAGATTTGGAAAAGAAAAATAAAAATAAAATAAAATAAAATAAATTCTTAATGGGTATTAAACCCACTACCCGCACCCTCTTAGTCTACCCGCTAGCATTATAAAGCAAGAGCAGCAGCAGCAATTGGAACGAACCCCCCCCCCCCCCCGCGCGACTTGAAGACCCCCCCCCCCATCCCGCGTTCTATCTCACCCTCTCTTCCCTATATATATATTCACATCTCCTCATCTCCAAAACCCTAACCCTAATTCATATTCTCCTCCTTCCCATCTGACCCCACCGCCCTCATCCAGCCAGAGAACCGCGCCCAGCCGCCCAGAACCGGATCCCGACGACCGCGACCCCGCGCAACCCCGCGCGTTGCAGTTTCAATCAGCGAAGTACCCGTGTTCCAGCCATGTTTCTCGTCACCTCGATGAACCAAACTCGACCCCGTCTTCACCGGTACGTTCACCAATTAACCCTATTCAATATTTGTATATTAATTGACCTCGAACAGCACGTAACCCTAGGCAAAAACAGCGTCCAAGTTGACGAAAAAAGATAACTTTTGGGTATCGCAGAAAACTGCGGTAAACTACCTATGTTCCCGGATTCGTATCTCCCACCACAGAGATCCGAATTCGATTTTTCTTTTTAGTAAGCGGAGACCACTTGACCTAGTTTAATTTTTGTTAATTATATTAAATTATTAGCTGCTGTATGTAGATTTAAATTCGTTGGAAAATCCTGGAAACACATTTTTTCTATATTTCTAAAAATTGTGAAACGGAGCACGCCCCGTCAAACGGGACCGCCCCGTCGTGTACCAAGTATACCAAAAGGTGCGCGCAGCGTACCAAGACGTGTGAGAGTTAGCAAAAACTGATTTGGACGCGTGTGCGCGTCAGAATCAGCCCGTATCCGCTGACAATCCCCGTATCGCAACTTTTACAAAAGTCCTGCGTATTTTGTGCACGCTAGTCAGATTGCGACAAAACTTCTGCCACTAGACTCGTGGTAACGCGCTGGTCCTGTGACCCAATTTTCACGCAATTCTGAGACAGTTGACCAAGTCGCCAATTGGCGGGCCATACGGTTGACTTTTGGGCAAATTTGTGTTTGGCTCACCAGAATCCAAAATTGGACGTACCGTTGAGTTTGTATTAACGTTTAGAATTGGTTTGACTTATAATTTGTCCCATTTAGAGATCTTTGCCCCCTGGCACGCTTTTTGGTGCAAAGTGGCCCACATGTGGAGCCGCTTTGACTCGAAATTACCGTTTTGTCCCTGTGTCCAAATTGGACGAAAGGGAAGTGCTTTCTAGCTATTTTGCTTATTTTGGGAACTTTGGTGATGTCTATTTTAGCATCCGGAGATATTTGTTCTAAGGCCATAGCTTATGATCCTGTGTGTTGGACTTCTAGACGTTACACTTTGCAGCTTTCTTGCCAGGCAAGATACCTTGCCAAATTGCTTACAATATTTTGCATGCTTATTATATTTCTGTATATTTATTGCATTTCTGTATATTCATTGCATGTGTAGTTTCTTTCAGTCATTATTATATATTAGATATGTTGACACACACTTAACACCTAGTATCATGAGAGGACAATCATTAGGCGTATGGGCTTTTAACCACTCTGGTAAACCATAGTATATAGCTCGCACTATGGGCGTATGTCGCGCTGGTCACTACCCCCGAGGTATGTCGATTTCTGTAGAGTCACGCTGGTCGCTACCCCCGAGATATGACGATTTTTGATGTCCACTGGCGGGTGTGTGAGTTGTGAGGCTTAGATCGAGTAGCCTACCCTTGCCCATACGTCGAAAAGTTGTCCTCATTTGCATTTATATAGATTGTCTTGTACAACGTACTTACATATTTTCAAACATTATGCATGTTTACTGTATTCAAATTGGCTTGCTTCTATGTATCTTGTTACGTCCCTCTGAGGACCTGGTCCCTTTCCAGGTGTAGATGTTCATGAGTATTCACAGGAGTGCGGATCCGGACTTGCTACTGATCGTTGAGGAGGTTTACTCTTCGGGCCTAGTATTTATTTGGTATTGTACCTATATTGTGTTTATTGTATTATACTTTTCCATTCGAGTTGGTAGTGGATTTATTTCCATCCAACTATCATCTTTAGATACTTCTTATTGAGATCTAGTTATATACATGTTGGTTATTTATTTATATTGATTTTATGTGGATGAGATTTAGATGGTACCCTGTGACTTGTGATACATTTTATACCACTTATGGATTTGATATTCATATTACAGCGTACGTATGGGTTATGGTTTTTATATGTTGGAGTTGCCATATCCATGCGGCTGGCATGCTTACGTGTCATAGTCCTACGTATTTTGGAACTGGGGCGTGACATTTCGTGTTCCGGATTGGTCGAAAAATCGATCGAAAGTTTGCCGAAAAACTGACCAAAAGCAGTCCAGAATTTCAACCCAAACCCCTATGTTCACGCCCAATTTACCATCAACCTGTTTAATATTTTCAAAATCTAATTGAAAGTTTTCTTCTCATTATAACCAAGAATTTTTCTGTTCTTTTATTTTTTATTAATTCATTTTATGTGTTAAATTATTCAGCCTCCAAAACGACCAAAAACTTAATACTTTAAAACTGAAATTTTGTGATACGGAGTACACCCCGCCAAACGGGACCGCCTCGTCGCATACCAATTATATTAATAGGCGCGTATGGTATATCCTGACATGTGGGATTTCGCGAAAGTTGATTCAGACGTGTGTGCGCGTCGAAATTAACCTGTATCCGTAAAAAAAATCTCGTATCGCAACTTTTGTAAAACATCACCCTATTTTGTGTACGCTCGTCAGAATGTGACGAAACTTACGCCATTGGATTCATGGTATCATGCTGGTCCTGTGACCCAAGTTTTACGCGATTCTAAGATAGTTGACCAAGCCGCCTATTAGCGGGCCCCGCGGTTTGACTTTAAGGGCGAATTTATGATCGGCTCACCGAAATCTAAAATTGGACATACCGTTGAGTTCGTATCGTCATTTAGAATTTGTTTGACCTATAATTTGTCCCATTTCGATACCTTTACCTCTGGCATGTATTTTGGTGCAAGGTGGCCCACATGTGGACCCGCTTTGACCTAAAATTATTGTTTTGCCCCTGTGTCCAAATTGGATGAAAGGGTAGTATTTTATAGCTATCTCGCTGATTCTGGGAACATTAGTGATATTTATTTCAGCATCCGGAGACGTTCATTCGGATGCCATGGTTTCTGATCCCTTGTGCTTTAGGTCTGAATGCTTATACTACGCAGCTTTCTTGTCAGGCAAGTATACCTTGCCTTGTTGTACTATTTAAATTCAGTTATTATTAGTTGTATATTTTATTGTTTAAAGATTATATAACTGTGCGCGTCCGAAAAAGACTCGGGTGCAGTCAACGAAGGCGTTGACGTTAGGACTTGTGTCTGACCTAGTGTCGAGTGGACCCACCTGAAGTTGTGGAGTTATCAATATGACTCCCCAGGCCTTGACACGCATCATTGCACGGCATAGAGTGAATTCATGTAGGGACACATTCTTCATGCTTGACTGGCCATCGGTGTGAGCAGCACGTGTGACGATATTTAGCTTAGTTGTATATTTCTTTAGTAACTTATATTATAGTACGAGATGTCCATGTCTCACTTGAGATTTGTACATTGGCATTGGGCGGGGAGGATGACTAGTAGGCATATGGGACACCCACCTCCTTTATACAGATACCGCATTCTTCGGAGTGATACGGACGAATATATTTATGCAGATACCGCGTTCTTTAGAGTTTTGGACGTTACTTGTGGTTTTGCAGATACCACACTCTAGAGAACGTTAGACGTTATTACCACGCTCCTCAGAGCTGGACGTTGTTATATTGCAGAGTGCCCTTGTTATGGGGGCATATGTGCATATACTAGCCAGTCACGGTGATTGGTGAATTACGTCAGCATATGTCTAGCCTACACTTCCCATACGCACTAAGTTGTCCTCAAATTTCATTCACTTAGCTGGTTAGTTCACCCTCGAGTTTTCACAGTATTTACTTTATGGCATGCATTTTTGTATCTTGTTACGTCCCTCTGAGGACCTGGCTCCCTTTCAGGTTATTTTTGCATATTGCAGGATGCTTGATCTAGTGGAGTGTGGACATCGTTGCAGGTATCTTTACATCTTCAGTTATTACAGTCATATACTACTTTCTATTTTTGACTCTGCTTTTATAGCCTAGTGTTTATAGACCTATGTTGTTCTTTTGGTCTATTCGAACGGATGTATTATTGGGCTGCAGACTGATGATGTATTTTGTTCTTTCTTGAGATTATTTACCATGGATTGAGATTTAGTTTACTTGTTGCATGTTAGAATTTATATTATTAATTGGATCACTTGACCATGGACAGCGTAAGTGCGCTTCGTCGGGTCCATTAAATTAGAAAGCCCTACGGAGTCGTACCAGCTGGCCATTGTCACGTATCTGGTCCCACGCATTTTGGGACTGGGGCGTGACAAAGCATGTTGTAGTGCTCGTACAGCTTCAGCAAAGGAGGAAGAGCAGTAGCAAGTGTGCATTCAGTGCACAGTTTCAGCTAGGCAGTATCAGTCTATCACTGTTCAGGTATCAGCAGTACAGTATTTGAGAGGTATTGGTTCACCAAGGTATTTGGGTTTAGCAAGTTTGGGTATTTGGTTTAGTCTAGTTGGTTAGTATATTAGATAGTTAGAATAGTTAAGAGTATCAGCTAGTTTAGTATACTAGTTAGTAATAGTTAGTTTAATAGTTAGTATAAATAGATAGTTAGTTATATATATTTGATTATGTTGATAGTTAGCTAAATAGGTAAACTAGTATATATAGGTTATGATTGATAGTTAGATAAATAGTTAGTTTAGTAACTATATTTAACTATGTATGTATTGTATTGTAGTTAGTATCTATGTATTGTATTGATATATATTATAGTACTTAGTATATGTTAGCATATAGTTTGGTATATGGGGTTATTTATATACTAGATATAAATGAGGTTTTGAATTACCTTGGAATATCAAGGTAATGGGTCGATACCAAGGTATTGGGTTTGAGTATCGAGATTGGTGTGTGTTAGTGAGATACCCATTGGTGCAAGGCCAAGGTATACAAATTTCATTGATTAGTTAAGATACTATATATATTGACTTGTATCTATATATAAATTATTATTTTTACATTCAAAACTTGTGTATCTTAGGATATGATATTTTGTGTGTCTCATAGTATCTTAGATAGGTTAGTGTAGCTTAGTTTCATAGTGTGTAGACCTAGTATCCTAGAGTTGGACTCATATGACCTAAAAATAGTCGGTTTGACTTAGAAATGGCTTTATGACTTATAATTGTATCAGTTTAACTTATTTTCATTCCAGAACCTTGTATTGATGCAACGTACCATATATAGGTCTGTGTGATACCAGCTTGGGCATCGAGAGACACACCTTGCTCAAGACTTCAGATGAGTACATTCTCTGACAGTTTTTATTATGCTGATTATTAGTATGATTCTAGTTGTAGTGTATGCTTGATTCTGACACTGTGGATACACGGACTAGTATCATAGATACCTGTCATGAGGAGTCATGATTGGAATCCATCTTGCTAGCTGAGGACAGAGAAATATTAGCAAGATTATTTGATCATACCCCACTTTACATGCATCATAGCTCACCCCATATATCACGTTGGGTGTAGCCTGACTATTACATGCCCCATAGCCTGTTATATATGATTAGCCTGACTATTGCTCGCATCATAGCTAACCAGATGGTTAGCCTGACCTCACATGTATCATAGCTAATCATATATAACAAGCCTGATCTAGTCCCAAGCTGATCACATAGTAAACTGATATTTCACAACACTTATCTAGAATTTTTATTTTTTTTATTCCAGTTTACTCATTTCTAGCATTCACATATATCTCTTCGTTGCTAGTTAGTACTATTGTGATTACATGTCTCTCCAGTATTCCTTATTTTTCCAGTATTTCTTCATCATATATTTTCTTACACTGTCTTATAGTTTTTGTCAATATAATTGAAACTGCTATTTAGTATTTGTGCTTCGCTCCAATCCTGACTGGATAATATTTTTTAGAGGACCTTGAGAATTTTTGTCCTACTCACTATTGCCCAGGAGTAGGGGGAGACTACATACCGGAGATTCTAGATGAGTCACTCTCCTTAGAGGAGACACCACCCACAGTCGTTTAGACAGCTTCTTGGTCTAGTTATCTATGTATTAAATTGTTCTAACTTGACATTTGGATTGTATTATGTTGAGACTATTTATGATTGGGATAGCTAGACTCTAGATTATTGTTGTATTTGGGTTATGTGCTAGACTTATGTCAGAACTTCCTTATCTTTTATATCTTATCGTGCCAATTACTTTTCTATAGTTATTGTGATTGAGTATCTTATGAATTGGTGATCAAATGCATTATTTATTGTCCTCCTTATAGAGTTGAGATCATTGACAGGTTCTTTTGTGAGTTATGTTTAGTAGCCTTAAGACCCAGACAGCATTTTACCGTCGATGTTGCGGCGTAGGCTGGACGTACCCACGGCTCATGCCCAAATTCTGAGTGCGGGTCGTGACAACTGATACGCATCCCTACTCGAGCTCCCTTCCTCTTCAACACAGCTGCTATCACTGTGCACCTTGGCACAACCCAACTGTACCTCATTGCAAGTCCCAACTTGCTGCTGCTACAGCAGCAGGGAACCCACAATATCCCTCAGCTGCACCCTTCAAGCATTGATGCAATCTGCTCCCTCAATTGGTCTGTATATTGCCAAAATATAGTGCACCTAGGGCCTGCACTAGAGTTTTTTTCCTTCATCTACCTACTGCATCTTAATACAGGCACCTGAATATCTAATCCCATACCATAGTCATAACCAGTTATGCACATGCAGACACTCCCCAGTACTTGCTGCTACACCACTAGCCTATGCCTGCAATCACAGTAGTCACTACACTTTCCCCTCTTCTAAATCTTTTTGGACTCGAAGCACCCTCACTTATCTCCAACCAAGATCACAGTGCACATAAAGCACACACCCGACACCATTGCTCTGCACAATACTTCTATACCCATACTCGACATGTTGCAATATCCACACAACACAGACACTGTACATTGTGACACAGTGCACAAGCCCTCAACCATTAACACACTAACCTATCAACACAAGTAGATATAGGTACTATATATAACATTTCTATATATTTATACTAGTGACATATATCTACATATATACACGTATTAGGATACTCTCCCTAAGAGTCAATTCATCATACACTTAGTGTGTATCTTAGTGTAATACTAGGATACTCTATGATGCACTCTCCCAATGATATTCAAAATCTCCAATTCTCTACTAACACTACTGATACAAACAAATTACATATAATCACAACTAATATAACTAGTTACAAAAGGAATTGAAGGAAAATTGCACAATATACCCAAAATAGGGTCTCATATCACACAGTATCACAAGATACCTTGATACGGCCTACACGTATCCAATTCTGGACACGTACCTAGTCCCATAACCCCAATCTAACTCTAATTAGATCTAATTAGTCTTATGACACACAATTGATGTGTCAAATTCGTAATTCCCCCAACATTGACACAAAATATCACATAAAACTCATAATACATAGCCAAATAGCCTAAACCTTGTTCCTATAGGTAGTCCTATGCCATGGGATCATTTTTAATGGTCAAATGCATGATTAAGAAGCTATAATGAGAGAGAAATTCAGAATTTACCAATTGGGAGATGGATTCCCAATAAAAATATAATTGGACACGATCCGCACATGATCTCTTTACCAATGCTCTTCCTCCTTTGTGCTCCTTGCTTCTCCAAGCTCTAATGCTCCTTGAGTGATAAGGATGAGAGAGAATGGAATAAATTTGGTAAGAATTGATGGGAGAATTGTGTATAAAATCAATGGAGGGAAAAATAGAAAATTGGGGATTTAGAATTTGAGATCTAGAATGAATGAGCAAATGGAAGAAGAGAGAGAAAGAGACCCTCATAGACAAGGCCGGACCTTCATTCCTCCCTCTCCAAGCAATGTTCAATGACAACTATGCCCCTACATGCTAACATGAGGAATAATTAAAAAATAGTATTTTGGAAAGTCTCTAACTAATTGCAATTAAACTAATTCTCCTTAATTAATTAGTGGAAATGGGTTCATTGGGCTTAGTCCATGTTGGCTCACTATTTGTCATGACAAGTCTAATTTAGGTCCACTAATGTCAAGTCAAATTAAATAGGCTAGCCCACTAACTAAATTAAATGATACAAGCCTCTAATTAAATATAGCACTCTAATAATTAAATAACTAATACAAGCATAAAATAAATATACATGGCCCACTAATATAAATATTATATTCCTAAAATTAAATAACTAGGCTAAATTACCAAATTACCCCTAGTAAAAAAAGTGAGGGTGGCATATATATATATATATATATATATATATATATATATAGTTAGAATGGTTAGTGAGTTAGCTTATTAGTTAGACTTAGTGCTAGTGAGCCCAAGTGGACCCAACTAGACTTGACTTGATCTATTGGTTCAATTTATTAGTTTAGTCATGGTTTCACTTATTAGATTAAGGGGAATGAATGAAATATTATTTTCATTAGGAGTTGAACCCTTTTCTTAATTAATTAACCCTTCATGACAAACTAATAGAGGCATTTAGGACTATTTGCATTGACCTAGAAGGGAGAGTAGGTGTGGCCAGCCCTATATTAGGAGGAGGGAGTCTCTTTCATCTTCATTAATTAGTTCATTCATCCCCAAATTTGTTCTTACCTAAATTTAGCTCAAACTCCACCAAATTTCTCTCAATTTTCCTTCATTCCCTACTCATATTCATCATCAAGGGTCTTGGATTGCAATGAGCACTACTTGGACAGAAGATTCTAGGAGCTTGTGCCCATTTTGTATCCACCCGGAGGAGTTTCATTGGAATTTGACTCCCAATATGTATAATCACTATTTTCCTTCAATTTTATAGTTAATTTATAGTATTAGATCCTTAAGAACCCTTTCATGGTTAAGGACTACCCATATGAGGAAGAACTATGTTCTTATGAGGCCTATTGTGATAGTTGCATTGACTTTTGTGGCCAAATTAAAAAAAAATCCGAGTTTGAGCCATTAGGTGTTCGTAGGAATGTTTCCTTAATAATTTTGGAGTGTGACACATGATTTAATAGTGTATGTGTCCACAATTGGATACGAGGAGCGTGTATCGTGATACGTTGTAATGCGGTATCGCATGAAGGGTATTTTCCTGTGTATTAGGTTCTAGCATGCAAAATTATATATATTGCATTTAAATTACTATTATATATGTTATATATACTATGCTTGGTGATTTAGATGTGTTGCTTGAGCTTGGGAGAGAGTATTTTGGTGTTTTGAGTGCGTATCACAAGAGTATCGTAAGTGTATGGTGTGATACTTGGGAGTGCACACCAAGTGCTTATTAATTGGTGCGGTGTGTGTGTGTCCCAAGTTGAGTGTTGTATTTATATAAATACTTAGTGTTATATATGTATATACAAGTATATAATATGACTTGGGGTTTGATTGTGTTTGTTTGAGGGTGTAAGAGTGGTATGTGCAAGGAGGGGGAAGTGCTCGGGTACTTGCTGCCTGTAGCAGGCTAATTATTGTTGTTGTTGTGGTAAAAATGAGATAAAGGGGGGTTAGTGTTCAGTCACTATAGAAGAGTGGAGGTAATGAGCACTGGTGGATAGCAGTTAGTTAAGGGGGTACTTAGTGCTAATGAGTGCCAGGTAGCAGTACACAGAAGCTTTAGTTGTTCAGTGGTGAACTGAACTACAAAGAGGGGAAATAAGGTGCAGGAAATGGAGTAGTAAAAGATTAATTTCTGTCTAGAAATGTGAGCACAGTTGGTGCATCTACAAGCAGCAATAGCTAGGAGGAGATTTACTTGCAGGCTAGGTTGAGCTCGGGTGATAGTGCAGTGCAGGTGCACTGTTGTGCAGCTAGGCTTAGTTGCAGTGCCTGCAACTGAGAGGTGCAGGTAAGTGACAATAGCTAATGGGTTTTCCTGGGTATCAATTTAAGGTTAGTTGAGTCATGTTAAGTATAGGAGCTTAGTATTGTTGAGCAAGGTATTGATAGGTGTTGAGGGAATCTTAAGATGGGTGAATTGTCCATTTATGAGACACTTATCTTCGTATCCAAATGATATTTTGGGATAAGGTATGAGAATGACCAAGGTATTTGGATTTATGTGCTACTAAGATTGGTTGTTTTGGTACCACATTAGGTAAGGGTAATGTAGTGTATGAGGATAAATGTAAGTAAGGGTAATGTGCACACTTGTGTATAAAGGAAGTAGTAGGATTATACCATTGTCTATTGTCTAGAGTATTAGTGTCATGTGTGCACTAGGGATATAAGATACTAGTTGGATAGTATTGGGTATTGATATAGTTCAGGTAATAGGTAAGGTATTAGTTCATAACTTAGATACTAGTATATATGAGTTATATACATTAGTAATAGCTGGTATGGTTAATAATAACTAGTATGAACCTAGAAACCTAGTTATAGCCTAGTATTACCTAGTTAGTCTTGTAACCACCCTAGAAACTAGTTTTGAACCTAGAATCAAGGTATCAACCTAGTTTGACCTAGTTTAACTAGAATGACCTAGTTTTGACCTAGAAATCACCTTTAAACTTATTTAAGCATGTTTATTACTTCAATACACCCAAATGACATAAAATTTTATATATAGGTCTGTGTGACACCAGTTCGGACACTGATTCATATTTCTTGCTCAAGACCACGGGCGAGTACATTCTCTGACAATATCCTTTATTTTGATGATTACTAGTATATAAGTATTATAGTGTTATACTTGATTTCTGACACGGTGGTACATGAGCTAGTATATTATATGGTTCCATTCAGGAGATGTCATTCTCAGTGATTATAAAAACTGTGAATCATCGTGCTCGTGTTATATTTCTTGTATCGTGATTTACGTGATATGATATATCGTGAATTGGATCCAGTGTACTACTCGGGGGGGGGGGGGGGACGAGAAAGTATTAGTTGGTTATGTGATCATACCCCATATACGTGCATAATAGCTAAACTTACACTTCATATATGGTTAGCCTGACCTTTATCCGTGACTCATAGCTTGCTATATATGATTGAGCATGACCCTATTATATATGTGCATCATAGCCAATCATATATAGCTAAGCCTAATCTTATATTCGTGCATCATAGCTAATCATATATGATTGAGCCTGACCCTATATTATATTCATGACTCGTAGCTAATCATATATGCTTTAGCCTGATTCGTGTTCCGAAGCCGATCACATAACGAACTAGTATTTCAAATACTTAGTTATTTACTGTTATTCCTTTCTTTCAGTTATTACTTATTCTCACTACCATTACCTGTCTACTTATTTTCCATCATTATCTGTGATTGATACCAGTTTTACTTTATATTATGATTCTAGTATTTCTTATTCATCATGTATTCTTATTAGTTATTGTTTTATAGTCTTTGTCAATTTAAATGGAACTATTGTTAGTTTATGTGCTTCGCTCCAATCCTGATTGGATAATATTTTTCAGGGGACTAGAGAATTTTTGTCCTACCTCTATGGACCGGGAGTAGACGATGTATATATCCAGGAGCCCAGGAGGAGCAAGTTACCGTAGATGAGACACTACTAGTAGTTACTTAGCTAGTCTTTAGTTTCCTATTGTACTGGATTTGTTTCCAGCCATTTGAGATTTATGAGTTGTTATTATTTTGAGACTCTTAGACTTATTAATGGTGATTGAGATGTATATTTTTTAGACTTTTCTTGGATTCTTTTATATTATATCGTACATTTTATTTCCTATATAGTTATCTTGTGATTGAGTAGTGATATTGTCATTATATTATCATCTTGTCCTCCTTATGGAGTTGAGATATCATTGACTGGTTATGATATTTTTTTTTTGAGATATCGATAGATAGATAGTATGGTGTCCTAAACAATGTTCTATGTCGTTGTTACGGCGTAGGCTGGGCATTGCCACGTACTCGTGTCCAATTATACATATGCGGGCTATGACACAAACACATAGATCATTGGAAGGGAAAGGATCATGATATTGTACTTTTTTTGCTGGCCAGCCCCTACATACTATGATATATCCTTATACTTTTGGAGCACAATGTCTAATATAGCCATATTACCGAGCCAGTGTTTGCCCTATAGGAGCACTGGAACTGTTATATTATATCCATAACACTGACCCGGTGACTGCCTTGTGAGGGGTACCGAGGACTGTTACTGAGTATATCTATTATGATTTGGCTAGTTCTTCTTAAGCAGTGCATGGTTGACGAATCCTTATATTGTATTCCTCGGATAACCTAAATATTAATATAATAAGTCATAGAAATTAATTGGTCGCTCTACTAAATCACTTGTATTTATACTATATCACCTACCAGTAGTCTTGGGGGCGTAGTTTATCTTAGCGTAGTAGTTTATCACTTGTCCTTGTTTGGTGTAGGATTGAATTACTACTCCGATGATAGACTATAGACCTAAGTTACGACACAAGTTACTATATAGTACCATTGTTTGGATTTTCTTCATTATTCACTCGTGCTTTCTTGTGGTACTTATTATTAGGCCTTAACTCCTCTGGTTGTTTGGCCATATCTAGTGGCCGAGCCACATAATCTACCTTACTTGCAGCCCGATGGTGCTCACTATGAGGATGGACATCGTGAATATTGAATGGGTTTCTTCTCCACCACTCTCGATTTCATTTTTAATTCTTATGAGGCATTTAGCTACCAAGCACCTATTCAACCCGTATATTATGGGAGCTTGTTCTCCAGTCATTTTGGAAGCATGATTGTATATAATATTTAGACTGTAACTAATAATGTGATCATGTATTATTTGACACTATGCTACCTTTCCATTTTGTATAACTAGCTTCATGACTATTTTGATAGAGCGTCAGAGATGCCTTATTGTTTTATTTTATATGGTCTATATTCATATTTTTTTGTTTGACTGATTGAGTTATAATATATTAGGTGAGACTATAGGAGACTTTTATTATAGTATATACCTCCTGGTCTAGGTACAACCATGACTATATTGTGCAATATTGATATATACCTAGTGCATAGCAGACCCAGTCATATCCCCGTTCTCCCTAATTTAGTATTGGGGTATAACACATCCATATGTAGAATATATTATTTTAAAACATGATATACACAGATTATTGCTTTCTTGATGTAGTTATTCTTAATACTATTTTGCATGATAGTTCTTCTTAGATGCAAGTGTACATCATCATTATAGCGTAGTTCATGTTTCTTATTGTCTCATTATAGTACATATAGTTATCATGTTACTATATAGTCTCTTATATTTCTCTATTCTATTAGTGCTACTACATATATCATATTATGTAAGCTTTACTGTTATACTTATATTTGCTCCAATCATGACTAGATCATAGTGATAGTTAGGTGACTCTTACTACCATGCAATGAGAAAAATGTGATGATCATGTTTCTTCCTCTAGAGACTAATAGCCTGAAGTGCTATATTTCCATTCATATACTTTTAGACTATTCTTGGTAGTTAGTTCTTTTATAATTATGTTGTTGGAGATATATTTAGAGACTTTATCTTTGAGACTAATAAGCTTATGGTTATCTTGTGATCTTAATTACTTTGGATGTACATGTTCTTATAGATATTCTATGTTATAGTTGATATGAGATATTAATGTATAATAATCATCGTATCTCCATCGATGCTGCTAAGTCGGTTGGACGTACTCATATCTAATTATTTGGGAGCGGTACGTGACACTACCCCAAAGGCGAAGTTAGAAACTAAGAGTTTCAGATGGTATGTTATCTCAATCATATTTTTGCTTTTAACAAAATGCTAAGCCTCTACAGGGCTATCAGGGCGGGGCTATGCCTTCGCAAAATTTTGCTTATGGCAAAATCTTGACAACGTGGCTAAGTTTTGACCCCCACGATATTTTTAGATTTGATAATAGGGCCCGGGATAACTTTCGGGTCTGGTTTACTCCAGGAAAACTGGTAGCTGTGGAGATAGGCTCCGTGAGGCTATGCTTCAAATCTAAGTTTGATTCAAAAAAATACTGACAACATTGCTTTGCAGGGTTAGATTTTGTAGGGCTAGGCTCTTCGTGGCTAAGTTCCACCGGGCTGGGCATTAGTATAAAATTTGCTTCTCACAAACTTATGGCACGGGGTTAGATATTGTGAGACTAAGTTTCGCGAAGTTGTTCCATTCCACGGAGATAAGTCCTCAGGAGGGAGCTAAGTTCTACGGAGCTAAGTATTCTGGGACTGCTCCATCCCATGGAGCTAAGTTCCATGGGGCTAAGCGTTAGTGCCAAGTTTGCTTCTGAAAAATTTCTAAGCCGCATGGTTATGCTTCACTGGAGCTCCTCATAACCGCGAGGCTACTCCATTCGGCGGAGTTGTTCCATTTCACAAAGTTAATGACTTAGCCAATTATGATTATTTCTTCAGGCAATATTGTACCCATTGTTATCCCGTATACAATGAGTCTAGGCAGAAGTCAATAGCATCATGGACGCTGCTAATGACAAAGGACATGGGTCTAGCCAATTTTGATAGCGTCGTAGGTGCTGATTTTGAGAGCTATTGCTGGGTAATTGATTCAAAATGATCTATTGAAAGCCATTGTTGATAGATTAGAAAATCTTTAATGAAAGTCATTTATGGCTGATAGATCAGATGATCTTAAATGAAAGCCATTTCTGATTGGTAGATAAAGATGGTCTTAAATGAAAACTATTTTAGCTGGTAAGAACGATTATAATTTTTTTTAGATCATACTTACTCGTATCGTTCGAGGATGATCACATGATCGCCTTTGTGTTGTAGAACTACGTGCTGATAACCGTGTTGTAGCCTAATTTGTCACTACCACATTTCTATAATAAGAATATTTTTTTCATTTGAATTATTTATTATTGATATATATTTATTTCATAATAATTGGTGTATATATATATATATATATAATGTAAAAGATGGTTGTATGTTAGCCCCTTAGTTAGACTAATTTTTATTGAACCTAAGTGAACCCAACTAGACTTGTCATGACCATTAGTATAACCCATTTGGTTTAGTCATGGTTGACTAGTTATAAAAGAGGGAATGAGTCAATAACCCCTTGTAATTAAATTAGAAACCCTTTTAGTTAAACCCCTTTTATTAAATAACTCTTCATGACAAATTGGAGAACATTTTAGACATTGTGAACAACTAACCCTAACCCTAGATGTGGTCGGCCCTATTTAGCAAGGGGAGAGCCTCCCTCCATTTCATATAATAGCTCATGAAAACCCTAAGTTTATGTTCTTCCCCAAGGTGATTCATTCCTCCACCAAATTCCACCAAACTACTTCCAATCCCCTCCCTAATTATCATCAAGGAGCACTAGAAACTTGGATTTCTATGAACATTAGAGAAGAAGGAGTTTGGCTAGGAGCTTATGTCCAAATCGTGTCCTATTAAGTTTTTATTGGAAAACCATATCCCAAAAGGTATAACCCTCAAAATACCTCTCTAAATTCTGTTTTTATTATGCATTTGACCATTAGGAGCCCACCCATGGATTAGGGCTACACATAGGAAGAAGAATGAGTTTCTATTGACCCCTATTGTGACTTATACATAGAGTTGTGCCCAAATTGGAAGTTTTGTGCTTGTTGGAGTATTTTCTCTCTATTCTTCTTTGTAACTAATCATATTATATGTATATAGTTATATTTGATATATATATTTAGTATTAGTAGAATATTGGAGAATTTGGCATGTAGGTTGGTTGTGTACCATGAGTATCATAGTTGTGCACTCAAAGTGTTTGAGAAAATAATTTTAGTGTGTGTATTATGTACACTCAACACTATTGGTGTTATATATATATATATATATATATATATATATATATATATATATATATATATATATATATATATATATATATATATATATATATGTTAGTGCATATATAATATTCAGTGTGGGTGTGTGTTTGTGCACATACAAGTGCTATAAGAGGGGCTCATGTTAGTGCAGCTCAGGGTGATAGCTGTTGTTAATGCTATATTTGTTGTTGTTGTTGCTGTTGTTGCTGTTAAAATTGGTGCTGATGTAGGAGAAGGGGGGGCTATATATGACTGTGGAGTTTAGAGTGTTGGTATTGTGTGATCTTCTCAAGGCAGTGCACTGAAGGGGGGGGTCGAGCAGCAAAGTAGCAGCTGCAGTTGCACACAAGTGCACTACAGTGCTGTATGCACTGAAGGGGGGGAGTATAATGTAATTTGGGTTAAGGTATATCCAAAGTATCAGGTTCAGTTCAGAAGAGCATTCAATATCAAATGGGTAGGGTGGACTTTGTCTGCAGGATGCAGAACTTTGCACTCGGCAGTAAGTGCAGACATTGCACTTAGGTTTAGTGCTGCAGCTGCACTTGAGCAGAGGTTGCAGAGAGTTATTCCCTTGCCAACATATCCCTAATATTTTCTAATTAGTAGAGTATTGGGTTACATATTGTTAGGTGATACTTACAGATTATGTGAGTATGTCAGTAAGGTATCAGTTGTGCAAGAGTGTAGTGTATGCCTGTATGCAGGTCTGAGCAAGGAATGAGAGTGCTAGGTTAGATATGTGAGGGTATCGAGTTCAGTTATAGGGGGAGTAAGTCTCAGATAATTGTGTGTGTTATATAAGGTTACAGGTATGTGTGTGTGCTATAGGGAGTCAATTGAGACTTTGGTGCACCAATGAGTAGTGTGTATCAAGTATCCTGGAGATCGATACTCAGTGGTATCAGTAGTATTTAGAGCAGTAACAATGCACATGTTGCACTAAGTGTGTAGGTGTCTCAATGTGTAGGGGTAAGGTTTTTTGTGAAGTCTGATGAGATGACACATGGGTTATGAGTCCATGGTTAGATGATAGGGTAATGGGGTTGTGTCAGGTAAGGTAATGTTAGATAAATTAGGATAGTTAAGGTATGGGTTGAAGGTTGATATATAGTAGTACTAGGTATATATTGAGGTATGTTGTATATAGTTAAGTGTTGGTATTGGGCCATATTGGTAGTTAAGGTAATTACTTGATACCAATGAGAATTTATCAATAGTATATAGTATAATTAATAATTGCTAGTATTAGTAATATTAGTTAATACAGTCTAATATTAGCTAGGTATTAACTAGTACGGACTTGTATACCTTAGCATGACTTAGAAAACTTAGAATAGAGCGGTATTGACCTAGTTAACCTAGTATGGACTCAGACATGGCCTAGAAACACCATACTTAACTAGTTTCATATGCTTACCATTTCATATCACTCGTTGACATTATTATTTCAAATTTAGGTCATTGTGACTCCATTTTGGACATTGATCCTCATACTTTGCTCAAGATCACATGCGAGTACATTCTCTGGCATTTTTTATTATTTCTGATGATTACTATAATTCTAGTTGTAGTAATATACTTGATTCCTGACACAGTGGATACATAGGCTAGTATCATAGATACCTATCATGAGGAGTCGTGATTGGATCCATCGTACTAGACGGTGACGGAGAATTATTAGCAAGTTATGTGATCATACCCCACCTTACATGCATCATAGCTCACTCATATCTCACGTAGGGTGTAGCCTGACCATATTACATGTCTCATAGCTTGTTATATATGATTATCTTGACTCTTGCTCACATCATAGCTAACCAGATGGTTAGCCTGACCTTACATGTATCATAGCTAATCATATATAACAAGCCTGATCGAGTTCCAAGTCGATCACATAGCAAACTAATATTTCAATCCACTTAGCCAGTATTTCTATTCCTCTATTTCCAGTTTATACACTGCTAGTATTCATATTTATTTATTTTCACTGCTTACTTTTACCAGTGTACCCATTGATAGTTATTTCTATATGATATGATGATTAACTCTCTAGTTTTTCTTATATTCTAGTATTCTTTTCATCATGTATATTTCTTACTCACTGCTTTATAGTTTTTATCAATATAATTAAAATTGCTATTAGTTTATGTTCTTCGCTCCAATCCTTACTGGATAATATTTTTTAGACGATCTCGAGGACTTTTGTCCCACTTGTTATGGTCCAAGAGTAGACAATGGGTATATTCTGGAGCCTTAGGAGGAGCTACTTCCTATAGAGGAGACACCAGTAGTGACCTAGCTAGTTAGATTACATTATACTGGATATATCTCCAATCTTTGATACATTAAGTTGTTATTGTTTCTGAGATTTATTTTGAGTTTGAGTTTATCTAGACTCTTAGACATTGTTATTATTGAGATGTTTATTTCTAAACTTATGTGTTGGAACTCCTTTATATCATTTTTATATCTTTATCGTGCCATTCATCTTTCTATAAATATTATTGTGATTGAGTATTGGTTTGACATTATATTTATATTCAGCTTGTCCTCCTAATGGAGTTAAGATCATTGACAAGTTATATATTATTGTGAGAGGTGTTAGTTTATATTATGATCTAGACAATGTTTTACCGCCAATGTTGCGGCGTAGGATAGACGTACCCACGACTCATGCCCAATTTTTGGGTACGGGTCTTGACATAATTTATTAGACTAAGAGATGAAGGGTGTGAGACTCGTCTCACAGTATTCGTATTTATGCGGATATGTATTTTTGTGCTATTTATTATATTTTATTGGATCTCGTGGAAGCTCAAAAATTCTTAAAATTAAAACTTTACTATCCGACCGGCATACCAGCGGTATACCGTCCGCCGGATATTTGTTTTACTTTTGAGATATTTTCGAGATATTTTTACGAGATATTTTCGAGAGATATTTCGATAAATAGTGTTTGAAGCCACTACCAAAAATTGATGAAATAGCAACGTTTTTAGCGACGTTCCTCACTGACGTCATTATAACTTATGAATTTAGCGACGCCAGAAAGGAACGTCGTTGTTAGCGACTGTCCGCGACCCTTAGCGACTACAAAAATATTACAGAAGCACATGTCGCCAAATGTCATAAAAATAGATATTATTTTTATTATAGCAACGTTTAGCGACGTAATTTTCTATATGTCGCTAAATATTATGAAATCATCGACGTTTAGCGACGTCTTTTAAAGACGTCATTAAAGTTTTTAATTTAGGGTTTGAGTTTTCATTTTTCCCTCAGTTGTTTCGTTCCCCCCAAATTTCCCGAGACACCTCACCCCCGACACCCCCCTCGCCCCCGCGACCCCCTCACTCACCCGCCCCGACCCCCTCACCCGCCCGCCCCAGCGTCGCCCTCGTCGACAGCGCCCTAGCCCCCCTCGCCGACCGTCGCTCCTCCTCCCCACCGGCGCTCCTACTCCCCTCCGGTAGTCATGGTCTCCCCACCGACGCTCCTCCTTCCCACCACCGGTCCTCCTCCCCTCCGGTCGACCCCTTCTCGATCATCTCCTAGCCATCTCAGTAAACCCTAACCCTAACCCTAACTCTCTCTCTCTCTCTCTCTCGTAGCACAGACATGTCACGACACACACACACTGACACGACACTGACACAAACACAAACACAAACACTAACACTGACCCTAACACGACACACACACGCACACACTTTTACAAACACATACATGACACAAACAAACACACACACACACACACACACACACACACACACACACACACACACACACACACACATATACTAACACGGACATGTTTAAGTTGGACACGGACACTGACACAAATACTGACACTAACACACACACTGACACAAACATACACACACACAAGACCTATTTTAAATATATATATATATATATATATTCTTTTGAAAATTTCTAATATAGTATGATTTAACTTTCTAGAATTATATGTTCATTTGTAAAAGAAACATAGAGATAGGAAATTCATATGTGTATATGTATGTAAAGAAAAAATTATAGTATAGTGTGATTTAACCCCTATTTCTCATGCGATAATGTTGATAATCATGCGCCTACAATTTATCGTTTAGAATTTGCATCAAAGGTCAAATAGAGTTGGTTTGGAATTATAACACGTATTTAGCGACTGTAGAAGATATATATGAAATTGGTGGGGTTGTGAGGAGGTAGTAGATATATATGAAATATGAGTGTCAGGAGTCTTGGTATGAGAGTACCGATAGAGTATTAGTATGTGCCCCCATATTAAAAATAACCAAGGACAATATTATAGTATACATGGACACATAAATGACTCTTCAAAGTCGAGACACGTCACGGTATTGGCTTCTTCTAGAACTCGTATCCAACTTGGGTTAGAGCAGTGTCAAACCTATCCTTGACACAAGAGTTCGTATTCGGGTGGTTGTGGCACGACATTGGTATATGTATCGCGTAACTATGTTTATATTACAAGCTAGATATATTAAGTTAAGTGGTAAATAGTTTCACATAGATGATACTTATTATAAAAGTAGAATAACTAGGATCCTGAGGAAGACAATGAACACGTGATGACACCTATTTAATAGGGTTTAAAATTAGAGTTGTCCACATGTCTACTAGTTCTCAGATAGTCACGAATTATAAAACGGATACTCATGAACCACGATATGGATACTCGCGTATCATAACTCGAATACTCACGCATCAATAGGAGTTGTTAATTACTTTAATGAACATGTGTATCCATCTTTGTATCCATTTGGATAATATACTTGAATGATGTCTATTTATCTTTTCAGAAGTATCTAGAAATAGATATGAATTACTACCTACGTTATCGTTCGTGGATGTACAACCGTCATCCTGATGACATATGCGGTGTATGGGATAAATTTATACAGGGGTGAAACAGTTCCTGCAGTTCGCCAAGGCGTTCCTTCAGTACATGGACGGCACCAAAATTAAGTGTTCGTGTGTGATATACCGCAACATGAAATATCACTCAGAAGTGGATGTGACATATCATTTGTACACGAGGAGTTTTACTCTGAATTACTATCAGTGGACCTCACAAAGAGAACTTGTGTATTTAGCATCGAAGCTGGAGCCTTATGTAGAGCCGTATATGGATGTCTACGACTACGCTAATTACGACGACGGGTGCGTGAACATGGTTTACGATGCTGCCGGGCCTAGTTTCTATCCAAAAAATTATGATGCAGCTGAAGAGGCACTGAATGTCGATGTTACAAAGTTTATGGAGTTATTGGAGAATGCAAGGACTCTATTATATCCTGGTTGTGAGGATCAATCACCGTTGGAGGTGGTTACAAGACTATTGAGCATCAAGTCCGATTTTAACATATTACAAGAATACTACAACCGACTGATGGAGTTGATTATAGAGATCTTGCTGGCGGGTGCTAAGTTACCTAAAGACTTCTACTGGTCTAGAGGATGGTGAGATTGCTCTGGATAGGATACGAGAAAATTGATGCATGTCGCAACGGGTGCATGTTGTACTACAAAGATGACAAGGATAAAGACGTATACCAATTTTATGGTACTGATCGCTATAAGGCAACTGGTACATGAAGGCTTGTCGGTGCAAGAAAGCCGAACGATTCGATACACTACTTGCCTTTAACGCCGTGGTTGTAGAGGTTATTTATGGTAAAGGAGACTGTCGAAAATATGAGTTGGCACAGACGATAACAGATTGAAGGAGTATTGATCACTCATCCGATGAAGAAGCATGGAAGCAGGTCGATCGAGAGTATCCCAATTTTGCTTCGGATCAGCATAATATAATATTGGGGCTCTCGTCCGACGGTTTTACCCCATTCGGACTTTCAGGCTCCCAGTATTCGTGTTGGCCTATGATCGTCACCTCGTACAATCTACCGCCTTGGATATGCATGAAGACTCCGGTTATGTTCTTAACCGTCACTATTTTGGGTCCGAACAATCCGAAGAGGAACATCGATGTGTACTTGCAACCGTTGATACATGAGTTGAATCAGCCGTAGAAAGTAGCCGCCAACATGTACGATATTTCTAAAAAGCAGAATTTTCAGATGAGGGTAAAACTTATGTGGACCATCAACGACTTTCCAGCTTATGGCATGTTATCAGGATGGAGCACTCATGGTCGTCTCTCATGTCCGTATTGCATGGACCTCACTAAGGCTTTTTATTTGAAACATGAAGAAAAATTGTGCTTCTTCGATTGTCATCGATAATTTCTGTCGTCGGATCATCTGTTCCAGAGGAACATGAATGCATTTCGTTCTGGCATTACGGAGAAGGCAAATCCACCACCAAGGTGGCCCGGAGACACGATGTGGAAAGAGATTAAAGACTTACCAAGTGCTATCGAAGAGCCTACAAAGGGGTACAAGTGCAATGGATTTGGTCACACTCATAATTGGACGAAGAGGAACATATTCTGGGACCTACCATATTGGAGCACCAATCTGATCAGACATAACCTTGATGTCATGCATATCGAGAAGAATGTGTTTGACAACATAATTAATATTATGATAGACGTAAAGGGGAAGATGAAAGATAATTCCAAGGCCAGGTTGGACTTGGAAGAAATATGCAGATGCCCTGTGTTGCATTTGATAGAGGAAGGTAATGGGAAGTATAAGCAGTCTAAGGCAATTTTTTCACTAGACAAAAAGGATAAAGGGAGACTATGTAGGTGGATTCAGGGGCTAAAATTTTCAGACGGGTATGTGTCAAATCTGAGAAGATGCGTCGACCCGAAGGAGAACAAACTGACGGGTATGAAGAGCCACGACTGTCACGTATTCATGGAGAGATTAATTTCGATTGTATTTCAGGAATTCTTACTGCAGGTAGTTTGGGATCCTTTAACAGAGCTTAGTATATTCTTCAGAGATCTTTGTTCTACCAAGTTGATCGTCGATCATCTAGAAAAGTAAGAGAAGGACATTGCGGTAACACTGTGCAAGCTTGAAAGAGTGCTTCCTCCTGGATTTTTTGACTCCATGGAGCATTTACCAATTCATCTTTCCTACGAGGCACATGTCGGTGGCCCTGTCGGTTATCAGTGGATGTACCCGTTCGAACGTCAACAGAACCACCTAAAGAGAGGTGAAAAACAAGGCCAGGGTCGAAGGTTCTATTTGTGAAGCCTATATTCTTGAGAAGATTACAAACTTTTGCTCGATGTATTTTAAGCTGCATGTTGCTACTAATATAACAAGAGCTCCGAGAAACAATGACGGATATCAGGAATCTAATGATGCAATATTGAAAGTATTTAATACTTTCGATAAGCCTTCGGGCAAAATGATGAAGAGATACTTGAATGACGACGAGCTAAGGGCTGCTCAGTTGTATGTATTAATCAACTACGACGAGGATGAAGTGGAGAAGTTAGAGGGGTAAGTCATTAATACGTCAATATTTAAGTCATCTTAATGTAATACTATACGCTAATATTGTTACACTAGTCGGACGATATTTTGTTATTTTTTAGCACATTTAATGAAGATGTGAGGTCGATGAGACCAAACATAACAGATGAAGAAGTAGAACAGGAAATAAGACTTTATTTTCCTTCTTGGTTGAGTGCATATGTAAGAATATTTTTGTGTATGCACTTGCATAATATTTAATAGAACATTGAACTTAATATTGTTTCCTTGGTATTTAGGTCGCTCGTCCCCACAAAACACTCGAGAATGAGTCTATTAGAACTCTAACCAAGGGATCAATTTATGCCGTCAAAATCTGGCCAAGCTACTGTGTGAATGAGTTTAGGTTCAAGTCAACAAAAGCCTCAATAAAAGACAGCTTCTTAGATCTCGATTCTACGAAAAATAGTTGTTTGTGTATCAGATCTTCGAGATACAAAGATGTCAATCCAGGCAATAATTTCTATGGCGTCTTACGAAAGATTATGGAGTTGACATATAATTATGGAACAGAGCCTGCTAATATCGTGTTATTCAGGTGTGATTGGTTCGATCATATCCAAGATCAAGGTTGGAAAATAGACAAGCATGGTCTTATGGATATAAATTACCGGCGTTGATACCAAGGCTATGAACTATTTGTCCTATCAAGTCAGGCTCAGCTCGCGTACTTCACAACTTATCCTAAACGGGGATCAACAAGGTCGGACTGGTGGGTAGTATGCAAGACAAAAGCTAAAAATACCTTTGACGCGAAATAGCTTATCAGAAAGATGAGCTACCTATTGTAACAAATATTGTAGATGTTAACTCAACGAAAGTTGCTGATTACACGTCTAATCGTGTAGAAGAGGTAGAATTATCTGAAAAGGAAGATGAAGTAGATGAAAGTAAAGATGGGGAGGAAGAGAACGAGGAAAACGAAGAAGATAAATTTTTAGAAGAGGATTGAAAATAAAATATAATCTATTTAGAACTCTAGCCATGTACTGTATTTTTAATGTAGAATATAACATATATTTTAATTGTATGGATACATATATTTATATCTATTATCAATTATATTTTTTATTTTTATCTATCTTACCATATGGCATACATGACCCGAGCACGTGCACGTCGCTGGAGAGAGGCACCTCATACTGTTAAGGAGGAAGTGACTGTTAAGGAGAAAGTGGTACATCCTACTATTAAGGAGAAAGTGACTGTTAATGAGGAAATGATACCTCCTACTATTAAATTTGAAGCAGTTGTTACGGAGGAAGTGGCAACTTCTACTATTAAGGAGAAAGTGGTACCTCATACTGTTGGACAGGTACCAGCTAAGAGGAAAAGTTTCAGTCACCCAGCACCTATAGCGGAGATTGATCACCTAGACGTTGCTTATGCGAAGTATCTGAGGGACTGGGTTCTGCCCCAACGTATTGGATTTCCTTGAGAAATTGGATAAGACTTATGGTGTGACTGTGATACTTTTATTGTGCTTATTGTGTGACTGTGATACTTTTTATATTATGCTTATAGTGTGACTGTGATACTTTTATATTATGCTTATTGTGTGATTGTGATACTTTTATATTGTGTGACTGTGATACTTTTATACCGTGTTTATTGTGTGACTGTGATACTTTTATATTGTGTTTATTGTGTGACTTTGATATTTCATATACTTTTATGATATTTCGTACCCAGGAAATTCAACGGAGGGTTGCTCTGGGTCTATCTATTTTTATAAACTTTTATAAGTTTGTGCATTTATTGTATTATCATATATAATTATCAGGTATGGTCGGACGACACGGATCGTTCGAAGGTCGATCCTCTAAACGGAATGCTCCTCCGGTACAGGCTACTGGTTTCGAATCCTCCTCGCAGAGTACTCCAGTGTACCGATCTTTAGCATCTCCAACTCCGTTGATGATACGACGTGGCAGTACTCCTGGGATGAGTAGTTGTAGGCCTAAGACTAGTCCCTCTTCCAGCGTTCATCCAGATAACAGCACCATGGAGGCATATAAGCAGATGGAGGAGGTCGAGCCAACTCTGTCTGCACATGTTCAGAGCGATCCATCATGCGGTCCTCCAGACGAGACGAGGATGGAGATTTGGAATGACGGGCCTCAAAAGTAAATTAATTAGTTAACATTTTGGACCGACGGGCCAAATAATTATATCTTTATATTCATGAATTTAATTATCGTTTATAGATATCGTCTATTAGCGGTACAGAGAGCACTAGGGGTATTTCTAAGGTAGAACTATGGTGGACCTTGGATCAACTACTCAGATGCTCCTAAAGATAGGAAGGCATTCTGGTTTGCCCACTTCAAGGTAAAAATATATTTACTTTTAATATCAATAATCATTTATGCATATTATA